>SJXQ01006061.1:371946-495287 GCA_006408695.1 Aepyceros melampus
GGGGGGGGGGGGGGGGGGGGGGGGGGGGGGGGGGGGGGGGGGGGGGGGGCGGGGGGGGGGGGGGGGGGGGGGGGGGGGGGGGCGGTGCGGAGGAGGGAAGGACAGGTGAGAGGAGGAGGGCTTTTTAGAGGGCTCAGATAGTATAAAGAATCTGCCTGCAATGCAGGAGACCCGAGTTTGATCCCTGGCTCAGGAAGACCCTCTGGAGAAGGGAATGGCCTTCTGCTCGGTTCCTCGTGGACATAGAAGTTAAGGTCTCTTTAGCACTGTTTTCTTAGCCTTTGCCTTCAGGTGGCCTCTGTCCCCTCTCCATCTCTCCTTCTCAAGTCGTGCTGCCTGTAGGTGGCCCTTCCAGGCCCAGGGTTTCCTCTTCTTCCAGGAAATCCCTTCTAGTTCCTTCGGGCCTTGAAGGAACTCTGAGTTCTGAAGGAACTCTGTCTCCTCTGAGTCCCAGAGCACCTCCTGGCTCCATGGACCTAGATTTTATCCCCTCTACACTGATGATATAGGACTTCCCTGGTGGCTCAGATGGTAAAGACTCTGTCAGCAGTACAGGAGACCTGGGTTAGATCCCTGGGTGGGGAAGATCCCCTGGAGAAGGGAATGGCAACCCACTCCAGTATTCTTGCCTGGAGAATTTCATGGATAGACGAGCCTGGTGGGCTACAGTCCATGGGGTCTCAAAGAGACATGCCTGAGTGACTCTTTTACTTTCATTTTTGTACTGGTAATAAGCCAGGCTGTGTGAATCTATTTCCCCCCAGGTCTTAGAAAGGGCAGGTCCTGGATTCTCTTCTATTCCATGATACAGAAATTTGATCTAACAGCACTAAAAGCAAAAAGGCTGTCAATAAAGCAAATTATAGATGCCAGATCATGGGTTTATACCCCCAAGGCCCCATGAGCCACAGTGACTAAAACCTGGGTGGTGGACTGAGGAGATGGTTGAACTCCTTGCTTAGAGAATGTTTGTGACTGCTTCTCCCCCACTAAAACTGTATGTGTGTGTATGTACACATGTGTGTCCATGCCTTCTTGCAGATATATGTGCTTGTGGAGTGGGATCCAATTATCACACTTTCAAAGGAGTCAGTGCGTTAGTTAGGATTTGCATTCAGCTGCTAATAACAGAAACAGTGGCTTAAGCAAATTAGAGGTTCAGTCTGTCAAATGAGAAGTCTGGATTTAAGCAGTCTAAGGTGTTATTGTAGGTCCATGATGATTAAGGATCTGTGTTCCTTCTATTTTTTGACCCACTATCCTTAGCAGACAGCATTCAGCCTCAAGGGTCCAAAATGGCTACTTGAGCTCCAACCATCACTTCTACATCCCAGGCAAGGGGCAGAAACCAGGAAGATAGTGTAAAAGAGCACATGTCATTTGTCTATCTTCCCCTTAAGGAATATTCCCAAACATCCACACTATTGCTTATATGTCATTGGTGACTTCTAGGGGTAAGGAAGCCTGGGAAATGTAGTCTTTCAGCTGGATATATAGCTACTGGGAATAAAGCTGAGATTCTGTTACTAAGAAAAAATGGAGAGAACAGGTATTGGAATGCAATAAGTGGGCCATGTCACATTCAGCAACCCAAACATGCCAAAGAAGTCCCAAGACCTTGAGGCTGGTGTGGGCCAAGATGTTATGTCTTTCTGGAAGTAAAGAGACTCCACATAGTCCCAGAGCCACCCCTGAGTCAGCACCTTCCTGTCTGCAGAGAGTAGGAAGCCAGAGTTTACCTGAGCAGGCACTGGGCAGAGCTTCCTCTTAGCTGAGTTTATAGTCATGCAGGAGAGAGTGGGAGGAAGATTGGCTAGGTGAGGCCTGGGCCCTGACATAGGGAGACAGATCAAGGACTTAATTATTTTATTCTTGAATTTGCTGTTTCATTTTGCATCTAAATTGCAGGCCTCCAAATTACTCTTCTAGGAGGTAGTGGGCACCACACTGCCCCCCTTCCTCAATTATTTTCTAATGAAACACCTTTGCCTGCCTCTAGCTCCTGCCAGGAGAGGTGCAGGATACTGCCCAGAGCCTGCAATCACCCTGCTGTTTTAATTAGGAAAGAAGTATCTTCTGAGGATGTCCATAGTGAGGCTGGTAATTAGTGAGCAAACTAACTGCCTGCTTTTTCAAAATGGACTTGGATACCTTACAGGGACTGCCTTGACCAAGGCTGTTTGGAGCCTTATTAACAAACTTGTTTTGAGCACCTAAGATGTATTAAGCAGGGGCTAGGTGATGAGGAAGACAGGCTCTCCCCACCCCATCCCCCATGACACAAGTAATTATAAATGTGATATAGGGATTTTGAAGGAGAGTGCAGGATGGATAGGGACCAGCCATAACTTGATCGGTAGAACATGAGAGAAATGGAGGAGCAGGAGCCCTCAGCCCCTCTTCTGAAGGTTTAGGCCAAGAAGAGACAGGGTTCAGCCTCATGGGACAGGAATAGAAGCACATTCATTCAACCAGTGTTCACTGAACACTTGCTGTGTTTCAGGCTCAGTTCTAGGCCTGGGTATACCTCAGTGTATCAAGCAAGAAGCTGCCCTTATGGAGCATACACTCTAGCTTGCAAAGACAGCAAACAATTGAGCAATTCAATACAAGTGCTATAGAGAAATAAAGCAGACTAAGGAAATATGGAAGAATGCAGGAGGGAGAAGGGCAGTTGGTTAGGAACTGTGCCATTTGCGATGAGATGGAAAAGCAGTCACAGAGTAAGTCTTCAGAGTCATCTAAGCCTAAAGGCTATAATAAGCAGAAGAAAACACAAGTGCAAAGGCCCAGAGATAGGGATATGTATGCCCAGCATTTGCTGAGAAGCAGCAAAGAGGTCAGTGTGGCTGTAACAGAATGAGGGGAAGAGGAAAGGAACAGGAGGGGAGGTCAGGTTGGTAAGAGAAGGCAGGTCACCGAGTGCCTTAAAGGCCACAGTGAGGACACAGGGTGTTGAGCCCGCTGCGTGTGGAGAGGAGGCTGGAGAGGGCAAGAGGAGGAACTGGGAGATCAGTTGGGAAAATATTACAACAATCACGGGGGGTAGTAAGCGTTTTGGTCAAAATTGTCAGGATATATTTTATTTAAAAAAAAAAAACACAAATAGTCTAGTTTCCAGTTTATCAACTCAGCAATTGCAGTGGAGGTCACCGTTTTCTCAATGGTTCCGGCAAGAGTCCCAGAGCAGGATCTCATTGGCCTAGGATGGATCATGTGACCACCATCGTGACTCTAACTGGCTCGGCCTGAGTGATGTGTTCATTCTTATAAGGACAGGGATGAGGTAAACCCTACCCACATCTCAGACTGAAATGAAAAGAACGATGTTTAACAAAAGAAAAGATGATTATGGTTTCCAGAAGAAGAGGGGACCTGATGGTGGGAGAGCAGAAACAACAGGTTTACTTTACATGGCATATACAGGACAGCCAGGCTGAGTGCACAGCTGTTATTAGAGGAAAGAAAGGGAAGGAAAGGGAAGGAGAGGGAGGGAAGGAGGAGGATTCAAACCTAGAGGACTTGTTCCAGGGGGGTGATTAAGGAGAAAAGGGGTATCAGTGAGGGTGTCCTGGAAGAGGAGAGCTGATTCACAGGCAGGAGAAGGCCTTGCATTTGGGCACGAAAGGGCCAGACTGATGCACTGCAGGGGTCCACTGAGGGGCAGGCAGAGAGCCTGGCAGGCTAACTGCAGCAAGAAGACACAGTAGCAAGGGTGAGCCTGCCCGTGTCTACCCCGTGCCCTTGGAATATGTCCCACCAACAGCCTCCCTGGCCACCTTTCTATTTGTGGAGCAGTCATCACGCCCATGTTAGACACGGCTGCTGTTCCAAATGGATTATTGCGAATGATTTAATCACCCACATTAGCACTCCCTGGCTCCCACGTGGGGGCCCCGGAGCATCTCCTCTCACATCAGCCCTGGCAGAAGCTTTTCTGAAGGGGCTCCTGCCCAGATCACTGCAATTGACACAGGCTGCTAGTACGTGAGTGGTCTCCAAAGTACTTTCCTGCCCCTGGTAGGGGCACAAAAGGATTCACCAGGGTGTGGGAAGAAGGTTACAGAACCTCTATTTTTGTTTGATTTCTTATCTGATCCTGTAAAAATTACTGTTTTATATTCATTTTCTAACAAATAGAATACATGAGCCCAGAAATACATGCATATAATTTACAAATGAATGAATATCTATATATACTCGTGATATCCCTCAATTTTTTTTTTTCTGATAGGAGTGAGCTGTCAGAAATGTTCGGGGTCTACTAGTGCAGAAAATGGGCTTCCCAGGTGGCACTAGAGGTAAAGAACCCACCTGCCAATAAAGGATATATAAGAGATACGGGTTTGATGGAATGGCAACCCACTCCAGTATTCTTGCCTGGAGAATCCCACGGACAGAGGAACCTGGTGGGTTACAGTTCATAGGGTCTCAAAGAGTCAGACATGACTGAAGAGACTGCATACGCATGCAGTGCAGACAATCACAGCTAATAATTATGCGAAACTTGCCGTGTTCTAGGTCCTGTGCCCAATGTCATTTACTCTTCCCAGCAGCCCATTTTTACAAATAAGGAAACTGGCGCACAGAGAGGTTAAGTAACTTGGTCAAGTCTACTCAGCCTGGAAGATGCAGGGCTGGGATTGTCCCCAGTGGTCTTGCTGGGAATCCATGAGCTTTTCCAATTAGACTGGGATCCTGGGGAAGAGGCAACCTGGGATCAAGAATATCTCTTGTTTCTGACAGGGTCATCCCTAAGCCATCCAAAATCAGTGACTCCGGTCCCAGAGGAGCCCCCCAGGCTCAGCCCATTCCGGTCCCAGAGGAGCCCCCCAGGCTCAGCCCATTCCTGCTTTTCATAGCCCTCTCTTGCCAGCCCACCTATGCCACTCTCATCACCCCCGTTAGATTTCAATCCTTTTTTCCTCTTGGAAAATAGAGAGCTCAGGTTAGTTTTGTTGGCTGGAGCTGGGAGGGCTGGCCGGTGACTGGAGTTCTGTCCTTTTAGAAAAATCCAAATGGAGGAGAGGGGATGAAAGAGGAGGCCATAAAGTGTGGATGAATCCTGGAGTCATGTGGTGGAGGGACTGAGAGGGGAGCCACGAGGCTGCTGGAAAAGCGAGAAAGAGGATTGTGGAGCCCAGGCTACAGGTGGGAGAGGGCATGGGGGAGGGAAACCTGCTAACTGCCTGGGGTCCTCAGCTCTGATGTGGCAACTGAAGGGGTCAGGGCTGCAGGGCTGATCGTGCCCCCAGAGAGCACAGGGCTGCAGCGCAGCAGAGTTCCTAAAGCCTCAGAGAAAAATCGAGGTCATCAAAGGAGTGAGACTCCTGCCCTGAAAACTTCCCTACCCCAAGCCTGCCTCTCACTAGCTAAGATCCCCAGGACTTAGTGGCTCTCTTGACCAGGGCTGAGCAGTCAGGCTGGTCCTTTGACTCACTGACCCTACTCCGAATCAGGAGGGCAGCGCTAGGGCCAGCCATAAAGTGGTGAACCAAGGAGCCTCCTGTACAATGATGTGGGCATGTATGTCCAGACACGTGTATCACAGAGGCTAACATTTCCTGACACAGTGTGCCAGGCTCAGAGCCAGCATCTTTTCATCTCATTCAGCCTTCCCAGTCTATGAAGTCCTTCTCGTTTACAGGTGAGCAACTCAAGGTTTAGAAGCCAGGACATTGCCCAGGTGAAAGTTGGCAAGTGGTGAGCCAGGATTTAGACCCAGCCTATCTGATGCGCAGCACCCTCTCTTAAGGATGACCTGACGCTGCTCCCAGCAGGCAGGCCCAGACCTCCCCTCCCCCACCCCACTGGAACCTTGCTCTAAGGAAGTTAAGTCCTAGAAACCTTAGCTTATGGTAGCAGCCCCAGGCTGAACTCTGAACACGTTCACACAATGAACCATAGTCACACTGCACCTCACACCTAGTCACCCTCTGAGCCCCAAAGGATGTCCACATTCAGAACAGCAGCCAGCACCATCATTTTCTGAGCAGATCATTGTCAGTGAACTTGTGAGAGTCCAACTTTGTGATGGACTTGTGAGAGTCACAACCTCCTCGGGAAGACGTTAGGATGTTCATGCCCTGTGAGATGCTGATGGGATGTTGGGAGTTTGGCTGGGGACTCAGGATTCATATGGGGTTCTTCTTGCCATCAGGTTCTGAATCTTGGAAGTCAGGCCCTGGGAGACATACCAGGCAGGTGGCTGGCAGGAAGGATAACCAGGCTGGAGGCTTCTGGGATGGCAGTGACTGGCACAGCAGGGACATGGGTGGGGAGGGGGACTGTGTCTGTCCAACTGAGTCCAGCCAACTGGGAGCCTAGCCTATTGATCAGAGAGAGAGGGGTCCCAAGGGCCCCTGCCCAGGAACACTGGGCAGCTCAAACAGAGAGAGGTGGTCTCCTGTGCTCCCCACAGGGAATGGCCTTCACCTCTCCCGGATAAAACTGAGTGCATTGTCAGGCTTTGTGCTTGCCTGAAGCTTCCAAACAGAATCTTAATCACTCTCCAGCATACTCTCCAATACTCCCAGTGGAAGGAGGGAGCAGGGCAAGGATGCCACTTTTTGTTTTCCAGATGAGGCATCTTGGGTCTGGAGAGGGCAAACAGCCCATTCAAGGTTCCACCCCACTTCTCCAGAAAGCCTTTTTGATATCTCTGATCTTCCTCCTTCTTGTAGGTCAAGAAGCAAAAGTTAGAACTGGACATGGAACAAAGACTGGTTCCAAATTGGGAAAGGAGTATGTCAAGGCTGTATATTGTCACCCTGCTTATTTAACGTATATGCACAGTACATCATGTGAAATGCCAGGCTGGATAAAGTGCAAGCTGGAATCAGGATTGCTGGGAGAAATAATAACCTCAGATACTCAGATGACACTACCCTTATGGCAGAAAGTGAAGAAGAACTAAAGAATCTCTTGATGAAAGTGAAAGAGGAGAGTGAAAAAGTTGGCTTAAAACTCAACATTCAGAAACCTAAGATCATGGCATCCGGTTCCATCACTTCATGCAGATAGATGGGGAAACAATGGGAACAATGAGAGACTTTACTTCTTGTGCTCCGAAATCACTGCAGATGGTGGTTGCAGCCATGAAATTAAAAGATGCTTGCTCCTTGGAAGAAAAACTATGACCTACCTAGACAGCATATTAAAAAGCAGAGACATTACTTTGCCAACAAAGGTCCATCTAGTCAAAGCTATGGTTTTTCCAGTAGTCATGTATGGATGTGAGAGCTGGACTATAAAGAAAGCTGAGCACTGAAGAATTGATGCTTTTGAACTGTGGTGTTGGAAAAGACTCGTGAGAGTCCCTTGGACTGCAAGGAGATCAAACCAGTCAATCCTAAAGGAAATCAGTCTTGAATATTCATTGGAAGGACTGATGCTGAGGCTGAAACGCCAATACTTTGGCCTCCTGATGCGAAGAACTGACTCCTTGGAAAAGACCCTGATGCTGGGAAAGATTGAAGGTGGGAGGAGAAGGGGATGACAGAGGATGAGATGGTTGGATGGCATCACCAATTTGATGGACATGAGTTTGAGCAAGCTCTGGGAGTTGGTAATGGACAGGGAAGCTTGGCGTGCTGCAGTTCATGGGGTCACAAAGAGTCGGACACAACTGAGCAACTGAACTGAACTGACCTTCCTCCAGCTCTCCATCCTCCTCCCACAAGCACCAAGAGCTCAGGGCTTCTCCTTTCACAAGGTCATATTCTATCTTTACAACTTTGCAGGCCTCAATGTTGGAGTAAGTGATGTGTTCATTCCTGGTGACTGGCTTGCTGCGTCGATACATTCTGTGTCAACATCACAGATCATCCAAAAGCCTTCTCCATCCCTCATGCTCCATAGGGGTCTGGCCTCTATTCCCCTCTGCCCCTTTACTACAGAGCTCAACTCATCCCCAGCTGTTGGTGTATGGAGTCATTCAAACTCTTGTGTGACCCTGGACAAATCACTTGCCTCTCCGTATAGTTCCATCATGGAAAGTTAGGATTCCAGTAGTGCCCATCTTACAGATTTGCTGCAAGGGTTACATCTGGCAGTGCATGTAGAGCAGCTTATAATGACGGAATCCAGGAAAGCACCTGGTACTTGCCTGGTCTTAGCTGATGGTCAATTCAGCCAAGTCTCAGTTCCTGCCCTCTGCCTACCACCTTCTCTATACCCTGGTTGGCAAGAGGTGGGGTAGGGTGTCCTTGCCTGGCCAAGGGATCCTGAAAGCCCAAAACCCTATTCCCACTGAAGTCTCAGACCATCCCGCCTGCTAACTCATTCCCGCCGTTTTGCCACTCTGCCTGCCCCCACCTCCTGCCTTTGCTCTTGCGGTTGTTGGTTTACTGTGTGCAATACAATTAGGCAAAATGCCTTTTCCATCAAGCTCCCAACAAATTTCCTACCCCCACCCCACCCCAGCATTACCAGACTCCATTCTCTCCCTCCCTTGAGGACCATGGAGTCTAATTTAAGGAAATCTTTCCCTGAGTAACTCTCCTCTATGGAGACCCCCCACACACACACCCCCAGAGAACCTTTAGAAGCCAAGATGGGATTTTGTTGGACAGGAAGTCCCAGGAAACAGAGTCAGATCCCAGTGAGAGAGGGAGTCCACAGGCAAGACGTTTCTACCATGTGGCTCACTGTCTGGAGAAGGGCTTCCTCCAAAATAGAATCTAAAACCAGAACTTGGAGAGCCAACGGGAAAGAGGGACAGGCAACACGAGAAGCATCCTCAAGGCCCCCACGGTGGAGAGAAGCCACCATTCTGCCTCCATGCCTGAGAAGTGTACAGACTGTCCCCAGAACTGTCTGCCTGAAAGGCAGGGCTCTGGAGCAGCTACACACTGGCTCCAACCTCCCCGAGGCTGAGGCTTTTAGGGCAGGCTAGGCTCCCCTGCACTTTCAGCCTGTTTGTTCACAGGCCAGGCAGGCTTTTCCTTGGCATTGCACAAGGCCCTGAGGCAGAAAGCGAACCTCTCCAGAGTATGCTGTAGTGAGGACAGTGCCAGCAGGGAGCCAGCCAGAGCTCACCCAAAGCATGTGCTGCAGCTGTGGCTGAAATCGGAAGTGAGCAGAGAAGATGCGCTGGGCAAGAGAGATTCGCTATTCTGGGCAATGCCTTCCTGCTTCCTTTCGTTGGAGACCTTACGAAAGTGAAGATGACAGCCTTCCTCAGCTGGAACCATCCGGCACGCTCATTCATTCTACAAACATTTCTGGAGGCATGCTGCAAGCCTGACCCTCTGCGGGGTGTTGGAGTCATGGAGATGAATTGGCTATGGATCCTTCCCTTGAGGATATCTTAGGCCAGGGGAGGAGGTGGAGCTAAACTTAAGTGATGCCACGGAGGTTTGAGAAAGTGGGAACACAGAGGAGAGAGTTAGCTAGGAGGAGTCAGGGAGGGCTTCAGTGGGGAGATGGTGTTTGAATTGGGCTTTGAAGGAGAAGTAAGAGTTTAGCAAGTTGAGGAGACAAGGATTGTTTAGGTCTAGGGCCTGCTCATAGCACACCCCATAAACAGTGAGCAGACCACCTTTCTAAAATCCACAACGATCCCTTTAAGAGTTCCAGCCCAGCTCTGTCTGCTCTCCTATCCCAGCATGAACTGGTCTGGGATCTGATTCAGCACTGGGGGAGGCTCTTCCTGGACCTGATCCATCATCTCTGGTCCATCCTAGGGCCTGGATCTCAGGCTGTGCCAACCGTCACATCCATCACCTACCAGACCTCCCTGATGCCACCTTGTGGCTCACAGCCCTGTAAACCCCATAGGGAGGCAAAGGGCCTTGGTGCTAGAATCCTTGGTGGTAGAATCCTTGATTTGGATCCTGGCACCAGAGTTGCCAGAGTTTCTCAGGTGGCTCAGTGGTAAAGCATTTGCCTTCCAATGCAGGAGATGCAAGAAATGAGGATTCAGTCCCTGAGTTGGGAAGATCCTCTGGAGAAGGAAATGACAACCTACTCCAGTATTCTTGCCTGGGAGATCCTATAGACAGAGGAGCTTTGTGGGCCACAGTCCACGGGGTCACAAAGAGTGGGACACGGCTGAGTAACTAAGCACGCACGCACACCCCAGTTGCCAGATCTGCAGCAAAGTGCAGCTTTCTGTGAGCTATGTCCGTGGGCTGCAGGTGAGGGTTACAGGTGACAACTGGGGGTGGGAGGTAGGTGGGAAGCATCTCAAGCACAGGAAGACAGAGTGAAGGCGGGTGTAATCCTTAAATGAATTGTTATTTATTTGCCTGGGGAGATTGGGAAGGGGCACCCACTCCTGGGCCCTGAGATGTAGGACCTACCCAGCTGACAGGGGACTGGATACTAGGGGACCAGTCTGGAAAGGACCCTAGAGACCCTGGCCCTGTGCCCAGGGCCCAGGTTTTCGGTGGGTTTCTACTATGGGCAATTTCCCCTTCAAGCTATTTCCAAACTCTCTCATATTAGCATGAGAATGGGCGCCGGCTGTGATCTGAGGGTTCAAAGGTATTTGCATTCCAGAGCGTTCCCTCTGTTCCCTCAAAACATCACTATCTGAGTTGGGAAGCTGGGCTGGGATCCAGAGGCCACAGCAGGGCCGGCGAAGGGAGAGAGGCGCCCGTCAGAGGGGAGCCGCCCTGGGCTCCAGGCTTTCTGCCACCTTCCCTTCCAAAGCCCTTGCCAGCCCTCTCTCAGCTTGACCTGAGGGTCTCACAAATTCAGCCTGAGCTGTTCTTACCTCCCCCACCCCTAAAGTGAGCCTGGGGTGTGTGTGTGTGTGTGTGTGTGTGTAGGGTGGGGGTGATTTTTAGTTTGTAAAAGCGTATTTTATATAATGAGTGCTTTGATTTGTTTTTGGCTTCAATCTTTATTTCTTTGACGTTTTCCATCCTGTACCATCAACAAGAAGGGTTTGAGGTTGCATGCTTATCACAGGGAAGCCTGGAATTTTTTAAAGTTGAGAAACACTGCCAGCAGGATTAATAATAACAATCATAATACTAGCTAACAGTCGTGAGCATTTGCCCCTTGCCAGGCATTATGTTAAGCAGTTCACATACATTATCTTTTTAATCCTCATAACGACTCCATGGCATACTGTTACAATCCCCATTTTATTGATGAGGCTGCTAAAGCTCAAGAGTAGAAGTGACTTGCCCAGGCCATCAAACCAGTCAATGGCAGAACCCCACACCCAAGCAGCCCCAGGCCTCGATCCCCCAGCTGCCTCTCTGGGACAGAGCGGCACCAAGGGCTGGGGGCAGACACTGTCCCAAACAGACGTTCTCCTTCCACCCATCCTGTTCTGGAGGGGCCCACTGCCAGGAGGACCAGCCGGCCTCCGGCTCATCAGCACCCTCTCAACCTGTGTGCAGCACTGGAGCTCAGAGCCCCGTTAGGTCTCTACTATGGGCTGAGCTTGGCGACATGTCCAAGGGGAGGGCAGAAGAGTGGCCCCAGTTCAAGGTACGGCGTCCAGTGCCACTCACAAGAAAGAATCCAGGATGCTGAGTCTGCCCTGCAAGGACGCTCTCTACTTATAAGCCCAGCTCCCTCTCCCTGTCTTCTTGTCATTCTTGTCCAGACGCCCTTGGCACTTTCTCTTCCCACTTCCTTCACCTCCTCCTTGCCTTCTGCAAGGCAAGTGCACAATGAATGCTGAGGCCACTGGACAGCAGAAAGCTGCAGTCCCCACTGAAGGCATGCCCATAACCCACCCAGACTCTCCCCTGAGAAACCTGTCTCTTGCTTCCTGTTCCAGGACTTAATCACATGAACCAGAAGCCCTCATGTCTGGCTTTGTCACTTCCTCATCCAAAAGGTCCAGGATCTAGGAGATCCTGGCCACTCCTTCCATACTGGGTAGGGCACCTGTTGTGACCCCCACAGGAAATGCTAATGGGGAATTCCAGGTACCAGGTAGTCCCTGTGACCTGGGCATCCCACAAGGACCATGACTTCCCAGATCCTACTGCAGACTGGAGTACAAACAAGGTCTTCACTTGTGTCCAAAGAAGCTGAAAGTGGGGGTGGGGACAGGCTGGGGGCTGAGGCAGGATGGGGGAGGGACTAGGGAGTTATAGCCTTGCCAGGCTTTTCATCTGCTCATTATCCTCTGCCTGAGAAGGTAATTAAGTCTTCCTCCCATCAAAGGCTGAGGGCTGGCTTCACCCCAAGGCTAGCTGTATGGAAGGGAGATAATGAGCACTCTCACCAGGGCCAGGGAGGGGGCAGGAACCCAGCGCAGGCCCTGCTTCCACCCCATCACACACACACACACACACACACACACACACACACACACACACACACATCCAGGAGGCGGGTTTGCTGCCCAGGGCTGGGGAGGAAGGCCCACTTCCAGGGTGTTTTGATGACCAAAGGAGCCAAGCTACATTGTCCTTGGCCTTGGAGTTCAGGACAAGGCAGTGAAGGGAACCGGGAGGAGAGGGAGATGCCCCCCAGTCGCTCTTCTAACTCAGCAGAGCACAGGACAGGGACCAAGGATGCTCTGGGAGCTGGGGAAGGGGAACCAGATTCCCAGCCATAAAACGATGGATGAAGGGGCTGGCGCTGCTCGCTCTGCTTGGGCCGGGCCTGGTGCTGGGCCCTGGGGAGGCGGGATCTCATTTGGTGAAAGCCGCACCACACCCTTTCTGAAGCAGATTCTTGTCATTCCCTCATTTTTTTCCCCCAAAGGTACAATCTGAAGCTTGGAGAGGTTAAATAACTTGCCCCAATCACAGAGGAATTCTTGGTGGAGGGGCCTCTGAAGGATGGGAAGATGACAGGAAGGCCAAGATGAGCTTGGAGGGGAAGGCGTCAGCACAGGTGCTGAGATGGCGGAGGGGCTGGTCAGGCTGAGCCTAGTGACATGGGAAGGGTGAGCGGAGGGAAGGGGGATGGAACCACCAAATGTTTAGGAGCAGAAAATTACCAATAACAGGAATAGGCCTTAGGAACAGTGTCAGGTAGAGAGAATAGGCCGGTAGGTAGCAGTGCCAAGAGCGTGGTCTGACCCCTGACCTCAAAAGCCCACATTCCTGGGCTTTCCCAGGAATTCCCGCATTCCTGATGGCTGTCCTCCAAGAAGGGAGGTGGTTCCTAGAGCCCAACACTGGGTACTCTGACCAGGGATAAGGTGGCGGGGGCTGTGCCATGAACTCGGGGAGTTAGCTGCCCCGACGCTTGATTTGGCACAGTTGGATCAACCACACCTCTCTGAGCCTCGGTCTCACCTGTGGGATGAGATGACGATGATGTTCACCTCAGGGGGCTGGAGGGAATTAAGTGACATCACATTTGTGGCATAGCGGACCTGGTCTGGGTTGCCACAGGTTTCTTCCAGACAGAGGAGGGCCTGGACATGCTCACTGCCTTGTGAGGGACTTTCAAACCTTGGGGATGTGCACATTTAATAGGAGGGTTTCAGGCCAACCCCCAATTTTCGAGTAGTAAGTGCCTTGCCCAGAATAGCTACTCAATTACCCAATTACCCTTAATCTTGATGATGAGAAGCTGGGCCATTGCAAGCCCCAGATAAGTCACCAGACAAGTCCCCAAGCCCTGTCCACAAGTTACTCAAACCGCCCCCCTCAACCAAGTCTCCTCTTTACAATCCCCAGGTGACTGGGTGCCCATGTGGACTGCTCAGGACAGCTTTTCTCTCCTGCTGAAAACCGTCTCCTTGCGCCAGCGGGTCAGACTGCCAGGCTGGAAGAGAAAACGCTTTGGGCCACAGAGACCTGGTTTGAAACTCCACCATTAGCACTTGGCTATGGGCCTAGAAGGCCCTTCTCAACCTGTCAATCCCCTTCGGGCACCCTTATTAGTCATGAACAGCTGCCTCTAGGAGTGATTTTATTAGATTCCTTCTAACCAGGAGATCTCTAGATAGGAGCAGGTTTGGATGGTAAGAGAGCAGAGCAGAGGGCGTCCACCTCCGGAGGCCGGAAAGGAAGCCAAGAAGGCTCTGAGCCTGATAACCAGCTGGGCTGGGGACTCCTCTCAAAGGCTGAACACAAGGGGTCCTGCTTCACACAGGTTGAAACTATGTTATTGCAGGAGCCCCAGGAGGAAGTTCCTTAGGTGTGTGATAACACACATGGCAACTTCTATGCTGAGTGAGACCCCTTTGGCCATCAGTAAATGCAGATAGTCTGAGAAGCAAATAATCATATGTAATTAAGGCTATTTCCCAAATAGCCTAGGAAAGCTGCCAAAGGCTTTCCAGAATTCAGAGGCAAGCCGGTGAAAAGCCTCTGGATGTTAAGATAAAGCAACCACCAATCTTCACCACCCAAGTCAATGCTGCTCCAGAGAATAAGGTTCCCTTTATCAGTTCACAGGGGTTGCTAGAGGGGTACAGAAAGTTTTACTAATCTTTTGATTCTTGAGAAATGGTTCCTAAGGCAGGCAAGTGTTAGGATACACCCCCAACCCCAGCCTGTAACACAGAGCAAATAAAGCATCCAATATCTCTTAACTAGGATCTTAAGGTTTCTCTAAACTGTCCTCTAGAAACACCATTTGCGCCTTCAGTCTGCCTTTTTAATGGGGACACAGAAAACAAAAAATGCTTGTTTGCAAATAAACATCTGAAAGACTATCATAACAGCTGATCTGGGCTGAGGCATCACAACAAAGTGACAATTGTGGAAAAAGACAATGCAAACAACTCCGGAGCAAGAAACTCCAGGGCAGAGAACTCGCAGCGATGTGTGTGCAGGGTGTTTCCACCAGCCTCGAGGCCCCATCTGGAACAAATACAAACTAGGAGGGTCCCTATCACTGGACAACTTATTACCTGGACAGAAAGAAGTCACTGCCACCAACAGCACTGTGCAGTTTTATTAACCATTCAAGTACAGTAGCGTCTGTAAGATCGGGACAGAATTGGGATTTAAAAGTGAACAGATATTCAGCATCTAACAATTTGAAAGAAGCCACTACATACTCTTTTCACAGACATGTTTCCACGGAGCCAATACAGTACTAGCCATTAACCCAGCACACCAGGTGCACTGAAGTAGGAAAGATGCAACAAGAAAAATAGCTACATTAGAAAGACTTCAACACTTTAGAAAAAGAGTAAAACACCTTCTGTTTCTCCCCTTTAGCCCCTAAAACAACATCATACCGTCTGGATCTACCTATACAGTCCTACATCAGCTTCTAGAATATTTGTCAGGAGGGCAAAAGTAAAATGACACTGGCCAGTACAGTCTTTGGATATTTAGGAAGGGGATGGGGAGAAAGTCAGTTCTCAGAACAAATTAGTCGGCTTCAGTCTCATCAGCAGGATCTTTGGATTCTTTGTTCTTCCGCACTTCTTCAATGTGCTTGTCCTTCCCCGCAAGCGCTCCAGCTTGGCGGCCATCTGCGCCTCCCGGTTCTCTTTGTTGGCCTCCATCTTGTGGGTCAGCTTCTCTTCCACCATCTTACTGAAGTTGTTGTTCTCCTCTATCGCCTTCTGAAGCACTTCTTTCTCGTGCTCCCGTTTCTCAGCAAGCTGCTTCAAGACCTCAGCTTCATGGGACTTGCGTCTTTCTTCTGCAGCTTCTAATTTCGTCTGAATTTCCTCCAGGGAAAGATCCTTCTTCTTAGGAGGGGAAAGGGGAAATTCTGGGACAGATTCTTTTGATCGAGGGCTGAGAATCAGCTCAAAAGCCTGGCCTGAGGCACGCTTCTCCAGTTCCTTCACCTGGATATCAGAAGAAGCCATGGTGAAGAGAAGACAAGAGACTGGCAGTGTACTCTACACGATTCACTGGCAAGGAAAACCCTGCTCCGTCCCAGCCGCCTGCCACACTCTGGACTCACTTTTTATTTCTGGAAAATGGGGAGATTTTCTGACTTCATATGAGCAGCCTGTGACCCCATCCCCTTGTCCAGACCTGATGAAGGTACCACATAGCACTGAGCTCTGGGACCCGTAGCTCCAGATGAAAGGACTGAGCTCCGATGGCTCCCCTGGAGAAGGCAGTTCATTTTATCATGGACGAGAAGGGCTGGATCAGATGTTTTGAGAGTGGTGAGACAGGCCTGGGCATGGAGGATAAGAACGGTGGGAGGAAAATATGTGTGTTTTTTTTTCACTCTGGTTCCAAGAAGATGCTGCCACAAGGTGTCACTAAAGGCCCAGAGAGGTTGCCTGACTTCCCCAAGGTCACACAGGCCTTCGGATGCCCAGTCCTGGGCCTTTCTTGCCAGACCCAGTGCAAATCTCTGCTCTTCCTCTGAGGCTGGGTGAGGGAGCCATGCAGAGAACCTGGAGGAGCTTGCTGTGCTGTAACACTGGAAGTAGCCTCCTGGGCTCAGGGCTCTGAGGGGTAAGGATGTCAGATCATTGGTGGGAAGAAGAGCTCTTGGGTGGGAAGCGGCCTGGGCCCTCTGACACCGTGGGGGGGCTGACATTGCTGAGAGCAGTGACCCACCCCTCGTGCCACAACCAGTTCATGGGTAACGCTACCCACCCTGCTGGTCTGCACACCTTCTCCAACCTCCAAAAGAAGCCACTTCATAACTGGTCAGGTGAAGTGGGGTTTTGGACCTGGTGGTATACAGTAGGATCTTATTGTTTATCCTAACCTTTCCATCTTTTTTCCTGCCTGAAAGGTGGACAGAGGTCTGGCACCCTTGCTATTTTGAGGCAAAATCTCTAAGACAAAGGCTTTCACACTAAGGATGGGTGGAGGGGATGATGGAAGGAGCCTAGGGCCTGCACAGCCTAGTGGAGCTTTCACACTGGCCCTGGACTGTCCACCCCTGAACTACGAGTTATATGGAACAAAGACCCTCCTGCCTGCCTCATGTGTTAGGACACTATTAGGTTTTCTTTTACTTCCAGCCATCCTTAATTGTTGGCTTCCCAGGTGGTGCTTGTAGTAAAGAATCCCCCTGCCAATGCAGGAGATGCAAGAGACACAGGTTCGATCACTGGGTTGGGAAGATCCCCTGGAGAAGGAAATGGCAATCTACTCCAATATTCTTGCCTGGAGAATCCCATGGATGAAGGAGTCTGCTGGGCTATAGTCCAGGGGGTTGCAAAATTTGGACACAACTGAGCACATCCTTCATGGCTATCGTACCCTCCAATTGAGAAATGCTGAGTCCAGGTAGAAAGGGATCTCTTTCCTCTGTGCTTAGTATTTGCTTGGGAGGTCAGGACCCTGCACGTCCACTGCACTTTGAGTCCAGGACCCTCCTGGAGCAGGAACTGACCTGGAAATAAAGCTGAGTGTTGAGTGTCAGTAACTCCAAGAATGGACTGAGATCAGGGACCACGTCATCTCTTACTCCCTTGTATAATTGTACATGCATTTCCTACTCCCTGCACTCTGTCCCAGCTCTGTCAGCCTCCTGATAGCTCCTATTTATCTTTCTAAACCCAGTCTTGCTCCCTCTTCCAATGCACCCCCAGTGCACCTTTACTGCACCCCCAGATGGATCAGACATTTTCCTTTGTGCGCCCGGATGCCCTGACCCACTCTCAGCTCTGCATGTGTCACCCAAGGGTGTGATGCTGCTTCTGTATGTTGGCCCCTCAGCAGAGCAGGTGTCTTTTTACCCTTATATGCCAAGAACACATAGTAGGGGTTCCAGCCATCCAGGGAGCCATGGTTCTTTTGCTCATTCCTCTGTTCAGGGTTTACTGAACAGGGCTCTCTTTATCATCTTGATGCCACATGGAGCAGCTCTGCTGTGCCAAGCTGTCACAGGGCCTAGAACATCGTTGCATAGGGGATCCCTGGGAACAGTCCCCAGAGGGCCGGATTCAGGGATGGGTACTTCCAGCAATAAGCCCAGCTGCTTACAGCGTCACAGAGCAGGGAGGGGATGGAAGCCTGGAGTCAAGAGAGCAAAGTCTGTTCTCATTCTGAGTATTCTGCCCCATCCCCACTCAGCCCTGCAGTTCAGTGGGGAAGGAGAGTGGAAGGTAAAGTGTCAAGAGCAATATGTTGCAGGGCCCCACCTTGCCTAGGTTCTGGAGCTGGAGCGGTGGTCATGGGGTATCTTGCAAGGCCTGCAATTATAATCACTCCTCTAGGATTCAGATTTAAAAGTTAGGGATCAGGGAGGAGGCAGAGGCAGGGGTTTGTGATTGTAACCATCTGGCCCTGAAAGTTTACTGGACAGGGAAGGCCTTAAAACTCACCTCTCACTCCTCTGGACCAAAAACCTTCTGCACCCCTCTCCTATCTCCTGGTTGCCTCTCTCTCTCCTATATGTATTACCTGAGTACCTGAGCACCATCAGGCACTCAGCACTTCCAAACCAGAGCTGCCGGGCCCATGGATGTGGAGGTCCTGGGGGCTCTGCTTCCCCTGGCTCCCTGGAGAGGGGGGTGGGGGTTGGGGTTGGTCCGAGGCCTTGGACAGCCCCTCCAGCCTCAAGTGCCAGTCTCTCAGAGCCTTCTGCCCTCATTTAAGTTTCTCTGGCATTTTAGAAGATTTCAGGTCCCACATCCAATGGGGAGGCACTGGCCCCCATCCTGGTCCTCTTAGGCTCTAATGGAGGGAGTGGTAGACAACAGGATGCCCAAGTGCAATGTCAGGAAACCTAATGTGTTCCAGGCCTAGGTGGGCATGCTGCTCCGTTACTATACACAGGGAGTAAGTAACTCAGTCAATATGCCCCAAAATCCTGCCTGGTAGGAATTGTTATTATCTTCTTAAGGAGAAGGACATTTCTTAAAACTAATATGAGAAGAAATAGAAAATAGAAATGCTTCTAAAATTGTTAAAGACATTTACTTTGTCTTCAAAAACTCTTCTTACAGAGAAAACCCTAAGCCCAGATGATTTTCCTGGTGAATTCTACCTAATATTAAAAAATAAATAAATAAACCTTATTATACAAAATCTTCTGAATAATAAGAGAAGAGGGAATTCTTTCCAAGTTCATTGTACGAGGCCAGCCTAACCTTGATACCTCAATTCCCACATCTGTAAATTATGTCTATCTCAGAGGTAGAGAGCGGGCTTAGGATTAAAGGAGCTGTATGTACAGCCCTTGGCATGGTCTGGGACACCCAGCACACATTCAGTGTATGATAGTTGTTTCTGCATGGCCAAACCAGGATCCATATCAAGGCCTGGGTCTTCTCTGTGCCATGCTGAGACGAGAACAACATTTCCCTTTGACAAAGAAAGAGAAAAGAGAGTTGGGGAACCACCATGAAGAGAACCTGTCGGGTGACAGCCACTTAGCAAACTTGATCTCGTTCAGTTCACAAAAACTCTTCCAGGTAGCCCTATCAATCCCATTTTACAGACAGAAAAGCTGAGGCTCAAAGACTCTAGGACGGACTGTGTAAAGTCTAAGCCAGGTCTGTCTGAAGACAAAGCTCATAATTTTCTGAGCCTTGCTAACCAACCAACTCACAGCCGTGGAGCTCTCTGAACTTGGACTAAGCTGACTTTGAACTTCAGGGTCCTTCTATAAATGGGGGATGGGGCAGCTCTCGGATTTGTTGAAAGACAGATGAAGCACAGGGAATCCCCTGTGCAGCCATGTCTGTTTGAAAAGTCCCCATGAATTAGCCCATCTGGGCTATCAGGCTCATGCCTACTAACCACAGCCACCCCGGCAGGTCACCCCCTGCCCCAGTCCTCACACCACACCGCTGCTGGCATGAGGAGATGGGTCACCAGAGCAGGAACATTCCTCCATGTACCATGTTTTCACTGCACAAGCAATGAAAACACTGCACAAGCAATGAATACACAGAGACACTGTATTAGAAACTGAACCAATTCAGAAATATATTGGATGATGAAGGAACAGGCCCCCGTGCCCCATCTCCCCTCCCCCACCCAGAGACGAACACGGTTCAAGCAGCAGCAGAGGTCTCCTTGCAGGCCTACTTCTGTGCATTTCCTCTCCTATACATGTATACACATCGGCACATGTCATTCTGAGGCTGTTTTGCACACAGCTGCAATCATCCTGTGTGTATGGTTCTGCAACTTGCTGTTTTCACTCCCCAATCCCACGTGCTATTTATATCTTCTCTGCTTCCCGAAGGATTTGAGGAGGTTCACCGGAGTTCCTGAGGGCGCAGTGCAGAGCAGCAAGAGAGCCAGGCCCTGGAGTGCCGCTGACCTGAATTGATACTCCAGCTCTGCCACCCACACCTGGGGCACCTTGGGCCAGTCCCCAAATCCTCTGGGCCGCAGTATCCTCCTCTGTGAAATGGGGAGAATGATAGTATTTACCTCCCGGGGTCCGTGTGACTTTGCTCCAGGACAACAAATTAAGCATCTCGGCTCCCCAGCCTCCCTGGGGCTTAAAGGAAAGGACCTACAGGGTCTGGAGGCCAGAAGTGGACCAGACAGTCCTTAGGACTCAGGTTCTAGACCTCCAGTCCTCCTGTTTCCCCACAGAGAAAAGACAGAAATGTGGGGTGAGCAACAGAGGAGGAAGGTTGGGACTGACTTTGCTGCCCTGCAGCTGTGGGCCCTGGGGTCCTTCAGTCACGCTGGATGTTCTGAGGGAAAGGGTGGGGCTCCTGCTCCCCTGGAGCCCACAGGAGTGGCCGCTGTGTCATCAGCCTAGCCCTGCTTGCCCTAAGCAAGAGGAGAAACAAGCTGTGCTTATTCAATAACTGTCCATGTCCTTTTTAAGAAAGTATTTGCTTACTTACCTATTTTCAGCCGTGTCGGGTCTCAGTTGTCTCATGTAGGATCCTCCGTTGCAGTTCAGGGGGTTTTCTCTAGTTGCAATGCTCAGGGCTCCGGGACACCTGGGTTCTACAGTTGCCACATGCTGGCTCAGCTGCCCCATGGCATGTAGGGTCTCAGTTCCCTGACCAGGGATCGAACCTAAGTCCCATGCATTGGAAGGTGGATTCTTAACCACTGGACCACCAGGGAGGTCTCTATCGATGTCCATTGAATGATTCCACGACCCTTTCTTTTACTTCTGAGACCTGGTGGCAACTTTGTTCTCCCTTTTTGGAAAATGGGGAAAGTGAGGACAGGGAAAATCAGAGCTGTTGGGTCTCTGGACATTATCTAGCCTAGCATCTTCATCTGACACCAGGAAACAGATCCTGAAAGGAAAAAAGTAACTGGCCCATGGATTGTTCTGGTATCTAGTTAGTACAATCAACGTTCACTAGATTGGGGCCAGGTGCTTTCTTTAATTCTCATCCAGCACAATGAGGTAGGTGTTACGGTTTCCCATTTTAGAGGCCAGAGAGCTTAGGCCGCTTTCTTAAAGGGAGGCTACTAATAGGAGTTACAATCAGAGCTCCATGTGTGAGTCTCACCAACCCACTGGCCAGGGGTGCCCATCTGCACAGAATGTCCTCTCTGCTTCCTGACAGCACCTCCCCTGTCCGGCCTCATCATCCTGGCATCACCACAAGCTGCACCTCCCAAAGGAAGGCTCTCCTGGCCCCAGGGGTGAGTGGAGGAAGCTCTGCCCATCCTCCTGTGCCCTGCCTCTCCAACCTGACACTCAGGACCCTTCAGCTCATGACCTGATGCTGAATCTGTCTTCTCCCTCAAGACTTTGAGCCCACAAGGAGAAGGGTCTGGTTCTGATTCATCTTAGCACAAGGCCTGGCACAGGGTGAGCAAATGTGGATCTTTGTGGAAGGAAAGGAGGGAGGGGGAGGGGCAGAATTCCAAAGCCCAGGCTCTTTCCTCCGACCCACAACTTCTTTTGAGAGGGTCAAGGTCATGAGACAAGTCCCCCAGGTTTTACATCAAATTTGATCTCTTCCCCTGCTCTCAGCATCACTGCCCCTTCCCCGCTCTTCCATGGGCTGGTGCTCCCCACTGCCAAGGACAGCAGCTCCTTCCTGCCGCCCTTGCCACACTGCCCACAGCTCTCAGGAACCATCCTGCCACCCCACTCCCATGAGGGCCCAGGTCTCAGTAAGGGGTCTTCCCGCCAGGCCACTCGCCTTAAACAGACGACAAAGCATTGACCACAGACCAGCAGGGGAAGAGCTTGGACGCTTGGCCTTGCCTTGACTTTGAAAGCAACTGAGAAAGTAGCACCTCCTCTGTCAATGGCATCCTCCTGCTCGGTGGGAGCCCTTGTGGTCCACGCTTTTCCTCCAAGGTGGGTGGGGGGCTGGGGAGACTCCCAGTGTTTATCAGCCAGAGTGCTAGAGTGGGGAGGACTGCGTTTCCATGGATACAAGCCATGGGAGCTGCTGGGAGATGGGGCCATGGTGTACACAGACACAGATCCACACGGACCTGCAAGAAAAATAGCAACAGATTTGCTGAGTCATTGGCCCCACATATTTATAGTCTCTGGCAAAGGCAGACCTGCCTATCAGAGGCTAATAATACTGCTGCAGCATGTTAATTGCAAAGACGGAGTCTTCAAGCCTCCATTCAGACACCCGAAACTGCTTCTTGAATAAAGAGTGGGGCCCTCACAATGAGAGCTGGCATGAGTGTGAGGGTGTGTTTTCAGGAGTGTGTGTGTGTGCAGGTATGTGGAAGCAGGCGCTAGCAGATTAAGAAAGTGCAAGTGTCATGCAAGTGGTCTGAAACTACCCCACGGCAGTGTCTGTTAAAAAGCACTCTGCAAGCCCCTAAGGGAGTCTAGGGCTCAGCCCAAGTGGAGGGGTGGACAGGAAGAGGAGAGGAGGCTATCGACTCTCTGGGATGGGGGTAAGGAACAGGATCCTGCCATGCAGATGTGAGTCCTCCATCCTACAGCCCGTAGGGATAGCCCTGCTCCTCCCGCTCTGGGCAGTCGGTCAGTTAGAAGAAAGGGAGAACAAGCCCTCTGCCTTCTGGGAGGTCAGCCCCAGGGGGCCACTTGACACACTTGAGATCACACAGGGGCTCAAATATGGGAAGCAGAGTCAGGGATGATGGGTCCCCAGGAGCCTGTGTGCCATCTTGAATAAACACCCAAGGGCCAAACTCAACTCTTTGCATCATCACCTCTGGGAACCAGGAAATCAACCCACCTAGCTTTGATTCAGACAAATCAAGCCCTCGCCTCCTACAACTTCCATCTGGACCTGATGGTTCTGCCCCTGAAGCCTTACGGTGGTGTGAGTTATGTTCCCATCCATCACCTCTGCCGCCCTGGCAGCTCCATAGAGACTGGGCCACACGTTCCCAGTGCCTGGCAGAGAAGGGCCTTGCTAAAGATTGTGGGTGAGCAACCAAATCCCTCCTGTTCTTTGAAGGCAGTTCTCAGATCCCCGGAGTTTTCTGAACTCCAAGCCAAGTAGTCCCCTGGCAGGGGTTCAGGTCTCCTCTCTGGCTCTGTGCCTCTGGATGTGCGACTTCTTACACTGCATGCCCCCGCCTCCCTGAACAAAGAGGGCAGAGGAGAGGGCCCCAAGGGGTCACAGCTACAGACTCCATAAACTCACTCCTGCCCTCAGGACAAGGGGTCAAGGATTGCGGAACCCAATGTTGGTTTGGCTCCAGCTAGGACATAGCCCCCAGCCTCTGCCCTCTGTTTCAGCCTAGGAGGATGGATGCCATCCATACTCAGGGGCCTGACAGCACCGGGTGTGGGGGGCCTCTGGGGACCCACAAGGAAAAACAGAGCAAGGCTGTGCGGGGAGGAAGGGTAACTGGGTTCGGTAGGGGCCCTGATTCCTCCTACTTTAACCCCCCAAACAACTCATTCATTCATGACTGCATCTGCAGTTTTCTGAGGGAGGGAGGGAGGGAGGAAGTGGGGAAAGAGAAGGGCCTTCCTTTCAGTTCTCAAGTCTCTTCAAGAGAAGGTTGACTCAAGAGCTATTATTAATAGTAAATTAAATAGTGTGGTTATTCTGAATAATAAAGAGCTCTCCTGTTCCAAGTTGCCACTGTCCTCTCTCCAGGGAAATACCTGATGTGGCCCAAGATGTGGTGTCCAGTGACGGGCATCTGTAGGTCAGTGCTGAGGCCCTGACTGAACCCAGTCACAGGCAGCCGAGTCGGCCAGGAATGCCTCCGCCAGCCCAGCTTCAGCTGTAGGGGAAGACATTCCAGGGACTCTCAGTGAGTCCACTTTGGAGCCCAAAGGTGTCTCCTCGCCCATGACACCCCTGCTGGCAGAAAGTTAGCCTTCCTGCTTGCTTGTGATGATCTTGGGCAAGTCATGAACTGTCAGCTCCCTCATCTATGAAGTGGGGATAATAAAAGTACTACCTCATGTTGGTTGGAAAAATTAAAGTTAATAATAATATTGGTATCATATATATAAAGTTAATAGACATAAAGGGCTCATCATTCTGCCGGGCACTCAGTAAGCACAATGTAAATAAATTTGTTAATTTTTTTATATAATTAACAGTCTGCCAGGATGTTTACGTGGGCTTCCCTGGTGGCTTGGATGGTAAAGAATCCGCCTGCAATGCGGGAGACGTGGGTTCGAGCCTTGGGTTGGGAAGATCCCCTGGAGGAGGGCATGGCCACCCACTCCAGTTTTCTTGACTGGAGAGTCCCACAAACAGAGGAACCTGGCAGGCTACAGTCCACGGGGTCGCAGAGAGTCGAACATGACTGAGGACTAAGCTCAGCACAGGATGTTCACAGCACCAAGGCTGAGACCCAAGACTGCAGGCATAAGGTCTTTGTGCCTGAAATCAGTACTCCTTGCAGCAAGTGTGGGTGCTCAGTCTCTCAGTCGTTTCTGATTCCTTGTAACCCCATGGACTTTAGCCCACCAGGCTCCCCTTTCCATGGGATTTCCCAGGCAAGAATACTGAACTGGGTTGTCATTTCCTCCTCCAGGGAGATCTTCCTGACCAGACATCGAATCTGCATCTTCTGCGTTGGCAAGGTGAATTCTTTGCCAGTGAGCCACCTGAGAAACCCAATATTCCTTGCAGAGAGCTCCTCAACAGACACAAGTTCAGGCTGAAAAGGGCTTCAGCAACCTAACATCTTACGCCTCTCTGGAACCTAGTTTCTCTATCCACCAGTGAGTGAGGTCTCAGCTTACGAGGTCACAGCTACACCCCAGCCTGCTCTGACCTCTAATGTATTGAGCTGGCCAAAAAATTTTATTCGGGAATTCCCGGAACATCTTACAAAAACCTGAGCAGCCTTTTTGACCAACTGAATGTAACATCAGCCAACATTAGTGGAGCAAGTACCGTGTGTCAGACACTGCATGAGTGCTTTTGTCAGTCGCTTTCATTTCATTTAATCCACACCCTAGCCCTGGAGGTGGGCACTCTGTGCCTCAGATGAAGAAACTGAGGCCGATTAAGCCACATGCCCAAGATCATACAGCTAGCAAAGGGTGGAGTTGGAATTGGAACCCAGTCTGCTACCACCGGACCTGACATCCTTTAAGCCATGTCACCTGACTTTTTATCAGATTCTTGTCCAGGACTCTGTAGTATAACTCAGGATTGCTGGGGAGAGGGGTTGGAGGAAGTTGGGTACAAGAGAGGAGTCAAGTCTGGGCTACCCCCACCCCACCCGGGGCTTAGGAGCCAAGCAGTTCTCCACTTGATTATCAAGGGGTAAAAACTCCAAAGGGTAAAAACGCTAGCTGGCCACCTAGTGACTGAGGGAAGGAGGAGAGTTGAAAATGGATCCTCTAGAGCAGCGGGCCTCAACCTTTTCGGCACCAGGGACGATTTCATGGAAGACAATTTTTCGTGGACCAGGGTGAGGGATGGTTTCCAGATGATCCCAGAGCATTACATTTATTGTGCACTTCACTTTCTTTCTATTATTATTACATCAGCTCCACCTCAGATCATCCGGCATTAGATACTGGAGGCTGGGGACCCCTGCTCTGCAGAATGGGCAGAGGAGACCCCAGGAGGACAAGCCTGAGGCCCAATGGAGAGTTAGAGGCAGCACTTCTGCAGATTACGTGCCAGCATCTAGGCTGCGAGGAAACCCAGGGGAGCACAGCCCATCAAAGGCCCTCCCGCCCGTCCATCCCCAGTCATCGGGTCCCTCCTGGGCCCACTTGGCTTCCCCCGCCTGCATCTCCAACGGCAGCCGCTTTGGGTGGGGGCACTCTCCCCTGGGGCCCTGACGCTCCGCTAAGTTGTTGTTTATGAGGAGGAAACAAGGCTGACTGCATTTCCTAAAGAGGCTCCAGGGAGCTGCTGCCGCCTGTGAGGCTGGCAACCAGGGCCTCTCATTGTTCACTGCTGTGGAGCCAGGATAGCCCCAGGACTCACAGGCGGGGTTGGGGGGCTCAAGTGGTGTGCATTCCTGAGTGTGAGCACATTGAGTGTGTTCCCAGGTGTGCTCACTCTAGGGCTGATGGAGTATCAAGTAGTGGGGCTCAGGTCTGGGAAGTGGGACTCTGGGTGTAGCAGGCAGGTCTTTGGATTCCTGGAGCTGCTGGAGGTAGTGGTGCACAGAGAAAATATCTTCCACCTGAAAGTGAAGTCGCTCAGTCGTGTCCGACTATTTGTGACCCCATGGACTATAGCCTACTAGGCTCCTCCCTCCATGGGATTCTCCAGGCAAGAGTACTGGAGTGGGTTGCCATTTCCTTCTCCAGGGGATCTTCCTGACCCAGGGATTGAACCGGGGTCTCCCACATTCCAGGCAGACGCTTTAACCTCTGAGCCACCAGAGAAGCCCAGCCTGGTGAGCCCCAAAGAGGCAGTGAGCTGGGGACTGTGGCACTGGGGCGGGGCTCCTAACCCAGCCCTCTAGGGCAGGGTGGCTCCCTGGAGGAACTGGATGGGTCTGGCCTGCGGAAGGAAGGTGGGAAGGGCACTTCAGGCAAGGGAATAACATGTGAGAAGGACCAGAGGCCCAGAAGGGCACATGGGTTTGCTATCTGCCAGGATTTCCATGTGATTCGTGGGGAGAAGATAGGGTTATGGAGGGGTGGTGGGAGAGGGACAGAGGCTAATTGGAAAAGGCCTGGACAATATACCTAGAGACCTTGGTTTTCAGCTGAAGGCAATGAGGAGCCGCTGAAAGGAGTCATCTGGTCTGACTGATGACCGGTGTGGAGGACCAAAGCCTGAGCAGGCTCACAGCCGTGGGATTCAGGGCATGCATGCTCAGTCGCTTCAGTCGTGTCCGACTCTTTGTGACGCCATGGACTGTTGCCCGCCGGGCTCCTCTGTCCATGGTATTCTCCAGGCAAGAAGACTGGAGTGGGTTGCTATGCCCTCCTCCAAGGGATCTTCCTGAGCCAGGGATCAAGCTGGCATCTGCATCTCTTGCACTGTAGGAGGATTCACAGCACAGATCGGCTATTCAAGCAGATTTCTTTCAGGCAGTGGATCTCCTCCCCGTTCTACAGATGACTAAGTTAGAAATACAAGGGGGCAAAGATGATTACATATCAGAAAATCAGTCCACATAATTAATCATGTCAATTGCTAGAAGGGGATAAGTTATGTGACAGTGTTAATAGACACCGAAAATGCATTTGATGAAACTGAGCATCCGTTCTGATGAAAAGCCTTATAATAAAAATAAAAGAACATCTCCTTGACATAATAAAAAATATTCATCTGCAACCAACAGTCAACATGATTCTTAGCAATAAAATACCAGCAAGAGGTATTCATATTTAAGTCAGAGTGGGACAAGAATGCCTGTTATTACCACAATTAGTTTATATTGTTCTGGAAGTTCTAGCCAACGGAATAGTACTTAAAAAATAAAAAGCATAATGTTTAGGAAGGAGGGGAAATGCTATCATTATTTGTTCATGATATGATTGTTATTCAGAAAACTCAAGAGAATAAACTGAAAAACTAATAAGAGACTATGAGAGAGGTCAGTAAGATGGCCAGAATAAAAATAAATACAGCTAGCAAAAATCCAGTTAGAAAATGTAAAAGAAAAGTCCCCAACACGAGTTCTTTTGTAACTTCCCATGTCCTAAGAAAATGGAATGAGGAAGCAGCCCAAGGGTACTCAAAGGGCCCTGGTTGGGTGGAAGGGAAGAGGGTACACAGGGTGGAGCTGGAGAGGCTGCGAAGGAGGAGGAGGGAAAGCAACAGTTAGGCTTGAGCTGAGAGCTGCCCAGCCCTTGGGCCTGGTTTTCAGTAGCCCTTGGACAATGAGACCTGGCAGTTCCCAATGGCTCAGTGAGCCTGGACTCTCTTAGGGGCAGGACCTGCCCACTGGTGGCTCCAGGCTGCACTGGATATGGAGTAGGAAGGTGCAGTTCCTGATGGAGAATTTTCATCCACTACAGGGTACAGACTCCCAGCAAGTGAGATTCTAGCTGAAAGAGTATTTCTGAACATTTGATGGGCTGATTGCAAATTTCTCCTCTGAATTCATTAAAGCAGATTTCTCAGGAAAACCTGTCTGTGGCAAAGAGAGAGACCCAGACAATGTCCAAGCTCCTCTCCAATGTCGGAGGTTCATCTCCCAGCTCTCTGCATCCAGACTTCCAGCCTCGTGGCACTGCCTTGCCTGGGGTGGCATGATTCACCTGGAGGCAGCCACCAACCAGGACTGTTGGTGCGAGGGGACTGGCTACTTTGCTCCCAGGGGCCATCTTCAGAAGGTAAAACTTGTTAATTTCTCCCCCTTTTCCATGGTATGAGTATGTCATGATATGCATATGTGGCTTCTCTCAGATGCTGAATAATCTCTGGGTTTTGCATCACTTGCCCTGAGGGAAACCCCTCAGCCAGTGGCATGACAGCTGGCAGCATTTCAGGGTAACAAACTCTTTTGTCCACACCCCCTTACTTTTCTCCCTCACCCTCTTTCTCTTCTGTCCTCACTCGTAGGCTCTACCTGCACTAAAAAAGAATCACTGCTCTCACCTCTCAGCACTTCTGCCCTTGCCCAGAGATGGAACAGTTATATCCCCAGTGAGATGTTACTATGTAAAAAGAAGTTTGGTGCAAAGCAGTAGTGCCTCCATGGTAGGATTTTAGGCACTGGGACAATGTACAGTGGTCTTTAAGCCACCAAGGATGTGAGGATCAAATTATTCAGTGCCCGAAAGCAGGAAATTAATGAGGGGCAGTGTGGTGCTTCAGATCCCTTCAGGAAGCTGTGGTGGCCTCGTGGTGTGGGGGAGGAAAGGGCAGCAGTGAGGAAATGAACATTTTTTGAGTACCCACTACAGGCTATACCCATGAGAGTGAACGTGAAAGTGTTAATTGTTCAGTCATATCTGACTCTTTGCGATCCCACGGACTGTAGCCTGTCCCTAGAATTCTCTAGGCAAGAATACTTGAGCGGGTAGCCATTCCCTTCTCCAGGGTGTCTCCCCAACCCAGGGATCAAACCTGGGTCTCCTGCATTGCAGGTAGACTCTTTACCATCCGAGCCACCAGGGAAGCCCAATGCTTTACCCATGTGTCCCATGAAATCTACAACCATAGGGCACTGGTGTTATTTATACCTGGACTGAAACCCTGGTCACATGGATTCCACAGCCCATGTTCTCAGGCGCTGGCCTCTGGCTGATCCTTAGAACACCAAGCTTTACACGGCACACAGGGCCCTGATTCCTCACCAGGTGATAATCTCCTTCTCCTTGCAAACTCACCCCTCTGTTCTATTGCCCACCTTCCTCCATCTCCTCATCTGCCTTGGTGCCTAGGGTTAGGAGTTTCCTACCCTGAGGATCAGAACATCTCCCTGTGGGTGCTCTGTGACCATTTAGGTCTCCCTGTGAGGGGCCACACTCAGCACCATGCCCTCAGGTGAAGGGAGCTTTTCAGGCAGGACAAGGGTTGTGACGCAGAAAGGAAAGAGGAGCACAGTTTCTATTTCAGGGTCCAAAAAGAGCCTGAAAAAGAATCTTCGTGCCCCTTTATTTTCTTAGACTCCAAAATAACTGTGGACAGTGACTACAGCCATGAAATTAAAAGATGCTTGCTCCTTAGAAGAAAAGCAATGACAAACCTAGACAGTGTATCAAAAAGCAGAGACATTACTTTGCCTACAAAGGTTCATCTAGTCAAAGATATGGTTTTTCCAGTAGTCATGTATAGATGTGAGAGCTGGACAATAAAAAAGGCTGAGGACCGAAGAACTGATGCTTTTGAATTGCGGTGCTGGAAAAAACCCTTCAAAGTCCCTTGGACAGCAAGGAGATCAAACCAGTCAATCCTGACGGAGATAAACTCTAAATATTCATTGGAAGGACTGATGCTAAAGCTGAAGCTCCAATACTTTGGCCACCTGGTGCCAAGAGCCGACACATTGGAAAAGACCCTGATGCTGGAAAAGATTGAAGGCAGGAGGAGAAGGGGATGACAGAAGATGAAATGATTGGATGGTATCACTGACTTAATAGACATGAGTTCGAGCAAGCCCTGGGAGATGGTAGGGAAACCTGGTATGGATAGGGAAACCTGGCCTGCTACAGTCCATGGGGTTGCAAAGAGTTGGACATGATTGAGCTACTGAAGAACTGCATGCCCCAAATCCCATCCTTCCCACTTCTATAAACTCATGCATTATATCCAGGCCCCTCCCCTCCAAGTCCCGGAGATGACTTGGGGGTGGGTTCATTTGTCCTAATTCACCAAGTCCCCCCTGGTTCCTTGGTCTTGTCACCATGGAAATCTTGTGAGGTCACCAGCATCATTAAATAGGGAGAAAAAATCTCTCTCCTCCCACAGTGAGTGCCCACTGGGTTCCAGTGGCTTTTGTGCAATAGTGAGGAAGATGACGGAAGGTAGGAGGGGAGACCTAGCCCCATCCTCAGGGATGGATTAACCCCTGAGGCCCAGGGTGCTGGCTGCTCAGACATAAGCCTTCTGCCTCCCTGAAGTTTTTCCTTTTTCTCTTACCAGGGAAGAGAGAATCCAGCAGCCTTGAGCACGTGCGCAGCGGGCTTCATGCTACACCAGGAGAAGTGAGAAAGGGCTGTTTGCAGGCAGTGCTACTGAGTAAATGCTCGTCTAGCAGGCTTGAGGAACTGCTGCTGGGGAATCGAGAGGGAGCCAGAGTTCTGGACCACTGTTCTGGGCCCTTCTCTCTATCAAGGCGAGAGTGGGATTGCCGGTTGGGGCTGACACAGGACCAGAGCGGGTCGGGGTCTGTGGGTTCTGAGGTTGGATCACGCGCCACACACCCTTCACACCGTCTTCCTCCACGCTGCCAGTGGCCCTCAGATGACTGCTTGCACTGGGGAGAGCCTACTCTGCCTGCTGCTCGCCTTTGAGGCCAGGAGTGGGGCTGACCCCTCAGCTCCTCACACTCTCCTCTGCAGGCACTCTGTCCTGCCTGCTACTCAGCTCCTGCTCGTCTTCCTCTCAGGATTCAGAAACACCTCTCTGGGCTGCTGTCCTGGAGTCCACAGTCCTCCTGAAACTTTCAAGATTCTTGGCAGCACCCATCGCCGCTGATTTGCTCTCTGGCCCTGCGGTGGGCCTCCCTGCCGCTCTAGGCACTGGATTCATGTTGCTTCCTTTATTCACACTTTTTTCTCATCCTGAAGCCAATCTGTCTCTCTCTTCGTACCCATTTAATCCTATATTACATTCCTCGTCATCACTTACACCATTTTCACCTTCATATTTCCATAGTGCCCAGTACTATCATCAAAAACTTGTCCAATACTCGTACCATCACGGCCCTCGCCACCACCAGCACCACTGGGCTCACTTCACCACCAACACCACTCTCAGCACCACCAGACCACCGCCACTGCCCCTTCCATCCTCCACGCTGCCTCTTAGTGCCATCATCACAGCTCATCACCCCACCACTGCCCCACCGTCATCGCCAGCATCACCAGCTCCTTCATCGGTGCTGTCCTCGCCAGCATTGCCACCATCGCCATTCTCAGCATCATCCAAATCATCACCACCACCAACTGTTTCCGCTGCCCCTGCCGTCCCACTGTCAACACCACCACCCCCGTCTCCATCATCACCACGGTGCTCACCATCATCACCACTGTTATCGGTCACCACCCTGTCCTGGCCACGTGACCACTCATCATTGCCATCACTACCACTGCACTCATTTGAAGGGAAATGATGTCAGTCTTCAAATAAACATCAGTCAATCAATGTCAAATCCTTCAGTGGAGGCCTTGGAAGAATCCATATAGGGAGGGGCAGCTGGATCCCATAACCCCATTCTTGCTCCCTGGGAGAGTCTTTATCCTTTGAGGAACCTCTCACCCTTTGCCATTGTTGCCACCAAAGCGTTCACAGGGGCCCTTTCTTTAATACTTCAGGACATAACTGAAACAAACTATTTCATTTATAGTAAGTAGGACAATAATACAAGCTGCTGATGAAGAGTATAAATTGGCACAAACTTTCTGAAAAGTAGTTTAACAATATGAAAAAGCCTTTGGAAAGTGCATTTTCAGAAATTTTACTTCTAAGAATCTATCCTAAGAAAATAAGTAGATAAATGTGCATGGATGATGTGTGGGTGTTATAATAGCAAAAATTGGAAACAGCCTAAATGCAAAGCAGAAAAAGAGATGGTTTAAAGAAACCATATAGACTAATATGCAGCCACTAAAACAGAAAATGTAGATATATCTGTCGACATAAAAGTATGCTGACTCTGTATCGTTAATGAACACAAGCAGGCTTCACACCAGCATTTGTAGTATAACCCTCATTCCTAAAAATAAAAATGTGTTCATGAAACAAGGTGAAAATATTTTATCTTAAAAGCTGGCACCAAAATTATTCTTAGACAGGAAATTGGAAAAAATACTTGGGGTAACTGTTCTGACCAATCATGACGGCAACCTGCTCAGTGTGAGACAAGGAGAGGAATTCCTTTTGCTCCTGAGGAAGATGACAGAGAGAGGCACCTTGATTCAGGAGGAAGAGAGAGAAGCAGGGAAGCCACCTGAAGGAGAAAAGCCGAGATGCTGGACTCAGGCCGGGAAACTCCCTGTGGTGTAGGGGAGTGGAGGGAGGCTTTAAGAACCAGACCCCTGCCCTTTGCCTTTGGTCTGGAGTATGGGCCATTTCTTTTTCTCCCCAGCACTGAATATTTAGTCAAGTCTTCTATGCTCAGAGTTTCTGAACGGAATTGGAGAAGGGGCCGAGTCTGCAGAAGGTAGATCAAGTCTGACCTGCCCCAAAGTGATCATGGTGACGGTGGTGGTGGTGGTATAGCACTCTGCTAGTGTGCATGCATCTCTTGTATGGGTAATTTACTTTACCCAAAGTAAATTATGAGTGGTATATGTAGCCTTTAGTTTTCTTTGCATTTTATGCTTTTCTACAGTTAAAAAAAAAAGAGAGTTTCAGAAACCACCCAGTGGGAATACACCACAGAGTCAGATGAAACTAGCTAACCCAGGTTAAAAAGCACAGCCTATGTCCGCGCACCAGAGACCCCAAGTTTCCTTCACACTGTGGGCATGGTCTTGAGACCCCCAACTTGGGAGCACCCATCTAGATGTCTCAGCACCTTGAGTCTTGGTCCCAAGATTCTCCCCCTGGGGAGACACAGGGAAGCCCCACTCCAATGCTTTAGACCTGTGTTCTTATTCTGGTCTCTGCTCAGAGGACCTTCATTTCCTGCAGGGTTAACAATAGGAATGATCTCTGCTTTGGGGGGATGTCCTGACATTCACAAGGACTTAGACATATGAACTTTCACAAGATAATATCTTAAGATAGTGTTAGTCGCTCAGCTGTGTCCAGCTCTTTGTGATCCCATGAACAGTACCCCCGTCAGGCTCCTCTGTCCATGGAGTTCTCCAGGAAAAAATACTGGAGTGGGTTGCCATTCCCTTCTCCAGGGGATCTTCCTGACCCAGGGATCAAACCCAGGTTTCCTGCATTGCAAGCAGATTCTTTATCATCTGAGCCACCAGGGAACCCCAGTATCTTAATATTTTAAGATAATACCACAGCAGTCTAACTATCATACAAAAGACACACACACATACACTAGTAGGGTGGTATACCACCACCACGATAAACTCCAGCCTCCTTTCTGTCCAAACAGTGATCCACTTCCACCTACACTGAGGGTTAGTGTGAGGTGGACCTGTGAGCACACAAAGAAGAAAGTGGGGAGAGGCCGTTTTGTCCTCATGTCCTGACACATCCCTGATCCTCACAAAACCCTGTGCAGTTTATTCACTTGGTATTCAATGGAATAATGTAGCTGGTAATGAATTTGTTTTGCATTCAGTTGGATAACACTGTTAGTTATGAATTTATAATTTGCACAGGGCTAAGGCATTTTTTTCCCTTTTGAGGCGTCAGAGAAGCTGTTGCTTACAAACTTGTAATTTGCCACTGCAGATCCATCTGTAAATGACACTATTGCAAACTGAAAATCTCCCAGGCACAAGGAATACAGCCTTAGAATTAAATTGTGTGTTTGACAAGAAGCTGCTGTCCTGTCCTGCCCCAGCCTGGTTGGTCCCACCTTTCCTCTGGGTTCAGCCTCAGCTTTTCCCCCGTAGCCCTCATACCCCAGCAGCCTGGCACCAAGCCCCTACTCCTCTCCTTGCACATCCAGAACGGGGTCAGTGGCCGAGCCAATGTTGCCTGGCTCTCTGGGAGAAATCGCAGAATGGCTCAGCCAGCACGGTCGTCATCTGGGTCTTGGCATGAACACCGAACCCCACGGTCCACTTCTCCTAACTCTGTCTGGGTCTTTGTTTCCTATCGTTGCTGGGATCCCAATTCCCTTAGAGGTGTTTTCCCGGATTTATCAGCCAGAGTGTGGATACGCAGTCTGAGGCTGCTCAGGAAAGCAACCTCTTAACCAGGCTTGAGTCCAGACCAGGGAGAATTGACCCAAGGCCCCAAAGGGAGAATTGTGTGGGGGCCAGTGATCTGGGATAGCTCAGTCCACAGACTCTATGGGGCCAAACCTCTGCCTCAACTATTTCCAGGCTCTTGTATTTTATACTTTCTATCTTATTATTTTTGTGCTTCCCTCAATTATTGGCTCATTTATTCTTTTTTTTTTAGTAGAATTTCTTTTAAACTTTTATTCTTCTTCAATTTAGGATGAAAATAAAAAGGAGGCTCAATCCATAGCTGAGCTAAAGAATGAAACTAGTTCTTAGCAGAAAGGCAGAGCTAGAAAAGAATCTGGGGAACTCATCAAGAGAGAGTCAAACCAACAAGGGTACACAGTACTCCAACCCAGCCAAATGTCAGATGCTGAGCGAGAAGGCAGGGGTATAGGAACACGTAAGACAGCATGGACTCTGCTTCAGAGGCTTAGCAGGGAGAGGGGCCTTTGCCCAAACGGCTAGGATAATGTGTCATCTACTGCTCTGATAAAAGGAAATGTGTGTGTGTGTGTGTGTGTGTGTGTGTGTGTTGGGTCCCCTGGCAGAGGCACCAAAACAAGTTTAAAAGGGTTTAAGATGAGACTACTGATAAGCTGTGTGGCCTTAAGCAAGTTGCTTCAGTCAGTTCAGTTCAGTCACTCAGTCATGTCCGACTCTTTGCGATCCCATCAATCGCAGCACGCCAGGCCTCCCTGTCCATCACCAACTTCCAGATTTCACTCAGGCTCACGTCCATCGAGTCCGTGATGCCATCCAGCCATCTCATCCTTGGTCGGCCCCTTCTCTTCCTGCCCCCAATCCCTCCCAGCATCAGAATCTTTTCCAATGAGTCAACCCTTCGCATGAGGTGGCCAAAGTACTGGAGCTTCAGCTTTAGCATCATTCCTTCCAAAGAAATCCCAGGGTTGATCTCCTTCAGAACGGACTGGTTGGATCTCCTTGCAGTCCAAGGGACTCTCAAGAGTCTTCTCCAACACCACAGTTCAAAAGCATCAATTCTTCAGCACTCAGCCTTCTTCACAGTCCAACTCTCACATCCATACATGACCACAGGAAAAACCATAGCCTTGACTAGACGGACCTTAGTTGGCAAAGTAATGTCTCTGCTTTTGAATATACTATCTAGGTTGGTCATAACTTTTCTTCCAAGGAGTAAGCGTCTTTTAATTTCATGGCTGAAGTCACCATCTGCAGTGATTTTGGAGCCCAGAAAAATAAAGTTTGACACTGTTTCCACTGTTTCCCCATCTATTTCCCATGAAGTGATGGGACCAGATGCCATGATCTTCGTTTTCTGAATGTTGAGCTTTAAGTCAACTTTTTCACTCTCCTCTTTCACTTTCATCAAGAGGCTTTTTAGTTCCTCTTCACTTTCTGCCATAAGGGTGGTGTCATCTGCATATCTGAGGTGATTGATATTTCTCCCGGCAATCTTGATTCCAGCTTGTGTTTCTTACAGTCCAGTGTTTCTCATAATGTACTCTGCATAGAAGGTAAATAAGCAGGGTGACAATATACAGCCTTGATGTACTCCTTTTCCTATTTGAAACCATGGAACCAGTTGTTCCATGTCCAGTTCTAACTGTTGCTTCCTGACCTGCATACAGATTTCTCAAGAGGCAGGTCAAGTGGTCTAGCATTCCCATCTCTTTCAGAAGTTTCCACAGTTTATTATGATCCACACAGTCAAAGGCTTTGGCATAGTCAATAAAGCAGAAATAGATGTTTTTCTGGAACTCTCTTGCTTTTTCCATGATCCAACAGACATTGGCAATTCGATCTCTGGTTTCTCTGCCTTTTCTAAAACCAGCTTGAACATCAAGAAGTTCATGATTCACATATTGCTGAAGCCTGGCTTGGAGAATTTTGAGCATTACTTTACTAACATGTGAGATGAGTGCAATTGTGCAGTAGTTTAAGCATTCTTTGGCATTGCCTTTCTTTGGGATTGGAACGAAAACTGACCTTTTCCAGTCCTGTGGCCACTGCTGAGTTTTCCAAATTTGCTGGCATGTTGAGTGCAGCACTTTCACAGCATCATCTTTCAGGATTTGAAATTTGTGTGTGCAGGTACACCCAAACTGATTTAACAGATGGATTTAATACCACTTGCCCTGGTGTTAATCAAACTAGACTTACAGGGGTTGATTAAATCATTATTAAGTCTCCTAGCCTAGTTAAGAAGATAAAGGAAAGTTAACATAATGAGAAAATAAGAAATACCATCTCCTGTCTCTGTAAACTGAGAAGACATGAAAAGAAGGTGTCAAGTATCCCATGTGGGTCTCCATTCAACTCCTCTTCACTTTTCCTTCTAGCTCAGTTTGAATAGTTAAGCAGCCTTGCTTGTTTATCTTGCCTCTACTTTAGAAATAAACCACTCCCCCAAGATATCCCTTATATACAGCCTTTTTTTTTTTTTGGAAAGTGGGGCGTGAGCATCGAATAAGAATTAACAGTCAGTAGAAACTTCCATAAACAAAGCATCCTAGTCGTGCCAAGGTTGAGCAAGAGTTAAGCTACAGATGCTATCTTGCTGATAACACTAACAGGGTAAGAAGAAGAAAGGGACAAATGAGTGCCTCACTGCTATCCCAAATATATCTCATCCTGATATTTTTGGGGTCCTCCTTCCCCAGGACACAGCTCACTCCTATGGGTGCTCTGTGTTTCCCAACCCAATGAGTTGTCTTAGGCTAGACTTTCAGTGCAAGAGACCTAGGTTTGATCCCTGGGTTGGGAAGAATCTCTGGAGAAAGGAAAGGCTACCTACTTCAGTATTCTGGCCTGGAGAATTCCATGGACTATTTAGCCCATGGGGTTGCAAAGAGTCAGACACGACTGAACGACTTTCATTTTTACTATTTTCTTTCTTAGAAGTGGTGTGATAAGAGCATAAAAACCTGCTCTTAGAAGAGAGAATTCTTTCAATCATTTGCAATCTTACTGCACTTGTACCACTTAAATATTTTTAAGTATAATCACCTCAGATATATTGCTTAAAAATGTTTCCTCTCATTAAACATGAGGCAATTCTGGAGAAAAGAAGGACATTAATGTTATCAAGAGTTTACTTAAATTTTCTAATGACAGCTTTCTAAATCCTGATATTTAAAACATCACTAGGAAATCCAAACTTTAGAGACGATCAATGAGTTAACCAAAAACAAAACAAAATCACCTCTAACCCCAGTGACCTATTCTCCCGGCCTTTCAAATGATAAAAGATCACCAATTTTACTCTCTTGCTTTTGCTGGATATTAAAGTAACAAAAGCCTTCTCCAAACTAAACATTTTTAAAAATGTAAAGCAAATATTCTACAAAAAAATGAAGCTAACCATGTCAGTTAACTACCCAACAGACAATTCTTTCCAGTATCATATTAAAGTCATGAATGTCAAGGGGTCTTTCCAAAACAGAAAAGTTATAACCCTGCATTTTCAGAATTATAATACTTAACAGATTCAAACATAAAACAAACAAGATTTTTTGATAGACTCTTAAATACATACTACTTACATGACACCTTGTAGAACTTTCTGGGGATCAGGGTCAAATAGCCTGTCAACATAGTGGCGACTGCTAGCTGTTACTTCCTAGAAAGTGGGGGGAAAAATTATGACATCTGAAGCCATGCAAATCACAAATTCACAGTATCACCTATAACATCAAATAGCTATATAATCTAACTTAAAGCAGAAGCATTCACATTTTTATATATACTTATCATATTAAATCAATCTGAGAAAATCTTGTGACAAGATAAAAAATAAGATGAGCAAGAAAGAGATACCCAGTTCTTACTAACATAACTAGAAGTGGAACCTTTGTAGTGAGCACTGCAAGCTTTGCCAACAGAACTGGGCCTAAGTATTAAGAAGCAAGCTAAGTTTCTCAATTAAGTGCTGGATGTCACCTACATATGAAAAAAGATAGGAATGTTTTTCTGTTTATATCCACTAAAAGGAGGGAAAATCTGATCTCAGCAAGGAAAAATGGGAAAGGACATCATGAACAGTTTACGAAGGGTAGTCTCAGTGCAAGAGGAAGACCTTCAGAGCGACACAGAGGAGCTCGACTGCTAAGAAGCAGACATATGCAAAAAATAAAAATTAATATAAAGGAGTTGTTGTCACACTTTCTGTGAGGAAAAAAAAATTAAAAATTAGGGTGATTTATCAGGTCCAACAGTTACCCAGTCTGAATTGGCTAAAGTTGACCAGAAGAGGGAGGATTAGAATATGAAGAACAAGGGAGACACTTACCTCCTTTTATTTGTATTTTAGGGTTTGCTCTCTTATGTTATTTCCTGTAATACTTATTTGGGGGGTATACTTATTTTTATACTTAATTTTCAATGCTTAACATCATTTAAAACAAATAACATATATTTAAGAACCAGAGAAAAAGAACTTTTATCCCTTGCTGTTTCTTTCTGATGCCTGCTGGAATATGCTGCTCATATACTACCAACCATTAGCAATAAATTTTTATAGAGAGGAAGAAATACTTTTCCAGTTTACCCAGAATCCCTGATCAGAAAAGAGTTAACTGCCAAGACACAGTGTCAGCTTAAAATTCTAAGTCTCTGAAAATAACTCCGGAAAAAATTTCAGACAATATAGTTAAGCTAAAATCAAAGTGTATTTTCATATTATGTGTTTGCAACAAAAATATCATTGGGCAACGCAAATACCTATTTTTAATACATACTCCATTTATAAAGAACAAACTGGCAGCAATAAGACACACTGATGAAAATTCTTATGCCTGACAGGTAACATAGGGTCTTGTTTCCTCAAAATAATATACCCAAGAGCAAAATCCAGGATAAAACTGAAAACAGCATTCCCATAATACAGATATGTCTTCTCACTTCATCTGAGCACCTGTGCTTGCCTTGCTTTCCAACAATGCTAAGTCTGTATTCCCTGATTTGTAAGGACTGATCTTTAATTTTACGTTTGTCTCCACAGCTCTATATCTCTTTCCTCTCAATGTGGTTTTTAAAAAGGTACTTGGGTTTAAAACCTATATTTTAAATAACAAATTTCTCCCATTAACAACAAGTCTACTTCTCTGTACACTCATTTAATAAGCACTGCCTATCTATTAATAAGATATGCAAGGTACAGAGGAAAGCATTAAAGTAAAAAAAAAAAAAAACAAAACAGTAAGGCATGGTCTCTCCCTCAAGAATTCATATTCTATTGTAACTATGTTTACATGTTTATATTCCCTATTAGAATACAAAACGAAGTATATACAAATAAAGGTAGCACTTAGGAGAGTATTAATAAACTGGGAGAATCAGTGAAGACTTCTTGGAGGAGTTGGTTTTAGAAGATGAGTAAGAGTGCACAAGAATAGATAAGGAAAGAATCAGGGTCACAACCAGAGCCATAAAGGGAGTGAAGCCAACACACAAATGCCATTAGCAAGAATTCCAGTTGCCGGCACTGAAAAAGAAGGGTATAGGGTAGAAAGGTAACTGCAGCCTATAAAGCACAGAAGGTTAATCAATATGCAGCCAGTAAGTGAAACGCTACACTGCCTTTGGGTCAAAGTTCTATGCTAGGTGCCAAAGAGATGCAAGAGGAAGCTAAGGCAGAATGTACAGAGCTTACACCTATAAAGGGGTCAGTCACATGTACAAAGATGGATCCTCTGAGTTGCCTACATAGTAGCAAGCTAGAGGATATAGTCAGTTGTTCAAAGTGATTTTACTCTATGCTTCTGCTTAACATATTCATTTAGATGTTTGTATGAGACATTTCTCCTATTTCACTGCTTTCCTTTGTAGATCAAGCCATCTCTCCACTTTCAGCCCTCTTCTCTTTTCTTTCAAAAGGCAGCCTGGAGGGACTCCCCTGGTGGTCCAGTGGCTAAGACTCTTGAGCTGTCTCAGTGCTGGGACCCTGAGTTTGATCCCTGATTGGGGAACTAGATCCCACTTGCCACAATTAAGACCCTGCACAGCCAAATAAATAATAAAAATAAATATTAAAAAAAAAGGCAGCCTGAAAATAAAAGACTTTGAGAGAGAAGGCAATTGGTACAGATACTAAATAGATGCTCAGAGAAAAAGTGACACTTGAGAAAAGAAGTGAAAAAGGTCAAGGAGTAAGTCATGCAGCTATCTTGGAGCAAAGCTTGTTAAGCAAAGAGAACAACAAATGCAAAGGCTCTGAAATGGGAAGTGTCTGAGGGGATCAAAGAACAGGAGGCTGTGACAGCTGGAGCAGAAAGAGCAAAGGAGAAAACAGTAGGATATGAGTCAGAGAAGAGGGGCCAGATGGCACAGAGCTGCAGTATCCAATATGATAGCCACTAGCCTCATATGGCTACTGGACATTTGAAATGTGGCTAGAAGTTGAATTTAAAAATTTTAAATTTTAATTAATTAAAATTAAATATTTAAAAACCAATGTTAGATTCAATTATTAGAAAATTTTTAAGACTGTTTAGAAATACTTGGGTATGTAAATCTACTTTCAACTGTAAATTTCATGAAACCTAAATACCAATCAAGTATTTCCAAGCAAAATACAAATCAAGTATTTCCAACCAAACTTTGGCATCAAAATTGTATACAATACATACCAGATTTTTGAAGACTAGATATAAAAAAGTAAAACAATTTCATTAACAATTTCCTACATTTACTGTATGTTCAAATAATATTCTGTATATAGGTTTAAATTAGATTTAACATTAAAATTAACTTCATCTGCTTTCTTTTTATTTTTATAGCATGGTTGCTAGAAAATTTTAAATTATGTACGTGGCTTGCATTATTTCTCCACTGGACAACACTGGTATAGAGTCTTGTTGGTCACTTTAAGAATTTTTATTTTTATGGTATGATTTGGGAAGCCATTAGACATGAACTGACTTGCTTTAAAAGGACTGCTCTAGTTGCAACTATAGAGACAGACAAATATGTGGACTGGGCTAGGGAGCAAAGCAGGGAGACTAGGTAGGAGGCTGTTTCAATAACCAGAAATGCCATTATTTCAGAGAGATGAAGGAAGCTTGGACTAGGGCAAGAGTTTTGGAGGTACTAAGAGTCACTCAGATTCCAGATAAATGTTAAAGTTGAAATGACTATCAAATTGGATATGCTGTTGGAATAGATGCGGGATGTGAAAGAATAGAGGAGCCAAGGATAATACTTAAAGTTTCTGCCTAAGCATCCAGAAAGACTGAGCTGCCTGTTACTGAGACGGGGAAGACTGTGGGAGATGCAACTCTGAGTGAGAAGATCAAAAGTTCAGTTTTTGTTAGAACTGAAAATTTTTTAGCCTTCCAAGTGAGAATGTCAAGTTACAGTTGAATATATGTCGAGAGGTTAGGAGAGACCTATTGAGTGGGAGATACAAATTAGGGAGATGAGTATAAACAGGAGTAGTATAAACAGGATAAGTTCACTTAGGATAAAGCAGAACCAGAAGACTGAACTCTGAAGCACCTGAACAAGCAGCCAGTGTGATGGGAAGAAGTCCAAGAAGCCAGATAAGGTAATGTTTTAAGAAGGGAGTAATCAATTATGCCCAATGCTATGGATGTGTAGCATAAGATAATACCTAAGACCTAAATGCTGGGTTGATGAGCTGACTGTGGCTCAGATCATCAGCTTCTTATAGCAAGACTTGGGCTTAAACTAAAGAGAGTGGGGAAAACCACTAGGCCAGTCAGATACAACTTAAATCAAATCCCCTATGCATATGCAGTGGAGGAGACAAATAGATTCAAGGGATTAGAGTAAACAGTGTGCCTGAAGAACTATGGATGGAGGTCCATAATATTGTACAGGAGGCAGCGAACAAAACCATCCCAAAGAAAAAGAAAAGCAAGAAGGCAAAGTTGTCATCTTAGGAGGCTTTACAAATAGCTGAAGAAAGAGGAGAAGCAAAGAGCAAGGCAGAAAGGGAAAGGTACATTCAACTAAACGCACAGTTCCAAAGGACAGCGATGAGAGACAAGAAGGCCTTCTTCAACGAACAGTGCATAAAAACAGAGGAAAACAACAGAAGAAGGGAGACTAGAGGTCTCTTCAGGAAAACTGGAGATATTAAGGGAACATTCTACTCAGAGATGGGCACAATAAAGGACAGCTAGTAGACGCTGACGAGATCAAGAAGAGATGGTAAGAATACACAGAACTGTACAAAAAAAAATCTTACTGAACCAGATAACTATGATGGTGTGGTTAGTCACCCAGAGCCAGACATTCCAGGAGTGTGAAGTCAAATGGGCCTTAGGAAGCACTGCTGTTAATAAAGCTAGTGGATGTGATGGAATTCCAATTCAAAACCCTAAGGATGATGCTATCAAAGTGTTGCACTCAATATGTCAGTGAACCTGGAAGACCCAACAGTGGTCACAGGACTGGAAAAGGTCAATCATCATCCAAATTCCCAAGAAGAACAGTACTAAAGAATGTGCTAACCATCAAACTATTGCACTCATCCCCCATGCTAGTAAGGTCATGCTGAAAATCCTGCATACTAGGCTTCAGCACTATGTAAACCAAGAACTTCTAGATATCCAAACTGGGTTTAAAAAAGGAAGAAGAACCAGAGATCAATCACCAACATTCACTAGATCATAGAGAAAGCTAGGGAATTCCAGAAAAATATCTACCTGTTTCATCAATAATGCTAAAGCCTTTGACTGTGTGGATCATAACAACTTCAGAAAGCTCTTAAAGAGATGGGAATACCAGACTACCTTACCTGTCTCCTGAAAAACCTGTAAGTGCATCAAGAAGCAACAGTTACAACTCTAAATAGAACAACTGATTGGTTCAGGACTGAGAAAGGAGTACAACAAGGCTGTCGGCTGTCACTCTGTTTATTTAACCTATATGCTGAATACATATGAGACATGCCAGGCTGGATGAGTTACAAGCTGGAATCGAGATACGTGGGAGAAACATCAATAACCTCAGATATGCAGATGATACAACTCTAAATGGCAGAAAGCAAAGAGGAACTAAAGAGCCTCTTGATGAGGGTGAAGGAGGAGAGTGAAAGAGTCTGCTCAAAACTAAATATTAAAAAAACTAAGATCATGGCATCTGGCCCCATTACTTCATGACAAAAAGAAGGGGAAAAGGTAGAAAGCAGTGACAGATTTCCTCTTTGGGCTCTAAAATCACTGCAGATCGTGACTGCAGCCATGAAATTAGAGATGATTGCTTCTCAGCAGGAAAGTTATAACAAATCTAGACAGTGTATTGAAAAAGAGACATTACTCTGCCGACAAAGGTCCGTATAATCAAGGCTATGGTCTTCCCAGTGGTCACACACGGTTGTGAGAACTGGACTGTGAAGAAGGCAAGCGCCAAAGAATCGATGAATTCAAACTCTGGTGCTGGAGAAGACTCCCGAGAGTCCCCTGGACAAGAACGAGATCAAACCAGTCAATCTTAAGGGAAATCAACCCTGAATACTCATTGGAAGGACTGATGCTGGAGCTGAAGCTCCAGTATTCTGGTCACCTGATGCAAACAGCTAACTCACTGGAAAAGTCCCTGATCCTGGGAAAGACTGAGAGCAGAAGAAGAGGGTGTCAGAGGATGAGATAGCTGGATGGCATCACTGATGTAATGAACATGAACTTGGGTAAACTTTGGGAGATGGTGAGGAACAGGGAAACCTGGCGAGCTACAGTCCATGGGGTAGCAAAGAGTCAGACATGACTGGGCAACTGAACAAGAGTAACAAAAGTTGGATTCAGGAACATGGAGGTCATCAGTGATCTTGACAACAACAGTATGTGCGAGTGGTGGGGCCAAGGCTTGCTTGGGGAGGGTTAAGAGAGAATGGGTAAAGAGGAATTAGAGAAAGTAAATACAGACAACTCTTTCAAGGAGTTTCACTGTAAAGGAGAGAGAAGAGAAGTAGTTAGAGAGAGAGGTGAAGTCAGGAGAAGTTTTTTTTAAGATGGAATAAATTAAAGCATATTTATTCATTGAGGGATTTTTTTTATATAAAGAAAAACATGCTGCATTGGAGTGGGGGAAGAACTCCTGGAACAATGTTCATGAATAATTGAGAAGAAAGTGGATTTACTGACCAAGTAGAGCATGGAAAGTACAATAGCCAGAGGCAATTAGTTAGGTGGATATGGTGGTGAAAGCTTGTGGACATTCTCTCTGATTATCTCTATTCTTTTAAAGTTAAAATGGTGGGAATGGATGTGAGGGTGGGTGAAGAAAAAGACGAGAATAATACACTGTATGGGCCAGAAAATATATCAGCGCTGCCAGGCAGCACTTAACCTTCCTAAGGCTCATGATTATGAATTTAAAGTGAGACCAGTCAGCATGGCTGTGTTTTTCTCAAACTACATTTAAATAACAGAAGTAGGCATGAATAAGAGAGCTGCGTTTAACCAGAACTGGAATTTCACCAGGCAAGGATGACAAAGCCAGAGGAAGAGGTCAGCTGAGTCGAGAGTATATGCAAGGTTGTGATTATGGCAGGCCTACTGAAGACCAGTGAAAGAGAGGTAGAATTAATAGAATGCAGCTAACAAGAGAATTGAAGAAGGGTTGCAGGTATTCGGGTAGTAGGAGGAATGGTTAGGGAGGACAGATGGTGGTGGCCAAGATGTGAAAAACTGAGATTATGAAGGGATTTTAGTTAGTGAAGGGATTTAGTTATTACATGAAGGTCAAGATCTAGGAAAAAACCATGAAGACAAATACCTCAAAGTAGGACAGAGGATATGATCACTGGAGAAGTCTAGAATTTTAGAAAAATTGTCTATATAGGTAGTGAAATTTGCATAAATTACCACAGAAATAGTGCTAGGGAAAAAGCGATCACGAGTTAGGAGCTCAAATCTTAAATGAGGGGGAATGATCCAGAAGATCTATGCTCATACTCAGTCACTCAGCGGTGTCTGACTCTTTGCAACCCCGTGGCCTGTAGCCCACCAGCCTCCTCTGTCCATGGAATTTTCCAGGCAAGAATACTAGAGGGGGTAACCATTCCCTTCTCCAAGGGATCTTCCCAACCCAGGGATGAAACCCACATCTCCTGTGTCTCCTACACGGGCAGGAGGAATCTTTAGCACTGTGCCACCTGGGAAGCCAGGGGATCTATCGATGACTACAAGATAGAGTCTGATGACATGCAGAGCTGGAATGTTCAGAAAAAGGGAAGAGAGGGGTCTGAAAAGATCCATGAGAATAATTCTCTCCTGTACCTCCTAGAGATATGAGGGACATGGGAAGGAAAAGAGCCACCAGCTGAGAAGACTGCAGGAGAAAACTGAGGAAAGGGATGTCAACAAGTGAAAAGCTCAGTTTCAATCTAAACAGAAAGATGAGGGAAATGTTTGGAGAAGAGGCTGAGGATAAGGGAAATCCCGTGAAGAAGGAGAGAGGCAAGGAATCTGGCTAGAAAAGTAAATGGACAGAGATATATGTGCAAGAGGAAGGACCCTAGAGTCCTGGGCTTCTTGTGGAGGTTAATGTAAACAGAGAATAAGAGTTTAATCTTGATGACCTGGAGGGAAGGATGAGTGAGGCTGTGATACTGGGGTAGGCAGTGGTGAGAACTTGGGGGCTCTTTCACTCTTGCCAGCAACAGCGTGGATTTTGGTGAGGGACAGTTTCGTCTGGGCACTTACTCCTAAAATATGAAAAGCACTAGGGTTCCTTCCTCCCTCCTGCCCATAGAGGCCAAAAGGCTAGGAGAGTTTCTGATGATCTGTCCTTTCAAGAAGTGGCTTCACCCTCACTTCAAAACACCAATACCCTTTCAACTGTAGTTACAGCTTTCAGGAGCTGGGAGGGATTGTACACAGTGACGCTCCATCCTCCCCACCAAGAGAGCAGATGTGCCAAGGAGCCAGCTGAAGCCCAGGGTACAGTCTGTGCCCATGAAGGAGAGCAATGCTAGCCAGGGTCACACCACGACTTCTGCCTTTTGGCACAAGGCTTCAAACAAATCACCTAGTAAGCCCTCAAAACCTAGCTCTAAACTCCTTTTACCCATTCAAAGCTCCTGAAGCCACCACAAATGTATTAAAAACCTGTTCCACTTCTATGCTTAATAGCACCCCACCAAATTATGTGAATATGTATACAGATCCCTTCAAGTGGAAAGTTTATATATGCCAAATCTGTGAATTGGTATTAATTCTAAGTAGAGCTGAATGTACCTATGTATGAACAGGTACTAAACATTAAAGAAAGATGAGACACTTGAAGCAAATTTCTTTTTGAAGGAAGACAGAAACAAATAAGTTGTATTCCACTGTGGAGAACTATTATGTGGAAGCAATTTCCCTTTTATTAGGTGATAGGCAGTCTCTGAGATAGCCCCAGTGATCCCACCTTCTCAAATTCAAGTCCTGTGTGATGTCTCCCCTTGAGTGAAGACTGGTCATAGGACTTGATTCTAGCAAGAAAGCAGTGGAAGTGATATAATGTCATTGTAGAGCTCTGCCTCTCTGTGTGTCCATGTCTGTGTCTATCTGTCCCTCCCTCTGTCAAAAGCCAGCTGCCACGTTGCAAGCTGCCCCATGGAGAGGTCCACATGGCATGGAACTAAGGGGAGCACCTGGCCAAGAGCCTGCAAGGAACTGAGGCCCTCAGTTCAACAGCCCATGTGGAACTGAATCCTGCCAAAAACCCTGTGAGTGAGCTTGGAAGTGCATGCCCCCTCAATTCAGTCTTCAGGTGAGAAGAGGTGCTTCTGTTCACACCCTGACTTCAGCCTCACAAGGAACTCTGGGGCAAAGGCACTAGCTAAGCCACATCTGAATCCTGACCTACAGAAACTGAGATAACAAATGTTTTAAGCAGATAAGTTTTGGGATAATTTGTTACATAACAATAAATGAATAGACAATGAATAGACCTTCAAATTTACCATCCAAACCAGGATAATTTTAGGACTGAAAGACAGCACTATTAATACTTGTCACAGATAACACACATAAATGAAGAGTTTTGGAGACAAACCAGGCTATATGCTCACCCTACCTTTTATTCCTCTTTAGTAGCACAAAAGAGGAAAAACTTAATGATAGCTCAGAAAACTGGTCAGACATGCTGAAAAGGCACACTAGAACATTCTCTACTTGCCCTTCTGAATAAACTACCCATGGCTGGGGTGAATAAAACCCTAACTTTAGGTGGGGGGGGGGGAATTCTTTGGGAAAGGTCTTGAATACTAAATTACTAAGTCCTAGACTTGAATGGGATTTAACTCAAAGATTAGAAGTAAATGTGTTCAACTGAAGTTTTAAAACCTGAAATGAAACAATGGGTTTATTAGACAATGAACAGTGAGAGTTTAAGTGTTAATTAGAAAATATCAATTTCATTTCATTAAAATCTTGTTCTATGTATATTTCATTAAAATAGTATGTTCTTTATTTCTACCATATTCAGGCATTGAGTGGTAGAAAGAAAACATGATCCGGCATTAGAAGATGGGTTTGAAACCTAGTCCCACTACTTCATGACTCAGGGCAAAAACAAAATTTTGAGACCATTGTCTTCAAGTATAAAATGGTGATGTCACCGCATAGTTCAGAGTATGGAACAAATGAGATAGTACATTTGCATGTATTACAGGAAAAACCCCTGTAAATGATCCATACAAATACTTATTTCAGGAAAATTCTATTTTTGAATTTAAAAAAATATTTTTTTAAAGTGTAACAAATGCTCTTCTTGGGTATTGATATTCATATTCATGGTTAAAGCTTAATTATTCAGACAGATCAGCTTCCCTGGCGGCTTAGATGGTAAAGAATCTGCCTGCAAAGTGGGAGACCTGGGTTCAGTTCCTGGGTTGGGAAAATCCCCTGCAGGAAGGCATGATAACCCACTCCAGTATTCTTGCCTGGAGAATCCCATGCACAGAGGAGCCTAGCAATCCATGGGCTCTCAAAGAGTGAGACACGACTGAGTGACGAAGCATAGCACATTCAGACAGATACCTGTCCTCACCTGATAACGGCCTTATTCTCAGAGCAAACTAAGCACTTAGCAAGAAATAAATATGCATTTGAGTGCTGAACTTAAAACTCTAACTTTTCATTACCTGAGATTTTAAAAAAACTTAAAAATGTAGAAAAGAATCATTAAAAGCAATCATTAGTGCACTTTTTATTACTAACTTTCATTGTAACTGCAGGTATAACAACAGACTCAGAAAATATTTGATCACAGTTAAGAATACCAATACATAGGTCAAGGAGTAATCTTTCTTTTTTTTTGGCCACGGTACGCAGCATGCAGGATCTTAGCTCCCCAAACAGAAATCAAACCCACACACACTGCAGTGCAGCAGAGTCTTTCATTCTAGTGTTCCTGTTCCCATAAAACCAACCTAGAAAGAAAAGGTAGACAGAATACAAATATTTCTATAATACCTGACACTTGTTTAGCAAGTTATAGTTTACAAAGCATTTTCATATCTATTTCTCATTTAATTCATGTGTTCTTTAGAAACTAAAATATTAACTCTCAATGGGGAATTCTGACCCCCTAAGAAATGAATTTTAAACTGCTTATTGCCAATCAAACTTTAATATGTCAGTTATTCCACAAACTACTAGGAACTTCAAGATAAAATTATTCATAATGTTGATCATTCAGCATTGTCAGGGAAAACCTTGGTTTAGGGGAGAGATGAAAGGAATACAATCCCAAAAATAGAATGTCTGAGCTCTACAAAGATTCATTTAAAACCTATTTCATGCTGAAATTCAACATGTGAATATCTTTAATTTACTAGGTGCTGGTAACAGAGATAAGATACAGTCCCTTACCCTCAAGGCATTCAACACAGAAAGGAAACAGGTAAGTAAGTTACAGTTGTTATTTCTACCAGAGGATAAGTATAATCATAAAAATGAACACAAAATAAAAAGAAAGTTGAAGATATAATTAACTGAACTACAGAAGTTAGAGGTGGAATGGGAGATGGGTATCTAAGCAGCAGGATGATTCATCTGAAAGACTAATATTATTGTTAGGTGAAAAGGGAAGAAAAAAAGACAAGACTCGAGGTAGAGAGCATAGCACATGCAAAAGAGTTCTGAAGCAATGTGGTGTGTTTGAGAAATGCAATTTAGTACTACCGTGATTATAGTATACACTCGGGACTACAAAAAAAAGCTCAAGTTGTACTCTTTAATTCAGTCAACAGTTAAACAACTACACAACCTAGGCAATGACCAAAAAAAGCCCACCTTTGCAGAACTGACATTTCAGCAAGGGGAGCATGATAAAAAGCAATAAACATAATAAATAAATGATGCCGGATATTAGAGGGCTATACATGCTATGGGGGGAAGTGTTTAACAGCACATTTTATTTCCATCTCCTTATACTATACACTGCACAAGCTGGGGGAAGGGAGGAGTGCAGAGGAAACAGAGGGAGGCATACTAATACACACACATCACCAGAGAACCCCATACCCTCAGCATCTCAGTGGTCTCAACATGGACACCACTACTGCCTAAAATACGTTCTGTAAATCTATGGAAGTGATTTGGGACTGTCAAAACGACAGTAGATGCTACTAATATCTAGTGGGCAAGGACCAAGGATGCTACATGTCCTGTGAGTGGGACAACAGGCCCACATGAGCCTAGACTCTAACTCCATTTTACATACAAACACAATATATGTTCAGCATCATTTTACCATAACATTTTCCAAAAATGCAATTCCCAAAAGAATATAGAAAAGGTTGTCTGCCTTGTTAGGTATTTTACCAAAAGTACCTTTTGTTTCAGAAAGTCACATCAAAATTAACATCATTTATTGTATTTAAGTAACCATCATATCATACCTATATCAATCTGTCCTACAACAGTCATATTAATAGCTAAACTAATATATCACCTCTTTATTCGACTTCCTGGGTAGCTCAGCTTGTAAAGAGTCCACCTGCAACACTGGAGACCCCAGCTAGATTCCCGGGTCAGGAAGTTCTGGAGAAGGGACAGGCTACCCACTCCAGTGTTTTTGGGCTTCCCTGGTGGTTCAGACAGTAAAGAATCCACCGGCAGTGCAGGAGACCTGTGTTCAATCCCTGGGTTGGGAAGATCCCCCAAAGGAGGATAAGGCACCCTACTCCAGTATTCTTGCCTGGAGAATCCCATGGACAGAGGAGCCTGGTGGACTACAGTCCATGGGTTCACAAAGAGTCAGACACAACTGAGCACAGCACAGCACAGCACTACTTTATTACTTCTCTCTAGTACCTGAGTATTTACTCACTTAAATGGCATAGTTTCCTACTCTTTCTCCCTTAACACAGCTGAGGCATCATGCCAACCCTTAAAAATTTACATGTGAGAACAGTTACCAATGAATTTCACTTCAGGAGAGCCAAAGAGGTGCTTCTAAATATGTTTTAAGAAGAGGGCGTGGAGTCTGGTAGAGTTGAGAACCACTAAATGATTAGCTCTTAAAATTCCAGTCAACTGCGAGCTTCAGACTGTCTTCTCCTCCCAATTTAAAACCCAGATTTTCTGATGTCTCCAAAACTCTCCGTCCAAACAAATGCTTCCCAATTTTCTGAACTCCCAAATAACTGTACTGCTTAGATCAGTCACAGATTCACAATCATTCAAGTCCAAGAACACTTGATGTGTTTGTGCACGCATGTGTGCTAAGTCCCTTCACTCGTGTCCGACTCTTTGCAACCCTATGGACTGTAGCCGGCCAGGCTCGTCTGTCCATGGGATTCTCCAGGGAAGAATCCTGGAGTGGGTTGCCATGTCCTCCTTCGGGGGATCTTCCCGACTCAGGGATCGAACCAGTGTCTCTTAGATCTCCTGCACTGGCAGGTGGATTCTTTACTACTAGCACCACCTGGGAAGTCCCTGACTTGTTTGTATATTGTCACTAAAGAGATTCGGGCTGTCACAATCCAGAACATCAGAAATCTGTTACTTTGAAATTTTACTCAACTATGCTTTACTGTCGAATCATATGTCGCCCCTTCCCCATATTCTGACTGTGTTCTGGTGACAATAAAGTCACAATATCCTAAATACTGCCTCTTTGCTACTTGAAGAGTTCTAGTGAGACTATATTTCTCTGCCATAGAGTTAATTTCACTATTAAAGAAAACTAACTGCTGGAGAATTTTTTTCCCTAATATTGACAGGGTAAAATCTACCTCCTCCTGGAATGATACAAAAAAGGATAATATCAACAGTTCAGTTCAGTTCAGTAGCTTAGTTGTGTCCAACTCTTTGCGACCCCATGGACTGCAGCACACCAGGCCTCCCTGTCTTTCACCAACTCCCAGAGTTTACTCAAACTCATGTTCATCAAGTCGATGATGCAATCCAGCCATTTCATCCTCTGTTGTCCCCTTCTCCTCCCCCCTTCAATCTTTCCCAGCATCAGGGTCTTTCCAAATGAGTCAGTTCTTCGAATCGGGTGGCCAAAGTATTGGAGTTTCAGCTCCAATCAATAAAGACCTTTTCCTTTGCAGCTATCATACGCTCCTGTGTATTAAAAATTCCCACTTGCTTCCAAAAGGAAGAAAAATCAGAAGAAAATGCCTAAGTAAATTCAAAATTTCTTATATATTTTGGTTTTTCTTTTATGTATTCTAGTAAACTTTTAGCCTGATTAGGATTCCATCAGATTCTCATTTAATTTTTGCACAACTATCATACAGTATTTTTTAAACTACTTTTATCTTTATTTTTTAAAAAATCATGGGATTCATTCTTTGGTGATTCTAGAGGTTTGAAGCATCCTCCCTCCCAAAATTCACCAAAGGCCTTCTTTTCTGCAGTCTCTAGCATAAACCGGCACTTGAGTTTGACCAGATCCCATCTGCATAAAATATAACATACGTATGACAGCCAAAATTCCTAGAATATAGTCGGTTTCAATCTCATAAACGCAATCATGAAAATACTTAAATATGTAATCGTTAACTTAACCTATTTGGATAAGAGGCAGCCTGACCTCTTAGTAAATGATTAAGACTGAAAATAAGTAGCAAATAAGTCAGTACTCACAGAAAGTCTGAAAATAAAATACTAAAATGTAAGGTAGCGCACCCAAAATAGTCTTCTAATTACGTGTTTGGAAACCTGACTCTGACACTTCATGTTGCTGCTGCTGCTGAGTCGCTTCAGTCGTGTCTGACTCTGTGCGACCCCATAGACGGCAGCCCACCAGGCTCCCTCGTCCCGGGGATTCTCCAGGCAAGAACACTGGAGTGGGTTGCCATGTCTTTCTCCAATGCATGAAAGTGAAAAGTGAAAGGGAAGTTGCTCAGTCGTGTCTGACTCTTTGTGACCCCATGGACTGCAGCCCACCAGGCTCCTCCATCCATGGGATTTTCCAGGCAAGAGTACTGGAGTGGGGTGCCATTGCCTGACAGTGGACAGGTCAATCTCTCTGGTTCTCAGTTTTTCCCAATAACAAAGTGACTAGGACAAACTAAAGACTGTCTGCAAGCTTCTTTCATACCAAGACTCCATAATTTTACTCACACAAAGAGGACTTTTTTCACAATAGAAAATCAGACGACAATTTAAGAGAAATATGAAGAACAGCCTCTACTTTTTCTGTAGTGAGTTGCTAATATTATAAAATATTATTGCAGCTCTTGCATATAGTATCAAAATGTTTTAAGTATGCTTAGGTGGTCTGAAGAACTGGAAGCAATTTAATATGCACATTGCAATGTTTATCTTTTTAAAGTATGGTACAAATCACAAACAGCTATTTGAGTCTCAGTTCAGTTGCTCAGTCGTGTCCGACTCTGTGACCCCATGGACTGCAGCACGCCAGGCTTCCCCATCTATCACCAACTCCCAGAGCTTACTCAAACTCATGTCCATTGAGTTGGTGATGCCACCCAACCATCTCATCCTCTGTTGTCCCCTTCTCCTCCCACCTTCAATCCTTCCCAGCATCAGGGTCTTTACTAGTGAGTCAGTTCTTTGCATCAGGTGGCCAAACTATTGGAGTTTCAGCTTCAGCATCAGTCCTTCCAATGAATATTCAGGACTGATTTCCTTAGGATGAACTGGTTGGATCTCCATGCAGTCCAAGGGACTCTCAAGAGTCTTCTCGAACACCACAGTTCAAAAGCATCAATTCTTCAGCACTCAGCTTTCTTTATATATTTGAGTCTAGATGATTTTTAAGATTCCTTCTCACTATTAAATTCTATTCATTTACTCTTAAATGTGGACAAAAATGTCTGAAGACTGAGGGCCAAGAAGAGATCCCTCTAGATAGAATAAATGAATCATGTAAGGATTTATGGTGCCAAACAGGAGAATCTGGAAGTCCAAGGGAGCAAGAAGCTTCTCATTGGAGTGGCAAGGGTTGTGAGGAGTTTTACAGAGATTGAGATATCCTCAGGGTTGGCAAAGGTTTATTTAGATGCCTTCTAAAATGTTAAGATAGCCCAGGAAATCCAGTAGGGTGCACTGAAATGCCTACTTCTCAATCCTGACATAACAGAGTGAGGCTACTCAGACATGGATGCGATATTATCCTTGACCATAACAACAGTTTGAATTATTCTTCAAGCTACAGTCATGTAATGACGTAGAGATCCAGGGTACCATCTTTCATGGTACACCTCAGAGGTGACACAGTCCAGACAGGCTACCTGCCTCCTTATTCAAAAAAGAAGGGGGAAAAAAAAGGCTTTATTTGTTTCAGAGTTTTAGAGGCAGTAAATACCCTTGCCTCGGAGCTATCCATGGTGCTTGACCCACACTCAGTCTGTCTCTTCCAGTAACTGGTGCGTTAACTTTTTGATCATAGTACCACTCAGGATCTGCCTGACCATCATCCACACTGAGGTCTGTGACTGTTAGGCCAGTATCATGGGCCACTTGTAATTTCAATCTATTCCACTTTGCCTGTGTCCAGACCTTACTTTGTCCTACTGAAACTCCTCACCTAGCTCTGTCTCCCAGGTCTGCTACACCATCTGCTACACCATCGTCCTTTCTGTAGATACAGTACACCTTGGAGAAGATATTCTGGTATATTCTGGGAAAAAGATTATAGTTCTTCAGAGCCAAGTCTCCCACATGGTACCTTACATGACTTTTAAAACCTTGTGTTACAATTTGTTACCATTTTAAAATTATTTTAAACGAATTTTAAATTTTGTGATATGTTTTTCTGACTGACTGGAATGAATAAAGAATAGGAACTGTTAACTCAAGATTTATGTGTGGGTTTCAGGGAATTCATGAGCCTCTTGAAATTATGTGATTCTTTAGGCAGATGCATGTTTTTCTGGGGAAGATGGTGTTGAGCCTCTTAAACCTAAAAGGCTAAGATCGACAGATCAATGTACTGATGATTCCCAATAATAATCATCTCCCCAGGTTTAAGCATTAGACTTTTACGTATGCTCAATCATTCAATCATGTCCAACTCTTCGTGACCCCATGAACTGTAGCCTGCCAAGCTCATCTGTCCACAAGATTTTCTCAGAAAGAATACTGGACTTGGTTGCCATTTTCTTCTCCAGGGAATCTTTCCAACCCAGGGATCAAACCCGTGTCTCCTGCATCGCCTGCACTGGCAGGCAGTTCTTTACCACTGTGCCACCTGGAAAGCCCATCAGACCTTTATATCTGTAGTTTAATAAATAATGGGTTAACCAAAAAGTTCATTCAGATTTTCCATTCCTGAATGAACTTTTTGGTCAGCCTAATATATCCAATCCAGTCTTTCTTCCAGTTCCTAGCAAAAAGCTCCTGAAACTCTTGAAAATTTTCCTGCATTATATGAGTATCTTTACTTATTCATAAGGAATACTTTTCAAGAGCTTATGCTAATCAATGATCAGGCTGGGGCCCTAGATAGCCTCAAGTTGGGACTGGTTACCAAAAATACCAAGTGATTAGAGGGCTGGAACTTTCAGTCCCAGCCACCAACCTCTGGAAAATGGAAGAGAGGGAGGCTGGAGATTAAAGCTCTACAAACATTCCTGAATGAAATGTGATGAGTTTCCAGGTAGGTGAATGGATCCACAGGCCAGGAAGATTTTGCGCCCCAGTTCCACAGGGACAGAAGTTTCTGAACTTGAGACCTTTCTAGATCTTGACCTATGTACCTGTTCACCTGGCTATTCATCTATCCTTTATAATAAACTGGTAAACATAAGTAAATGTTTTGCTGAATTTTGTGAACCATTCTGACAAATAACTGAATCCGAGAAGGGAGTAGTACAATCCCTTGATTTATATCTGGTCAGTCAGAGGACAGGAGAACAATGTGGACTTGGAACTGCTGTCTGAAGCAGGGACAGTCTTGCAGGACTTAACCCATGGAATCTGATACTATTTCCAAGTAAGCTGTATCAGAATTGGGCTAAACTGTAGGGCACCTAGCTGATATCCACAGAGAACTGGAGAAAACTGGTGCTGTGGAAAACATTCCAGAATATCCAACTGCCTATTGGACACTTCTAAATGAATTTCCAGAAAACACTTCAAATGCAGCATGTCCAAAATGAAACTCATTTTTCTTCCTTATTCCTCTAACACAGGCTTCCCTGGTAGCTCACCTGCTAAAGAATCTGCCTATAATGCAGGAGGCCCTGGTTCGATCCTAGGTTGGGAGGATCCACTGGAAAAGGGATAGGCTACCCATTCCAGTATTCTTGCGCTTCCCTGGTGACTCAGCTGGCAAAGAATTTGCCTGCAATGTGGGAGATCTGGGTTTGATCTCTGGGTTGGGAAGATTCCCTGGAGAAGGGAACAACCTACTCCAGTATTCTGGCCTGGAGAATTCCATGGAGTGTATAGTCTATGGGGTCACAAAGAGTCAGACAAGACTGAGAGGTTCACTTTCACTTTCCTTTAACATGTTCTGCTTCTAATCCTCACCATCTCGGTAGAGGATACCACCTAGATATAAAGCTAAAACTCTTGTCAATCATACTTGATCATGATTATGACTCTTTCCTTTTCTTCATTCCCCTTATTCAATCAGTCATGTCTTACAACTTATTGAAAGCTTAATAAATTCTTCCTGAAACAAAAGAATTGTGTATTCTGTAATCATTTTGCATGTGGTAAAGACTTCCAAATGTTAATAGATTCTACAGGCTGGAATCTGAACTTTTCATTTTTAATAGAAAGCACAACTCTGTCTCATCATTCCCCTCCCAATAACTTTTTTATGACTATACCAGAGAATGCAGCTAATTCTTTACTCTTCTGAGTTTATGAAATGAGATTAAAACAGTTTTCTTTTACCGAAGTGACAAGCAGGAGGAGCTGTTTCTGCAAAACAGCTCTTATTTGGAATACTTTTCATTCCTATCTAAACAGTCCGAAGGATCACAGCACTACTGCTCAGTGGGGGTAGCTGTTCTCCAATTTCCAGAAAATAACAGAAATTCTCCTTTGTCAGTAATTCCATACCTTTACTTAGAAGCCAACATGATACACAGCACTGCAAAACAACTGTCGAAAATCAAAAAACTAAAAATCAAAGTAACTGAAATTCCTGGCTCTTGGCACTACTTTAAAAATTCTTGATGAGAATGGGAGGAAATAAGACTAGATCTCCAAGTGAAACTGGAAGACCCTACCTAATTCTTGGTAAAGCATAAATGACTTCTTGCCATCTGATGTCTGAATTCAGGTGGCAATCTTTCCTTAAAAAGGTAGCAAGATGTCCAGAAACATGCAATGAGCATCTTCTGTTCTTCACACATTCCCATTAAAGATTAGGAAGTTTATACTGATTTTCTTTTAGCACCAACTCCTGACATACCCTGTGTTCACTGGTGTTTTGTAAACAACGAGAAAACTTTAAAATGCACTTATGAGATTTTACTTTGCATTTACTACTAAAAACCAAGAGAGACCAAATTCATACTTATAGGATGTGAGTGAAGTCACTCAGTCGTGTCTGACTCTTTGCGACCCCATGGACTGCAGTCTAATCAGGTTCCTCCGTCCACAGGATTTTCCAGGTAAGGATACTGGAGTGGGTCGCCATTTCCTTCTCTAGGAGATCTTCCCGACCCAAGGATTGAACCCAGGTCTCCCACATTGTAGGCAGACGCTTTACCGTCTGAGCCACCAGGGAAGATCTTCACAGGAAAGAACAACTTTTTAAAACTCTTGTCAGTTGTCCATGTAAGAAAGTAAATCACTATGCACTTTAAGACCAACAAATGTTTATAATTGTCAAGAACAGAACAAAATCAAGGAATATCCAGACTTGGAATATCCTATACAGTTCAAATAGCTGCTTGTCAAATAGGCATAATGGCACTGGAAAAAGAATGTAAGGAAGGCCTTAGCTGTCTCTGCAGCCTACAGTTCGATTCAAAGGTATTTTATCATTTTGTCTCTCAAACCATTACAAAGTGACCAAAGTGTAATCACCCTCTTAACAGGGTCTTTCAAAAAGCATAAATTTTCATTTTAAGTCCAGTTATCAATTTTTTAAAAAACAGATCATGCTTTTGATGTTATATCTAAGAATTTGTTACCAAACCCAAGGTTCTGGAAATTTTCTCTTTATTCTAGAAGTTTTATATTTTACAATTAAATCTAGATCCATTTTAAATTAATTTCTGGTGTGAAATTGAGATCAAAGTTCATTTTCTAAACTAGGTTTAAGAGGATGAAAAGCAAGCTACACACTGGGAGAAAATATTTTTGAAGTACCTATCTGACCAAGGACTCATATCTAGAATATACAAAGAATTTTCAAAACTCTACAGTCAAAAACCAAACAGTCCAATTAGAAAGTGGGCAAAAGGACATGAAAAAATACTTCACTAAAATATTCATTATTCATATTTCAATAAAATATGAATGGCAAGTAATGAAAATATTTTGACATTACTGTTATGGAAATGTATATTAAGACCATGATGAGATACCACTATACGTCCATTAGAACAGTTAAAATAAAAACTAATGATGTGCCAAATGCTAGTGAGCACACAAAGAAACTATATCTTTCCTATATTACTGGTGGGAATGTAAAATGGTACAGTCATTCTAGAAAAGTTTGTCAATTTCTTTAAGAACTAAACATACATTGATCACAGAACCTAAAATTGTACTACTGGGCATTTATCTCAGAGATACAAAAAGTTATGTCCACTGAAAAGCCTGTACCTGTTTGTTCATAGCAGGCTTTAACAGCCAAAAACTACAAACAACTGAAATTTCTAATAGGAGAACAGTTAAGCAAACTTTCAGACATCTATATTATAAATCCATATCATGGGATGCTGCTGCTGCTGCTGCTAAGTCGCTTCAGTCGTGTCCGACTCGGAGCGACCTCAGAGATGGCAGCCCATCAGGCTCCCCCGTCCCTGGGATTCTCCAGGCAAGAACACTGGAGTGGGTTGCCATTTCCTTCTCCAATGCGTGAAAGTGAAAAGTGAAAGCGAAGTCACTCAGTCATGTCCAACTCTTCGCAACCCCGTGGACTGCAGCCCACCAAGCTCCTCCGTCCATGGGATTTTCCAGGCAAGAGTGCTGGAGTGGGGTGCCATTGCCTTCTCCGTATCTAAGAAACTATTGACACATCTACAACAGCTTAGATGGATCTCCAGGGCATTACACTGAATGACAAAGCCAATCTCAAAAGGTCACATGCCATATGACTCCACTTATGTAACATTACAGAAAAATTACAACTCAGAGAGATGGAGAAGAGGTTAACTGCTGCCCAGGGTTAGAGATACCAGGTGTGACTGTAAAAAAGTAGCATGAGGGAGATCTTGACTGTGTTGTTACACAAATATACACATGTGATATGATAGAGGTACATACATATTTATACCAATAACAGTTATGTGGTTTTGATATTATACAGTGAAAGTGAAAAGTGAAAGTGAAGTCACTCAGTCGTGTCCGACTCTTTGCGACACCCGTGGACTATAGCCCACCAGGCTCCTCCGTCCGTGGGGTTCTCCAGGCAAGAATAATGGAGTGGGTTGCCATTTCCTTCTCCAGGGGATCTTCCCAACCCAGGGATCGAACCCAGGTCTCCCGCATTGCAGGGAGACTCTTTAACCTCGTTAAATAAAATATGACCAAAAGGGGGAACTGGGCATAGTATACATAACAATCTCTTTGTACTACCTTTGCAACTTCCTGTGAATCTGTAGCTATCTCAAAATAAAAACTTAAAAAAATTGCAATCAATGTAAAATCATCCAAAAGTTTGGAAAAATGTATAAATGTGTTGAAAACAGTGATGTAATGCTAAATGCAAACCAAAGAGGGATAGGGTGATCAAGGCTATGACCAAGAAAGACACCTGGAGATTTCCTCCAATTCCTCCAAATACACAGTTCAATCAAATATTTATTGAGAATCTAGCATACAAAAACACAGTGTTATAAAGAGTGAAAGTGTGTTAGTGGCTCAGTTGTGTCCAACTCTTTGCCACCACATTGACTGTAGCCCGCCAGGTTCCTTTGTCCAGGTTCTCCAGGCAAGAATACTGGAGAGCCATGCCCTCCTCCAGGGGATCTTCCCTACCCAAGGATCGAACCTGGGTGTCCAGCACTGCTGTCAGATTCTTCACCGTCTGAGACACCAGGGAAGCTCTATAAAGAGTAGCTAGATTAAAAAGAAGGAAAGGTCCAGCATTTACCTCTGAATTACTTTACTCTCTAAGAAGATAAAACAGAATAATTCCTAAAAGCCTCAGGCCTCTGCAACACAAGTTTCCTTTGCCTGGAATCAGTTCAGTTCAGTTGCTTAGTCATGTCTGACTTTTTACAACCCCGTGGACTGCAGAACACCAGGCCTCCCTGTCCATCACCAACTCCCAGAGCTTACTCAAACTCATGTCCATCAAGTGGGTGATGCCACCCAACCATCTCATCCTCTGTCACCCTCTTCTCTTCCTGCCTTCACTCTTTCCCAGCATCAGGGTCTTTTCTAACGGGTCAGTTCTTTGCATCAGGTGACCAAAGTACTGGAGTTTCAGCTTCAGCATCAGTCCTTCCAATGAATATTCAGGATTCATTTCCCTTAGGATTGACTGGTTTGATCTGTTGCTGTCCAAGGGACTCTCAAGAGTTTCTCCAACACCACAGTTCAAAATCATCAATTCTTCGGCACTCAGCTCTCTTTATAGTCCAACTCGCACATCCATACGTGACTACTGGAAAAACCATAGCTTTGACTAGATGACCTTTGTTGGCAAAGTAATGTCTCTGCTTTTTAACATGCTGTCTCGGTTGGTCATAGCTTTTCTTCCAAGAAACAAGTCTTTTAATTTCATAGCTGCAGTCACCATCTGCAGTGATTTTGGAGCCCAAGAAAATTAAATTTGTCACTATTTCCCTATCTATTTGTCATGAAGTGGTGGAACCAGATGCCATGATCTTAGTTTTCTGAATGTTGAGTTTTAAGCCAACTTTTTCACTCTCCTCTTTCACTTTCATCAAGAGACTCTTTAGCTCTTCTGTGCTTTCTGCCATAAAGTGAAACTCACTCAGTTGTGTCTGACACTTTATGACCCCATGGACTATACAGCCCATGGAATTCTCCAGGCCAGAATACTGGAGTGGGTAGTCTTTCCCTTCTCCAGGGGATCTTCCCAACCCAGGGATCGAACCCAGGTCTCCAGCATTGCAGGTGGATTCTTTACCAGCTGAGCCACAAGGGAAGCCCAAGAATACTGGAGTGGGTAGCCTATCCCTTCTCCAGCAGATCTTCCCAACCAGGAACTGAACTGGGGTCTCCTGCATTGCAGGTGGATTCTTTACCAACTGAGCTATCAGGGAGGTGATGTCATCTGCGCATCTGAGGTTATTGATATTTCTCCTGGCAATCTTGATTCCAGCTTGATTTCAATCTTGATTTCAGCTGGATTCCAGCTTGCCTGGAATGCTCTTGTTTTTCTAGTTGGTTCTTACTTGTCCTTGAACTATTAGCTCATTGTCACTTCTTCAGGGAAACCTTTCCTAACTCACTGACCTCTATATTTGAACACATTCCTCTATTACATGCTGGTACAGCATCTTACAGTTTTCATTTGTAACATTAATCATCGTTCACAAAGACCTCTGTGACATTTTGATCTGTGACATCTCTTTACCCCACTAGACTAATCTCCAAGAAGGCAGAGACAGTCTGTGCAGTTCACCACTGTATTCTCAAACCCAATGCCATGCTTGGCAAATGACAGAAGCTCAAAATATGTTACATGTGAAGCTAGAATTCATGTGTGCAAATGAGCAGGCAGACAAGGGCAACTGGGGTTTGTAAGAATCCGAGATCACTCTAACTTGAGAAAGCCAGTTTATACAGGATAGGAGGTTCATGCAGAGGGTAAAGAATCTTATATCCAAAGCTGAATAGGAACAGCATCCTTTCATCAACAGGAATCCACTGAAGAACTGAAACAAGGAAATCATGTGTCCTGTGTGCTGTATAGGAAAATTAATGTGGAGAATTGGACTACTAGAGGGCTGTAAAAACTATTAGAGGCAGTAAAATAAACTGCAAAGAACTGTGGTGATGCAGGCATAAAATGATAAGGTCCTGAAAGAGAAGATGGTCACAAGAACAGACAGATGTGAGAAACACTGAGAATGAAGAGCCAAAAGAACTTAAGGACTGATTAGTTCCAGGGGCATGAAAGAGGTAAGAGTCAAAGATGATTCAAGTGGTTTAATGGTGGGTGATCCATGAAAGACAGTACCACTAACAGAAATGGGAAGTCAGAACCAAGTTCTCTTAGGGAAGGAATGTGCTTTGTTGGAAGTGATGGCTAACATCCACACAACTGAAGACATGAGACCAGATGGAGAACAGTCAAGGCTGACAATGCAGATGTGTGAGTTGACTACAGTTAACGTTTTAGAATGTATGAGATCTCTCAGAGAGGTTGTGGTTAGTCGCTCAGTTATGTCTGACTCTTTGTGACCCTATGGACTGTATCCCACCAGGCTCCTCTGTCTATGGAATCCTCCAGGCAAAAATATTGGAGTGGGTTGCCATTCCCTTCTCCAGGGGATCTTTCCAACCCAGGGATCAAAGCCGGGTCTCATGCATTGCAGGTAGATTTCTTTACCATCTGAGCCACCAGAGAGGAGAAGATATAAAGGGCCTTGCATGGAAATTCTCTAAACCATTTGATCTGCCCCTGGTGTGAATTATGTTTTTCAAGCTATGGAGTGATTCAGACCAGTGAGCTCCCTAAGGGTATGCTGAGCTCAATCATGCATTCCCTAAAGCATATGTTAAAGAGTGTTGTACACAGCTGGTGCAAAATAAGTAGCCCATTAAACGGGTCAATTATTTTCAAGATAATTTTTGATTATTAATTCCTGTTCCATCTGCATTTTGTATTTCAAAAAGTGGTACCCTAGGTAGAACTTTGCAAGATCCAGGCTTCAGTTGAAATTATTATAATCAATAAGGCTTGACAGTTTAAATCATTTATCCAAAGCTCTGATTTCCCAAGGCTCCAGAACTGATGAACTGAAAGACCAGACCCTGAGACTCTGAAAATCTTAAAAGAAAAAAAACAGGTGGTTGGAGGAGGGGAAGAGAGGCTCAATGAGACTGGGGCTAAAGCAAATCTCCACTAGAAGTACAGAACAGTCTTCAAGAAGTTTTTGCACAAAGTTTAATAGGAAATATTACTAAAGGAGTGAAAACAAAAAACAAACAAAAAATTCAACTGTACCCTATACAAGTTGACAACGTACAAAAATAAAGACGCTTCAAGCGAAGTTAAGGATAAACAAGAATAATTAAAGGAATTGAGAAAAGCGACTTAAAAACAACAACAGCATAATGATGGAAAAGTCATTGGCCTGTTCTCCCATAAAATGTTCCTAGGTGTCAGTCAGAGGTGTGGTAACTGAATCTAAATTCAGTGCTTAGGTGAACATTATTTCCCCAGTCACAGTTCAAAAATTTTTAAAAGGGATTACTAAAATGGATCAGAGAAGATTTCTGTACAGCTCCCCTCCTTCCAAAAAAATTATCAAGGTGGAATATACCACAGTTCTGCAACTGCAACAATGCTCTAACCGCAACAATGTTCTAACCACAACAATGCTCTAAACGCGAGTTGTTGCAAATGTTCTAAGTGCTAACTGCTAAGACAGGTGAGTGTGTTTGTGGGAGAAGTCACCAAAGAGAAAAGAAACCAGTTGAAGCCACAGACTCACGGAACCTGACAAGTCATCTACAATCCAGCCACCCTCTCAACATCGGACTGACTTCCACGACAAGTCTAAAAGATGGTCAACCGGTCTTTGCTGGCTTGTTTCCAACTACAACAAATGGGCCTCTGGTAAACTGACTTTTCTCAGTTGCACAGCTCTCATTTGTTGCAAAACCGTTCTAAGGTACCTTCTAGTAACTTTCACCCCTGGTCCTGGTTCTCTCAAGAGCAACACAGTAACGGTGAAAGTCGCATTCTGGTTTTATTTTTAAACGTCAACAAGCAAACTAGGTTTGCTTTCTGGCATGTCAATACATTAATTTTTTTTTTTTTTTTTTTAACGTTTGACTCCCCTTGAAGGAAAAAGGAATGCCAGGCACAGGTTCCTTCAGACTCACAGGGCTGAGACCTCCACAGCAGAGCGGAGAAAGGGAGCTTAAATAACTACATACACTAGGAGACGTTGCAACTGATATGAAATACCCGTTGCCAAGAAGCAAGCAGCTCCAGCCCGTGACCGGGTGCTGGGAAGCGATAGAAGCCACACAGATCTGGCGTGGTAGCCCCAAGTCTGTGGGGGCCAAGGACCCTCTATCTCTTTTTGCCACGCGGCCGGGGGGAGGGGTGGCTAAGCGGGCACTCACCCCCAGCTCAGCGGCAAGCCCGGCGCCTCACGGAGCAGAGTGCTCGGCCCCGGGGAACCGGCATCGCCAAGAGGAGGGCTCGGTGAAACAACTGGCAGAGCCCAAGCCGCGCCGCTGGGCCAGCTGCCCGTACGCCCAACCACCCCGCCCGCCGGACGCCGTCCTGAGAGCCGGCACCGGTGAGCGCTCCGGGAGTTGGAGACGTCTCGGGCTCGGCTGGGATCCAGTCTATCCCGCCCGCCCACCCGCTCTCACTCCCCGGCCCAGAGCTGAGCCGGAGGCCACCCGAAGGGGTGGTGCCCAAGAGGCAGACGGCGCTGGCGGTGAATGGCGCGGGCTGGGCCCGAGCTCCCGCGCGGGCAAGCGAGCGGCTGCGGCGGGTCACTCACCGAGAGGACGCTCATGCGGATTGGGGTCTCCAACAGGCACGCCATCTTGAGCCTTCCCACCCGGCTCCAGCCGGCGCCGGCGCGGGGGCCGGCACTTTCGACAGCCGACTACGGGGCCAACCACAGGTACCTCTGCAGAAAGTCACGCAGGTAGACGAGGACAGACCACCCTCTAGACACCGCTGAACTGTGGCCAAAGCCCGCAGAGGGACGAGCAACGGGAAACCGCGCCAGGGGCCTCCTTACGAATCGTCCTCTCAGAAACCGCAGCTACTCTCCGCCTGGGATAGAGGTGGGAGCGGGCGGCAGCTCCCGCATGCGCAAAGAGGACCTGCCGGCCCCACCTGCGGCTCGCGGAGAGGAGCGTCAGGGGCGGAGTCTCGCTTCATGGGCTGATTCGTTACGATTTCTTGAGTTCCCGTTCTCATTATTCCAAAAGCCTGCTGTGTGGAGCCACCTACATAATTTGAAGTTCACTTTCGCATTCATTATCTCACTCCTTCTTTGCACCAAACTCCTAGCGTCGTTATTATCTCCATCTTACAGAAGGAGAAGCTGTGATCCCAGAGCCAAGTGTTTTGCCACCCGTTAAGAGGGTTCACCATCCGATACTGAAGGGTGAGCTGTTTCAGCATTATCCGACTCTTCTATTCTAGTGTAAAGAATAGATACTCTAGAGCCAGAACGCCTGAGTTTAATCCTTGCTGTTTCACAGAGCTCCGTTACCTGGGCATCTCCCATGCTTCAGTTTCCTCCTGTGTCAAATAAAGGGTTAGAAGAATGGAAAATGTAAAGCTCTTATAACATGCCTGAGACATAGAAGCGCTGTATATGTGTTAGCGTTTCTCGAGCCGCTGAGTCAAGTAGGAAAAAAAAAAAAAATGGAGGCAAGAATCTGACTAATTCACCCTACTGCTCTGATCTTTGAAGCTAAATAAAAATATGCTTCTAATTCTATTTTCTGACTGACGAGTTCAGCTCTCTCATTCCATTTGTGTGGTTGCGTACATATGTGAACAAAGCTGCTCTGGATTTGGCTGAACAGGTTTCAACTTCATGCTGTTCGCAACCAGCGAGGTTTTCACAAGATAATTGCAATGGACCTATTATATATTACTCGTCTTTATGCCATTGGCCACCTCATCCGAAGAGTTGACTCACTGGAAAAGACTCCAATGCTGGGAGGGATTGGGGGCAGGAGGAAAAGGGGCCGACAGAGGATGAGATGGCTGGATGGCATCACTGACTCGATGGATGTGAGTCTGAGTGAACTCTGGGAGTTGGTGATGGACAGGGAGGCCAGGCGTGCTGCAGTTCATGGGGTCGCAAAGAGTCGGACACGACTGAGCGACTGAACTGAACTGAACTGATGCCATTGCTGAAGACACTCCCTAATGCAGGCTGGTATTACCCCTCTCCTGGACTAGGGTAATAGCCTTCCGATGGAGGTTGTAGCTCTAGCATAGCTTTCACTTTGCTCCTCATTGTTTTCCTATCTTCTCCCTGTGTTTGGCTTCCAAATTTATTGTGGTAAATTCTTGCTTGTGGGCCAGTGTTCCCTCACTGTTGACCTTCTAGAAAGCAGGGATTTCGTTTTACGTTTTCTTCCTACAGCAACATATTCCCCAAATTTCATTACCCTGCATACCACCCACACAATGTTTGCCAATCTGCACCCAGGTATTATCCCTTCAATATTTTTCTTTAAAACCAATTTCAACTCATTAATTTTAGCCTCATCCTAAACCATAAAGCTCTGAAAAGTCAAGTATATTTTTAGTCTAGTACACATTAACATAATAACTACAAAAATGTTTAAATGTCCATCCATGTATCACCTAGGATCATATCATATACCACTACCAACCACAAAAGAGCAGAGCATAGCCCTTGTACAGAGCATGCCTACTAAGCTACTTCAGTTGTGGCCGACTGTTTGCGACCCTATGGACTGTAGGCCGCCAGGCTCCTCTGTCCACAGGATTCTCCAGGCAAGAATACTGGAATGGGTTGCCATGTCCTCCTCCAGGAGATCTTCCCGACCCAGGGATTTAACCAGTGTCTCCTGCACCTCCTGCATTGGCAGGCAGGTTCTTTACCACTAGCAACACCTGGGAAGCCCTATACAGAGCATACAAAAGTATCAACTCAAATTTTAGTTGTCATTTGCATGGTATACAGTTGTTGCTGTATATTTGATTCACATTTCATTAATTAGCTCATTCCTTAATTATACTGACTCTTTCTTCTTTCTTGTCTCACTCTTGCTGATCCATCAATTCTGTTCTGTGGAAACACTTTCCAAATAAACTACCCCATGTCTTGATGCATAATTCTGTTCTTGCCTCTAACATAGCATCTCCAACAACAGACTTTGAGGTAATGTTACACTTTTCTGTCTCCCTGTTATACACTTCAGAGCAGGCACTAGGAATTCTATCATAGACTAGTCATTTAGTGGCTTCCCTGGTGGCTCAGTGGTAAATAATCTGCCTGTAATGCAAGAGTCATGGGTTGGATTCCTGGGTTGGGAAGATAACCTGGGGATGAGAAAGGCAACCCACTCTAGTATTCTATACTGGGAAATCCTGTGGACAGAGGAGCCTGGTGGGCTACAGCTCGTGGGGTGGCAAAAGAGTCAGCACGACTGAGTGATTAAACAACAACAAAGTCATTTAGTAAATGTTTGTTGAATGAATTGTTGGCTTAGTTTGCATTCATATTATATCCAACTCTTTGTTAGCCCATGGACTATAGCCGCCAGGTTCCTCTGTCCATGGAATTCTCCAGGCAAGAAAACTGGAGTGGGTTGCCATGCCCCCCTCCAGGTGGCTTAGTTTGGGCACTCTCAAAGGTAGATCTTGGGGACAATGATTTGGGTGCAGCTAGTTTATTTAGAAAGTGTTTCTGTGGAACAGAATTGATTGATCAGCAAGAGTGAGACAAGAAAGAAAAAGTCGATATAAGGGTCCATTGTTGAAGTCACTGCTTATTCCTTAAGGACCCCTGAGAAACATACAGCATGCCCCCAATCCTGGATAGCCATCGTGAGGTTGAAGCATTAATTCACCACTCCCATCCTGTATTGGTTGAGGGTTTCCCACAGCTTTTAATTCTCTACCCTCCTGGATTGTACTTCTGCATAGAACAGAAAGGGCTTCCCTAACTGATGTAGAAAAGCAGAATGTGCAAGCTTACATTTGGGGTAGAATGCAGAGAACATCTCCCTGGTGGGTCAGCTGTAAAGAATCCACCTGCAGTGCAGGAGATGAAGGAGTCATAGGTTTGATCCCTGGGTCGGGAAGTTCCTCTGGAGGAGGGCCTGACAACCTATTCCAGTATTCTTGCCTGGAGAATCCCACGGACAGAGGAGGCTGGTTGGCTACAGTCCATGGGGTCACAAAGAGTTGGACATGACTAAAGCAACTGAGCATGCATGCATTTAGATAGCATGCATCTAAACTTGCAATAGAACCCTCATTACAGCTGTGGCTAAAATCAAAGCATCCAGGCTTTTCTGTTTTATTTCCAGAATATGACATGGCTGTTTTACAGGAAGGAAGTATTGATTAGCAAAGCCCTAAGCTCTGGGATCAGGCATCCCATTTCCAGTCCAAAATTTGCTAATAAATAATCTTAAGCAAAGGGAGAAGGGGATGACAGGGATGAGATGGTTGGATGGCATCACTGACTCAATGGACATGAGTTTGACTAAGCTCTGGGAGTTGGTGATGGACAGGGAAGCCTGGCATGCTGCAGTCTGCAGGGTCATAGTCAGACATGACTAAGCAATTGAACTGAGCTGGACTGAATCTTAAGTACATCCTTCAAACCTAAATAATGAGTAGAAATTGAGGGGTAATTTAAAAAATTTGTTTCAGCTTCCATGAAACAGCAACAACAAAACACAGACTCTTCAACAAACAGGAATGAAATTTCACCCCATCCTTCCCTTTCTCAGAGCAGTATTAATTTATGAAAAAAAATCACAACAAAGTGTGAGTTTAATAAAGAAAAAGTAGGAATACACAACAGAAAATAAGGGTGGCTCAGCTGGTAAAGCATCCTCCTGCAAGGCAGGAGACCCTGGTTCAATTCCTGGGTCAGGAAGTTCCCCTGGAGAAGGGATAGGCTACCCACTCCAGTATTCTTGGGTTTCCCGGGTGACTCAGATGGTAAAGAATCTGCTTGCAATGCGGTTTGATCTTTGGGTTGGGAAGATACCCTGGAGGAGGGCATGGCAACCCACTCTAGTATTCTTGGCTGGAGAATCCCTCAGGGACAGAGAAACTTGGTGGGCTATGGTCCACGGGGTCAGAAAGAGTTGGACATGACTGAATAACTAAGAACAGCACAGCAGGAAAGAAATCTGAAAAGTATTTATAAATGTTTAAAGGGAATTGCCAGGGTAGAGCAATAAAGCCATACTTTTGAAAGTAGAAGCATACCGATGTGAATGAAAAAAAGATAATAAGGAAAGCTTATGGTGTAGAAAGAGCTTTCCTCATAGCTCAGCTGGTAAGGAATCTGCTTGCAATCCAGGAGCCCTAGGTTCAATTCCTGGGTTGGGAAGATACCCTGGAGAAGGAAATGGCAACCCACTCCGGTATTCTTACCTGGAGAATCCCATGGACAGAGGAGCCTGGCAGGCTACAGTCCATGGGCTACAAGAGTTGGACATGACTAGCGACTAAACAAAAAAAGGAATGATCCCAAAAGGAATTTAGAGGACCCTTTAAAAGATTTGAAAATAGAACCTGTTTCTTAAATCAATTAAAAAGAAAAAAATGGACTAACAGTGGTACAGAAGAGATATAGTTTGGTTCAGCAAACACTAACTGTGGGTTTACTTTGCACACATTGTCCTAGGGATTCAAAGTGAATAAAGATGTGGCTCCTGCCTTCAGGCAGACAGGAAAAAGAGTGAGTCTCTGAGAGGTTCAATACTTTGCTCTCTAATACATAGTCCTCTGGGACCCAATAGGACTCTCCCACATGGGATTACAGAGCACTTAAGCAAGCAACCAATTAAAGAAAATCTACAAGAGCTTTGCAATGAGAAATAATGCATCCATAATTCAGGTGCTTGGAGGATGTAAAATATGTATACACATAAACAGAATTAGTACGATATTCAAAAAGTCTCTTAATAGGAACAACAGTAAAAAAGAAAGTGCACTTTTTGTTTTTTTATGTATTTGGTTGTGCTGGGTCTTAGTTGTGGCATGTGGAATCTTTTAGGTCTGGCCCGTGGGATCTTGTGCCCTAGCCACAGATTGAACCCAGGCCCGCTGCACTGGGAGCGCAGTCTTAGCCACCGGACAATCGGGCAAGTCCACAAAATGCACTGTTTATAACTAGGTAACTGCTATGGCTGAATTTCAACTTACAAATATAGAAGAAATGATGAATTTGAAAACCACTCTTTTGACAACCATAGGAGTTATAATTGAGGCAAGAATCAACAATTAATGCTCAAACTAATTGGGAGAAATATGATAAGAAACAGAACCTCCCCACAAGTTACTAATGATAGTAGATAAACCTGATAGATGGGCTTCCCTAGTGGCTCGGACGGTAAAGCGTCTGCCTGCAGTGCGGGAGACCTGGGTTCAATCCCTGGGTTCAGAAGATCCCCTGGAGAAGGAAATGGCAACCCACTCCAGTACTCTTGCCTGGAAAATTCCATGGACTGAGGAGCCTAGTAGGCTACAGTCCATGGGGTCTCAAAGAGTCGGACACGACTGAGCAACTTCACTTTCAAACTTGATAGATACCACTTTATTATAGTGATTATAATTAACAATACCACTAGTGGGATAAATAGACATCCCATGATATTATTCACTGAAAGGAATATAACATCAATTCTGTGGTATTCCTGCCAAAATCAGACAAACCTTGAGGGACATACAATAAAATAACACACCTACATCCTTCAAAACTGGCATGAAAGACAAGAAAAGCTCAAAAACTATTATAGACTAAAGGAAACTAAAGTGACATGACACTTACTAAATGCAATTTGTGTTCTAGGATTGAATCCTGAAAAAAATAAAATTCCCCTCTTGCTACATAGCACATAAACAGGAACACTGGCTAAGTGGGAACAAATTCTGCGGATGAAGTATCATTGTTAATGTACTGATTGAGATAACTGTACTGTTATGAAGAAAATATCTTTGTTCTTAGGAAACACAGAGTGAAGAATTTAAGTGTAAAAATGGAGTCACTGTGGGTTAAGCAACTGTTTTTTCTTTAATAATGATAAAAGAACTCATTTAGAGAATAATAATCAGAAGACCAAGGATCCTGGAAATTAATTCACTCAACAAAATGTACTTACTAGGTACCTACTGTGTGTCAGGAACTGTGGTCNGGAGTCACTGTGGGTTAAGCAACTGTTTTTTCTTTAATAATGATAAAAGAACTCATTTAGAGAATAATAATCAGAAGACCAAGGATCCTGGAAATTAATTCACTCAACAAAATGTACTTACTAGGTACCTACTGTGTGTCAGGAACTGTGGTCAGGGGTGGTAATACAATTAACAAGAGAAACACATTCCCTGTTATCACAGAGCTTGCAAAAAAGGAATGAGGTGAACTTCCCTGGCGGTCCAGTGGTTAGGACTCTGCTTCCACTTTCCACTGCAGGGGACATGAGTTCAATCTTAGGGAACTAATATCACACTTGTGGCACTGTCTGGGGGAGGGTGGGGAAGAAGAGAGACAAGTCATTAGAATGTAGGATGACTAGTGAAAGGCTGTAGGGCTAAGACAGGGTCTATGAGGAAACCTCATCAGGACTAAAGTCATAAGAAGTCCTTCTGGTAGAGGTGGCTCCCAAGCTCTGACCTAAAGGGTCAACAGAAACAGACCAGGCAAAGCTCTGTGTGCTGCTCCACACAGAGCTTGGCTTTTCCATAAATATTTGTCTAATGAAACAATTAAGATGCCACTTCTCTGCATTTAGCTGTGGAAACACTGACAGATCTTCCAAGATCAATGCTAGGACAAGGACCTCAATTATTTATAGGAAAAGAAACATTATAAAACCAACAGGACTTCAGATGGCTTACCATCTTCTGGATTACTGGGGACTCCAAATTCAGACTTAAATTTAAGAAAGTGGGGAAAACTACTAGAACATTCAGGTACATCATAAAAATATAGTTAATATTTACTGAATGATTACTATATGTCAAACTGTTTTGAGTCCTTAAATAAATTATCTCATTTACCAAATATGAGGTAAGTTCAGCTCAGTTGCTCAGTCATGCCTGACTCTTTGCGACTCCAAGGATGTTCATCACCAACACCTGGAGACTACTCAAACTCATGTCCATTGAGTCAGTGATGCGATCCAACCATCTCATCCTCTGTTGTCCCTTTCTCCTCTCACCTTCCATCTTTCCCAGCATTAGGGTCTTTTCCAGTGAGTCAGCTCTTCGCATTAGGTGGCCAAAGTATTAGAGTTTCAGCTTCAACATCAGTCCTTTATTGACTATGCAGGACTGATTTCCTTTACAAGGGACTGGTTGGATTTCCTTGCAGTCCAAGGGACTCTCAAGAGTCTTCTCCAACACCACAGTTTAAAAGCATCAGCTCTTCGGTGCTCAGCTTTATAGTCCAACACTCACATCCATATATGACTACTGCAGAAACCACAGCCGTGACTAGACAGACCTTTGTTGGCAAAGTAATGTCTCTGCTTTTTAATATGCTGTCTATGTTGGTTATAACTTTTCTTCCAAGGAATAAGCATCTTTTTATTTTGTGGCTGCAATCACCATCTGCAGTGATTTTGGAGCCCAAAAAAATAAAGTCTGACACTGTTTCCACTGTTTCTCCATCTATTTACTATGAAGTGATGGGACCGGATGCCATAATCTTTCTTTTCTGAATGTTGAGCTTTAAGCCAACTTTTTCACTCTCCTCTTTCACTTTCATCAAGAGGCTCTTTATTTCTTCTTCACTTTCTGCCATAAGGGTGGTGTCATCTGCATATTTGAGGTTACTGATATTTCTCCAAGCAGTCTTGATATGAGCTTGTGCTTCTTCCAGCCCAGCATTTCTCATAATGTATCTGCATATAAGTTAAATAAGCAGGCTACAATATACAGCCTTGACATACTCCTTTTCCTATTTGGAACCAGTCTGTTGTTCCATGTCCAGTTCAAACTGTTGCTTCCTGACCTGCATACAGATTTCTCAAGAGGCAGGACAGGTGGTTTGGTATTCCCATCTCTTTCAGAATTTTTCATTGTTTATTGTGATCCACACAGCCAAAGGCTTTGGCGTAGTCATTAAAGCAGACATAGATATTTTTCTGGAACTCCCTTGCTTTTTTGATGATCCAGCAGATGTTGGCAATTTGATCTCTGGTTTCTCTGCCTTTTCTAAAACCAGCTTGAACATCTGGAATTTCACAGTTCACATATTGTTGAAGCCTCGGCTGGAGAATTTTGAGCATTACTTTACTACCATGTGAGATGAGTGCAATTGTGCGGTAGTTTGAGCATTTTTTTGGCATTGCCTTTCCTTGTGATTGGAAGGAAAACTGACCTTTTCAGGTCCTGTGGCCACTGCTGATTTTTCCAAATGTGCTGACATATTGAGTGCAGCACTTTCACAGCAACATCTTTTAGGATTTGAAATAGCTTAGCTGGAATTCCATCACCTCCACTAGCTTTGTTTGTAGTGATGCTTCTTAAGGCCCACTTGACTTCACATTCCAGGATGTCTGGCTCTAGATGAGTGATCACACTATTGTGATTATCTGGGTTGTTAAAATCTTTATTGTACAGTTCCTCTGTGTATTCTTGCCCCCTTTCTTAGTATCTTCTGCTTCTATTAGGTCCAGACCATTTCTGTCCTTGACTGAGCCGATCTTTGCATGAAATGATCCCTTTGTATTTCCCATTCTATTGTTTTCCTCTATTTCTTTGCACTGATCGCTGAGGAAGGCCTTCTTATCTCTCCTTGCTATTCTTTGGAACTCTGCATTCAGATGCTTATATCTTTCCTTTTCTCCTTTGGTTTTTACTTGTCTTCCTTTCACAGCTATTTGTAAGGCCTCCTCAGATAGCCATTTTCCTTTTTTTCATTCTTTTTCTTGGGGAGGATCTAGATCCCTGTCTCCTAAACAATGTCATGAATCTCTGTCCCCAGTCCATCAGGCACTCTGTCAGACCTAGACCCTTAAATCTATTTCTCACTTCCACTGTATAATAGAGATTTGATTTAGATCATACTTGAATGGCCTAGTGGTTTTCCCTACTTTTTTCAATATAAGTCTGAATTTGGCAATAAGGAGCTCATGATCTGAGCCACAGTTAGCTCCCAGTCTTGTTTTTGCTGACTGTATGGAGCTTCCCCAAATTTGGCAGCAAAGAATATAATCAATCTGATTTTTGTGTTGACCATCTGGTGATGTCCATGTGTAGAGTCTTCTCTTGTGTTGTTGGAAGAGGGTGTTTGCTATGACCCGTGCATTCTCTTGGCAGAACTCTATTAGCCTTTGCCCTGCTTCAATCTGTACTACAAGGTGAAATTTGCCTGTTACTCCAGGCATTTCTTGACTTCCTACTTTTGCATTCCAGTCCCCTATAATGAAAAGGACATTTTTTTTTTTTTGCATGTTAATTAATTCTAGAAGGTCTTGTAGGTCTTCAGAGAACCATTCAACTTCAGCTTCTTCAGCATTACTGGTCGGGGCATAGAGTTGTATTACTGTGATATCAAGCGGCTTGTCTTGGAAATGAACAGAGATCATTCTGTCATTTTTGAGACTGTATCCAAGTACTGCATTTTGGACTCTTTTGTTGACTATGATGGCTACTCCATTTCTTCTATGGGATTCTTGCCCACAGAAGTAGATATAATGGTCATCTGATTTAAATTCACCCATTCCAGTCCATTTAGTTTGCTGATTTCTAAAATATCAACTTTCACTCTTGCTATATCCTGTTCGATCACTTCCAATTTGCCTTGATTCACTGACCTATCTTTCCAAGTTCCTATGCAATATTGCTCTTTACAGCATTGGATCTTGCTTCCATCACCCATCACATCCACAACTGGGTTTGGCTTTTGCTTTGGATCTGTCCCTTCATTCTTTCTGGAGTAATTCTCCACTGATCTCTAGCAGCATATTGGGCACCTACTGATGGGGAGTTCATCTTTCAGTGTCCTTTCTTTTTGCCTTTCTTACTGTTCATGGGTTCTCAAGCCAGGAATCCTGAAGTGGTTTGCCATTCCCTTCTCCACATTTTGTCTGAACTCTCCACCATGACCTGTCTGTCTTGGGTGGCCCTATATGGCATGGCTCAGTTTCATTGAGTTAGACAAGGCTGTGGTCCATGTGATTAAATTGGTTAGTTTTCTGTGATTGTGGTTTCAGCTTCTCTGTCCTCTGATGGATTAGGATAAGAGGACTATGAAAGCTTCCTGATGGGATAGACTGACTGAGTGGGATACTGGGTCTTGTTCTGATGGGCAGGGCCATGCTCAGTAAATCTTCATTTCTGTTGATTGGTGGAGGTGTGCTCCCTCACTGCTATTTACCTCGGGCCAAACTATGGTGGAGGTAATGAAGATAATGGTGACCTCCTTCAAAAGATCCCATGCATGTACAGTTACAGTCTGTGCCCCCAACCCTGCAATAGGCCACCACCAACCCATGCCAGAGACTCCCGGACACCCCCAGGCAAGTCGGGATCAGTCTCCTGTAGGGTCACTGTTCCTTTCTCCTGGGTCCTGGTGCACAAAGTTCTGTTGTGCCTTCCAAGAGTCTATTTCCCAGTCCTGTGTAAGTTCTGGCAGCTCTATGGTGGGGTTAATGGTAACCTCCTTCAAGAGGACTTACTTATGCCATATCTACACCCAGAGCTCCTGTCCTTGCAGAAAACCACTGCCAACCCATACCTCCACAGGAGATGCTCAAACACAGTTCTGTCTCAGTCTCTGTGGGTACTCCCTGGGTACTGGTACACATAAGATTTGTTTGAGCCCTCTGAGCATCTCCAGTAGGAAAGGAGCTTGATTCTAAATGTGAATTCACCCCTTCTACAATCTCACCCCTTCTCCTTTGCCCTTGGATATGGGGTATCTCCTTATAGCTGCTCCAGTGCCTACCATCTTATGGGGGTTCTCTGACCTTGGATGTGGGGTGTCTCCACACAGCAAGTCAAGCAAAGCACAGTCACTCCTCCTGACTGTGGACATAGGGTATCTATTCATGGGGTTCCAGAGAAGTGCAGACCTCCATCCTGACCTTAGATGTAGGGTACCTCCTCATAGCCATTGCTCCTTACCTTCAAAGTGGGGTATCTCCTCATAGCCAATACAGCACCGTGCACCTGGACTACTTATGAGGTAAGTACTATACTATTTTTATTCCCATTATCAGATAAAGAAACTGAGGCTTAAAGAAGTAGTCAATACATTGGAGTAAGAACTTAATATCTGGCCCAAAAAAAAAAAAGTCCTGAAGACTTTGGAAAAAGATCAGAAGCAAGTAGATTTTAAGGGTATGTTAAAACAAAAATATTAACACTTAAAACACAATCCAGAAAAATAAAACACAATATTTGCAATGCCAACAATATAACCCAAGTGTTAGTTGCTCAGTCGTGTCCTCCTCTTTGTGACCCTATGGACTGTAGCCAAGCAGGCTCCTCTGTCCATGGGTTCTCCAGGCAAGAATACTGGAGTGGGTTGCCATACCCTTCTCCAGGGGATCTTCTCAACCCAGGGATTGAACCTGGGTCTTCTGCATTGCAGGCAGATTCTTTACTATCTGAGCCACTAAAGAAGCCCAAAACACATAATATTAATAAAAATTATATTATGAAAGATTCATGAAAGGTAGCAGTTCAAATAAAATACAGAACTCATGCAACCATACATGCTATTTAGATTCCTTCTTTCTGTAGTCTCTGTGAAAGTGGTACAATATTACATAGATTGTGCTGTTTAGTATTTATATTATAATCTCTAAAGAAAATAAATATATAATGTAAAGAGGTTCAACTAAAAATCCAACAGATAAATTGGATTATTAAAAAATTATTTGAATAATCAAAAAGAAAATAGGAAAAAAGAAACAGAAACAAAAACTAAGGACCAATACAAAAAGTGGGCTTCCCTGGTGGCTCAGAGGTTAAAGCGTCGCTTGCAATGTAGGAGACCTAGGTTCGATCCCTAGTCAGGAAGATCCCCTGGAGAAGGAAATGGCAACCCACTCCAGTATTCTTGCCTGGAGAATCCCATGGACAGAGGAACCTGGTGGGCTACAGTCCATGGGGTAGCAAAGAGTTGGACACCACTGAGCTACTCACACACACATACAAAACAGCAGATAACAAATAAAATGGGTGGGAAGCCCACTCTAATAGGATTACTGTCCTTAAAAGAAGAGACACCAGAGAGCTTGCTTTCACCACTTCTTCTTGCACACATGCTCAAAAAGGGCCACACTGAGCACACAGCAAGATGGCCAGCATGTACAAACCAGAATGAGAGGTTTCACTAGATATGGTCCACTGGTCACCCTGGTAGAGACTGGAGTTGCTACAGCCATTAGGCTCCCTTTTGTCATAAATTTTATATAAAGTCTTTCAAGTTCATGTGTTGTCTGACACTATTCTACAGTCATGGCAATAGAATGTGGCTCAGGAGGCTTTCTGTCACTTGAAAATGTGCTTGAGCAGTGAGTTACTGTGTGTGGTGCTGTTTACTATTGACAAGAGACTCATGAAATAGGTTCCTAACATGGCACATAGTGCAAGGTGTGGCTAATTTGGGGTACAGCCTCCCAAATCCAGACTAATCATCCCTTGGTATCCACAAGGGGTTGGTTCTAGGACAACTCCCCACCCCACCCTGCCTGGCCCTGTGGTTACCAAAATTCACAGACGCTCATGTCCCTTATATAAGATGGTATAGTATTTGTATATAATATATCATATATAGATTACTTAAAATACCTAACACAATGTGAATGCTATGAAAATAGTTGCTTGTGACTAGCAAATTCAAACTTTGTATTTTGTAACTTTCTGGATTTTTTTTCCTGTATATATTTGATCCAGTTGGTTAATTAAATTTGTGGATGTGGCACTCTCAGATATAGAGGGGTGACTGTACAGATATATCAGATACTTCAATCCATTCTTGGTTGATAACATTTTTATGATATACTTCTAGAAGCAAAATGGTTTTTCTTCTGTAAATTAGAATTTTATCATAATTTTGAAATATGATATATAAATTCAACTATATTTGAAGTCCATTCACATTTTCATACACATATACACAATCAAGGTTATATCTGCCAATTAAAGAAACAGGAAAATAAATTCTTGCACAGAATATTTCAACTATTGGAAATGTCTGAATTATTATAGAAAAACTTTATATTTTTATCAGTTATTCAGCCTAAATTACTTCCTATTGGAGATTATGAAGACTTAAAAATGATTATCATTAAAAATTGGTATATTAGATGCTTACTATTACTTAGCTGATTACTCTAAACACAAAGGCTTTAAAACAATAAATATTTATTTTTTCACAGTTTCTTTGGGTTAAAAATGCAGGAGTAGCTTAGCAGGGTGGTTGTGGCTCAGAGTTTCCCAGTGATATTATAATCAAGATGTCAGCTAGGGTTGCAGACAGCAAAGGCTGTACTGGAGTTGGAGGATTCCATTCCAAGCTTGCTCATTAACATGACTATTGACAAAGGTCTGAGTTTCTTACTGGCTGTTTGCTGAAAGCCTCAGTTCCTTGTCTGTGAGCCTTTCAAAATAATTACTTGGTATACTTATGTGTGGGCTTTCCCAGTGGCTCGGGGTAAATAATCTGCTTGCAATAAAGGAGACAGAGGAGATGTTGGTTCAATCCCTGGGTTGGGAAGATCCCCTGGAGGAGCAAATGCCAACCTGCCCCAGTATTCTTGCCTGGAAAATCCTATGGATAGAGGAGCCTGGCAGGCTATAGTCCATGAGGTCACAAAGAGTTGGATAAGACTGAACGACTAAGCAACAGTTGTAGAATATATATGTATCCTTCTGACATGGCAGTTGACTTTGCCCAGATCAAGTGATCTAACAGAGACAGCCCAGAGCAGGATACAATTATCTTCTGTGGTGAAGTCTTGTGAGTCACATATCATCTCTTTGTCATATTCTGTTCATTATATTTAAGTTACTAAGTTACTCCACAAAGAGAGGAGAATTAGAGTCTACTTTTTGAATGGAAGAGTATCAGTGGGTCTGTGGACATTTTAAAAATCACTACATCTGATGTAAATGTTTTATGTTCATGGGATTCAGGCTCAAGTCCATCAATGAGATGGTTCTGAAGACTACTTGTAAGTTTTATATAAATTTAAAATTTGATATCTAATAATTTATATTCTATTTTTATTACTGTAATTGTATAATATAAACAATACATTTCCTACTAATTACAAATTCTCATTTTAACACAACAAACATAAATATTATTATTATTAATTGGTGCCATAACTGGAAGCACTGTCTTATAAAACTGGGACAAAATCCACTCATATAGTTCATAGAGAATTCTGCTTGTGCAATAACTATCCATCTTAACTCTTTCTATAAGTTATAGATTTTAAAGGATGAGGACTATGTCTTATATCTCTTTATATCTTCTATAGTTAAAATCATATTTTACATTTTTGGTATATGATTTTAAAAACTCAGCTATTTATTGAATATAAGTATTCATATACAGAACTGGAATTAAAAAATATATGTGTGAAATGAACTTTAAATATATTAATTTTTCTCAAAGGCAGTCTGTGTTTCATAAGGAAGTCAAAGAGTCCCACTATAAGATTTAAGTATAGCAGATGGATGGACAATTTGATTTATTTGATAGTTACTTTCCTCATCCTGTTAACTTATACTTTCATTCCACTTTCCATTCTACTGGCATCTTTTCCCAATTAACAGTCTTTTTGCTTCAACTACATGTTTTCTGACAATGGTATCAAGGGTCTTTATCAGATCTAGTTGACAGCATTAGGGACCAAAACGGTGACTTTAATAATCTAGGAGGTTGCAAAGTGAACTTTCTATACAAGCAAGTATAAGGTCTACATGTATAACAGTTTTGTATTGGTGACATTGTTTTCTGCTTCTTTTACATTATAAAACAAAAATAATAATCACAAAGTCTCCTTCATTATAAAAGTTCAAATCTTTGAGTGGACTGTTGATCTGATATGTAAGCAGCTTCTGTATGACTTGGAGTGACTTGATATCCGGCAAAAACTTTTCAATAACAATAGGCCCCAAAATGACATCCTTTTTTGTGAACTGGGAATTGACAATAAATGCAATCCAAATGAAAAGTCCCGAAGGTCACCTATCTATATATACAAGGTAAGCAATACAATAAGGAGCATCACCTTTGAATATGAAGGGCATTGACATAAAAATATTGCAAACAAAACACTGTTCAAATAGAAAAGGAAAAATGTGACATGAGGTAGTTTTGATACTGCATCTCTGACCCAGGCTTACCATAGGAAAATGCTGACAGATGGATTGATGCATATTTCCCAAACACTGCTGGACACCATTATGAAATTAATTCTTTACCTAAACTATTGAATCTCTTAAGAAAATAATTTATATAATCTTATTTAACACTCTTCCTTTGCATAGCATTTTTTTTAGTTTACAGTAAAAAAAAAAACACACATAAAATTGACTATTTGAATTGTAGGCTTACAAATGACAATTATTTGGTCATTGATTTAAAGAGCTGTCATAAGTTGAAAGTAAATAAGGTATTAACATAGCTTCCAGTTGCACATTTAATCCCAAAGACAAGAGCAGGCTATCAGAATCATAATTGGGTACATACACAGATGTTCTTGGAAACCTTAGGCTGAATTTCTAAATGCAAGGAGATCCAACCAGTCCATCCTAAAGGAAATCAGTCCTGACTATTCACTGGAAGGACTGATGCTGAAGCTGAAACTCCAATATTTTGGCCACCTGATGCAAAGAACTGACTCACTGGAAAAAACCCTGATGCTGGGAAAGACTGAAGGCGAGAGGAGAAGGGGATGACAGAGGATGAGATGGTTGGATGGCATCACTGACTCAATGGACATGAGTTTGAGTAAACTCTGGGAGTTGGTGATAGATAGGGAGGCATGGCGTGCTGCAGTCCATGGGGTCACAAATAGTCAGACAGGACTGAGTGACTGATCTGAGTCGAGACTGAGAAGCTCTTTAACTTTTACTGAGAAATTAATGATTATTTCTACTTCCTGAATACAAAAAGAGATGTTTAACAAATTGTAACTGTTAAGCAAATAACATGAAATTCTGAAACCCAAGCAAAATTCATGTTAGGCTGATTTTCTTTCTTCTTCTTTTTTTAATGTTGCTACTAAAAAATGTAATTTGCTCATTAAACAATCTTTGAGTAAAATAATGGAGTCATGTTTGGATGTCATCCTTGCCAATGATTTCTGTTTGAAAATATGTTGTAAAATGGCCTGAAGACTTCCACACTTAGAATGAGAAACTCCATTTCAAGGAAGTCTTTCATATCTAACACAAATACTCCAGGTTGAAAAAAAAATAAAATTAGCAAAAAACACTTATGGTACAAATATACTCAGAAACTTTTCTGTTTCTTTGTTTTTTCCTTCTTTTTGCTGTTTCTTAAGCAGAGGGTAAATGGAGTGCATACACAAACAAAATGATGAAAATGCTTAATACTGTTTTGGTAGATAATAGCATAAAATAGGTCTCTGGCTTAGTGTCTTAGAATGTCTTACTATTTGTTTTAAAAATACATAGTTTATCATTTGCTCTTTAGTATTATTTTCTTTCAAGTTAAAGAACTCCCTTTAGCCTTTTTCCTGTAGGCAGGTTTAGGGGTAATGAATTCAACTTTACCTGTAATATCAGGAAAAAAGCAAGGATGTTATCCTGTTCAAAACAATACTGGAAGTTCTTTGAGTAGTTAGAGAAGAAAAAGAAATAAAAGGCACCTAAAATCAGAAAGGAAGAAGTAAAATTTTCCCTGTTTGCAACAAGACATGATTTTATATCTAGAGAAAAACTATAGACTTCCCCCAACACACACAAATGATTAAAACTGATATATCCAGTAAAATTGCAAGTTATAAAATCAACATACAAATATCAGTTTCATTTCCATATTCTAATGATAAATTATGTGAAAAGAAATTAATAAAACAGTCACATTTACTGAACAATGAAATACGAGAAATAAATTTAACCAAGCAGGTAAGAGAGAGCTCTAAACTGAAAACACTGAGACATTGATAAAATAAAATGATGACACAAAGATGCCTCATGTTCAAGGACCAGCAGAGTATTAGTAAAATATCCATACTACACAAAGTGATTTACATATTCAGTACAATCCCTATCGAAATTCTAACGGCATTGTTTATAGAAACAGAAAAAGAACAGCTCTACACTTGAAATGAAAACACAGAAGACTACAAATTGCCAAATCAATCTTAGGAACACAGCTAGAAGGATCACATTTCCTGATTTTAAAATATATTACAAAGCTACAGTAGTTAATTAAAATACTAATGTAATAGCATAAAGACAGATATATTGACCAAAGGAGGAGAGCATAGAGGCCAGAAATAAATCCATGCATATACAGTCAACTGATCTTTGACAGGAGTGCCAAGAATATATAATGGAGAAAGGATAGTCTCTTAAATAAATTGTGTGAGAAAATTGGATCTCTACATGCAAAAGAATGAAATTGAAAAGTTATCTCATATAATATAAAAAAAAAATCACTCAAGATGGATTAAAGACTTAATTCTGAAACACTACTAAAACTCCTAGAAGAAAACATAGGAGAAAATGTCATGACATCAGTCTTGACAAAGATTTAACGGACATGACATTAAAAGCACAAGCAATGAAAGCAAAAAAAAAAAAAAAAAGAGAGAGAGATTACAACAAACTAAAAAGATTCTGCACAACAAAGCAAACAATCAATAGAATAAAGAGACAATCTATGGAATGGGAGAAAATATTTGCAAATTATAATAAATCAAGAACTCCTACAACACAATAATAAAAAATGATATTCCAATTTTAAAAATGTACTGAAGACATGAACAGACATTTATTCAAAGAAGATATACAAAATGGCCAGCAGACATATTGAAAAATGTTCTGGTGGGGGGAGACTTTTCTATATTGTATCAGTAGTCAACAATACTGTATTGTACACTTAAAATTTGTTAAGAGGAAGATCTCACGTTAAGAGTTCTTACCATTACCAAAAAGAATTTTTAATATAGAGTTAGGCCTAATGCACAAATGCACCTCTCCACCTTGAATTTAACTAGTGTCTGTAATACAAACAATGAGAGATATATTTCCTCACTCCCTGCTTTCACCCTTTCTTTTATATCTTTCTTCACTTTAAACATGTAGAGACCAAAAGATAATGCCAAGTTCCAGTACAGCAATTAGAGAAGCCAGAACAGTTGACCTTAAGTGTTATAAAGTCCCTTTAAGTAATTCTTAGAATAACCTCTAAAAGATCTAATTTTATAAGTTCCAATGATACAAGCTTCAAAGTATAAATCAATAAACAGAAATGAAATGTCAGAAACCTCAAAAAACCTTCAGAGACTATATACACTCCACTACAATGCAGCTATTTAAGATTTTAATTGTTGCTTGTGGTCATATTAGAATTCATTTTTCTCTTTTTCTCATTCCTAAATTATTAATTTCTATTTCATTTCAATTATAATTCATTCTGATATGTTAATGATTTTTTCATTTTAATTTCTTTTTGGATAATTGACCTAGTAAGTCCAAGCTTCTGTGAACATTTATCCAGCCTCAGATCTCAATTCTCAATTTCAGTGTTTTATTAACATAATAGACACCAATTTCTCGCAATGGCAGCTACTTAAAATTACATATGGTCTCAGTGAAGAATTTAATAGCTTCAAGCTTCCTAAAATCATTTTGATTTATCTGTCTATTAATTCATCTATCTATCCATTCCTCCATCCATCCACTCGTATTTTAGGAGCTTTGAAAATTCAACTGAAATTCAGAAAACACAAGTATGAAATTTCTTATTTAAACTCCTTCCAGGTCTTATTTTCTTAGATTTTCCTCTAAATTTTATTTTCATTTTTAATGGTTTGAGAATTATTTGTTTTCTATGTATATTTTCAACCTTTCTTTAATAAAAAATGTTTTTACTTGCTAAACAAAGCAATCACATAACAAATACAATACATATAAAAACTTAAACTTAGCATTGAACATTTGCTATGTGTAAGACACTTATACACAAGAAGAAGAGGTACTATGACAGGTACAGTCTCATTGAACTCCTAGTGGTAGAAACACATAACAAAATCATAAACAAGAAAATATCAGGAAATAAGTTCTCTGGTGGACATCAATCAGGTTAAAACAACAGCAAGTCTAGTAATTATATTAGGTAGACAAGATTTTTTAAAAGAAATACAATTTCATCTCAAATGTGAAAGATAATAAAAGATATGTAGTGGCAGAATTTGGGGGAAAAGCATATGGCAGGGGAAATGAGAAGCTATTGTAAGGAAACCAAGCAGCAACACACATGGTCTGTTGGGGATACAGAAAGAAAGCCACTTTTGCTAGCACACAGTGAGCAAAAGGAGGGTGGTGTGCAATGTGTCACAGAAGTAAGGCAGGAGTCAGATTAAATGGGACAATACAGGTCATAGAATAACTGGATGGAATGCTTGGATATTATTCTGAGATTCAGAGCCATTTAAGTAGGTGAGTGATATGATATGTGATTTTACCATGAAGAAAATGGATCTGAATGTGGACCACAAGAAGGTAAAGGAAGGAAACTTGTTTACAAGGCTCCTGTAGAGGCCTCAATAAGATTTGATGGCAGGTAGTGCTAGAGCGCAGAGAAGGCAATGGCACCCCACTCCAGTACTGTTGCCTGGAAAATCACATGGACAGAGGAGCCTGGTAGGCTGCAGTCCATAAGGTCACTAAGAGTCAGACACCGCTGAGTGACTTCACTTTCACTTTTCACTTTCCTGCATTGGAGAAGGAAATGGCAACCCACTCCAGTATTCTTGCCTGGAGAATCCCAGGGATGGGGGAGCTTGGTGGGCTGCCGTCTATGGGGTCGCACAGAGTCAGACACTACTGAAGCGACTTAGCAGCAGCAGCAGTGCTAGAGTGAAAGCAATGAAGTTGCACAGAAGAGGAAAGATTTAGGATATGTTTTAAAAGCAAGGCCAATACGGCTTGACAGTAAATCGATCATAGAGGAGAGAGGGAAAAGTAATTAAGGATGAATGCTAGTATTTGGGCTTGAGGGGCCAGATAGACAGTGATGCCATGTATTGAGACAGGAAATACAGGAGGAAAATCTAGATTAAATATGCTTATACATATTATTCTTTCTGAAGTTCAAGCTTTCATACTCAAACACAAGCTAACACTTCCTTAATAAGGTCACATTTAAATTCTTTAATTTAAAACATCATTTTTGCTATACAGTGTCACTTAAGATTTTATTCTAAAAATAAGAAAAAATATTTTGAACTCATATTATTTGTTTCTGTTTACATGATTACTAATAATACTCAAAAATTGAGGAAAATTATATCTTTTTATACTTTTTATTTAATAATACTAGGGAATTTTGAGGTACAGATATAATGTCCAGAAACTAAATTATTCAAAAAAGGGTGATATAATTTCTTTAGCTATAGTTTATCATATGAATAATAACTATTTGCTAAAAGGAAATTATCTTTATATTTGTACTTTATATGAAAATTTCCATTAAAGAACAAAACAACTAGAGCACATTATAACCCATTTATTTTCAATTGTCTCAATAGATAGTTTTACTGTCACATGAACCTTTCACAGGAACACAGAAGCCAGTACCATTTGCAGTCAACAGAGCTTATCTGGTCCTTCTAAATGGATTATAGATTTATGAGCTATCTGTGAAGAAACAAATGGTCTAAAACTATTTAAAATCAGTGTAGCTATGATCTGAATGGTCAAAAACGGGTCTGAAGCAGCTGCTCTTTTCAACAAAAGTGTCTGATGTCTCAGCACAAGTGGATGGCTTTCATGGTAAACAAGCTTTGAGGCAGCTTTGAGTTCAGGTGAAGCAAAGAATAGGAGGGAGAGGAAAAGAGAAAGTAAATGTAAAGGAAAAAGCAGTGACACTTAGTTCTGTCATGCACTGAATTTTTCCTGATTTGTTAGGCATATAAATGTCACTGAAATTACAGTGGCTATCAGTTTTCTTGGTAACAATACAAAGTGTCTGAGGGCTTCCCCTACCCTATCCTATTACACATTCACACATAGACAGCATATGTATGATTCACAATCGCCATAATAGAGAATGTTACCAAAAATCGTATATTTCAAATGAAACAGAGGTATACTGAAAACTGATTACAATAGGATAGAAAGATAGATACAGAGAAATTATCTCTCCACTTAATACCATGAATATATTTCTTGAAATTAGACATTTTATGTGGAAATGCTATCCAAGAACCTGTATCTGTATATTCTACATGGAAGAATTGTAATGCATTATGAGTTAAATACAAAACCTTATAATCCACCCCCTAAATTCTTTAGACATGATAGCAGCAAAAAAACATATTTACAAGCACCTTACATACTAATAAGTAAAATAAATAAAATATTTTTACTTTATCATCAACTAGTAAGGTTGATTACAAATAACTTTCAATTGCTCCTGTTAATGACAGCAACATCTCAGATAAACATCACCATTGTTGACATCCATGTGTTTTAAAAATGTTCGCAGTGACTTTTTAAAAGATCTTTTTTAAGATATAGTTAACACATCATACTAATTAACCATTAAAACATTAAACTGTATAATACAATGGCACATGCAGAGTTGTGCCTCCATCATCATGTTTAGAACATTTTTTATTATGCCAAAAATAAATGCTATAACTATTAGAGTCACTTTCTATTCCCCAGCCTCCACCATTTCCCCAACCCTAGCCAATGGCTTATCTACATATCCCTATAGACATCTCTATTCTCAACATTTATTACAAATGGATCATAAAATACATGGCCTTTTGTGATGAGTTTCATTATTTCAAAGAAGTCAGTTGCAGCTTTAAGATTTCTTTCCTTTTTAAGTTTGCCTTTTGCATAGTTTTATATAGTTCTACTTCTTTGGTAATTTTAGATAGAACAAAATATTCAACCCAATTCCACACCTAGCCATAAACAGTGAAAACCATAATCAACTCTCCACAAATTTTGGATCAGCAGACTTTCTATATTGGGTTTGCTGGTGGCTCAGATGGTCAAGAATCTGCCGGTCATGCAGGAGACCTGGGTTTGATCCCTGGGTGGGTAAGATCCCCTGGAGAAGGAAACAGCAACCCACTCCAATATTCTAGCCTGGAAAATTCCATGAACTGAGAAGCGTGGCAGGCTTCAGTTTATGAGGTAGCAAAGAGTTGGACATGACTGAATGACTAATGCTTTCAATTTCTTTCAGTCTTTTGATGATTATATTACTTCCCTTTACTCAGGTTCACCATTTCTGTAATCTTCTAAGGAACATGATGGCTCTTTTTTTTTTTTTTCCCTCCAACTACTGTATCTTAGAGGATCTAAACTTCTTAACCTGAAATCTGTCAAATACATGTTTAACTTGGACCACACTGATCACACAGATCATACTAGTCCAGTTCTACTGAAAAAATGCTTTGACTCTACCATTCTGTTGATTTTGAATCACTGGGCAATAACAGCTATTACTGGATAGTGATTAGGAATATAAAAACAGGAACTAGGAATATTCTAGCATTCCAGAAAGTAACTTTAAGCAAGACAGTTAATTTCCTATGCCACTGTTTCTTCATCTATAAAACTGAAGAACAAAAGTGCTTTCTTTATAGATTAGCTGTGAAACGTTATTGTTGAGTGAAACATTTTGTGCATAGGATGAATTTTTTAAATCTCAATTTTATTAGTTCAACTATTAATTTCATTTTGAACACTATAAATTCCCACTTCCTTGATGATGGCAAACATTACTGATTTACCCAAAAGCCTTTTTTCACACTCCCAGATGTTTTTTCAGAATCTAAAAACAGTACTTTAGGCAGATTGCTGCAATTAATCAGAGTACACTATGAACTGATACACATTTACTATATGTGAGATAATAAACTGTGATTAACCTTTTATTATACAATAATTACAAATCTCTTCTTGAACTGTTCTCTCTTTATAATACACTTGAACTACACTTGTTTTAGTCTCATATATCTGTCACACCTGGGTGTCTTAAAACAAACTCTTGATTGTGTGAATCTTAAAACTGTTATTAGTCCAGGTTTGCAATTAAGTTTCAGTTTAAAGATAACTGTTTATCCATTTACTTGTTAACTATTCTTTCTGATTTTTTTAAAATCATGTTTATTAAGATATAATTCACATACCAAAGAATATATATTTTACAGTGTTCAACCACAGTAATCCACACAGTGTGGTATTGAGAAAGAATAGACAAATAGATTAACAGAACAGAATAAAAAGCCTAGAAATAGATCCACATAAACACAGTGACTAATCTTTAACAAAGGAGCAAAGGCAACACAAGGGATCAAAATAGTCTTTTTGACTAGTGATGCTGAACATCATAAGCAAAAAAATGAATCTAAACACAGATTTTATGCCCTTTAAAAAAAAGTCTAAATGGATCATGAACCTAAATGTAAAAAACAGAACTAAGAAAATTCTTAGATGAAAACACAGAAGAAAACCTAGATTACTTTGGGGGAAGAAATGACTTTACAGATGTAACACTAAAGGCACAATCCTTGAAAAAAAATTGATATATTAGACATTATTAAAATCAAAAATTTCTGCTCTAAGAAAGATGACACTAATAGAATGAGAAGACAAGTCACAAATTGGGAGGAAACATATGCAAAACACATACCAGATAAGCAGCTATTATTCAAAATATAGAAAAACTCCTAAAACTCAATAATAAGAAAACAACAATCCAGATAAAAACACTGGTAAAACATAAAATGAACACCTCAACCAGGAAGATATATAGATGGTGAATAAACCTCTGAAAATATATTCAATATCATATATCATTCAGTTCAGTTCAGTTCAGTCTCTCAGTTGTGTCCAACTCTTTGCGACCCCATGGACTGCAGCACGCCAGGCTTCCCTGTCCATCAACAACTCCTGGAGTTTAGTCAAACTCATGTCCATTGAGTTGGTGATGCCATCCAACCATCTCATCCTCTGTCGTCCCCTTCTCCTCCCACCCTCAATCTTTCCCAGCATCAGGGTCAGTCTTTCCAATGAGTCAGTTCTTTGCATCAGGTGGTGAAAGTATTGAGGTTTCAGCTTCAACATCAGTCCTTCCAATGAATATTCAGGAATGATTTCCTTTAGAAAGGACTGGTTGGATCTCCTTGCAGTCCAAGGGACTCTCTAGAAGTCTTCTCCAACACTGAAAATCATTGATTCTTCAGTGCTCAGTTTTCTATATAGTCCAACTCTCACATCCATACATGACTATTGGAAAAAACACTAGCTTTGACTAGATGGACCTTTGTGGGCAAAGTAATGTCTCTGCTTTTTAATATGCTGTCTAGGTTGGTTATAACTTTTCTTCCAAGAAGAAAGAGTCTTTTAATTTCATGGCTGCAGTCACCATCTGCAGTGATTTTGAAGACCCCAAAAGTAAAGCCTATCACTATTTCCACTGTTTCCCCATCTATCTGCCAGGAAATGATGGGACCAGGTGCCATGATCTTAGTTTTCTGAATGTTGAGTTTTAAGTCAGTTTTGTCACTCTCCTCTTTCACTTTCATCAAGAGGCTCTTCCTCTTCGCTTTCTGCCATAAGGGTGGTGTCATCTGCATATCCGAGGTTATTGATATTTCTCCCCATATATCATTAAGGAAATGGAAATAAAAGCAATAAGGAGATATACTACAATCATATCAGAATGGTGAAAATCCAAAACAATGACAATAACAAATGCTGGGGAGGATGTGGAGCATAGGAAATCTAACTCATTGCTGGCAGAAATATTAAATGGTACAGCTTTCATTCCAATCTCAAAAAAGGGCAATGCCAAACAATGTTCAAACTACTGCACAACTGCCCTCATTTCACATGTGAGCAAGGTAATTAATGCTGAAAATCTTCAAACTAGTTTTCAACAGTACGTGAACTGAGAACTTCCAGATGTACAAGCAGACCCAGCTCACTGGAAAAGACCCTGATGTTTTGACAGACTGAGGGCAGGAGGAAAAGGGGGCAAAGAGAATCAGATGATTGGATGGGACCAGCAACTCAATGGACATAGTTTGAGTAAACTCTAGGAGAAAGTGAAAGACAGGGAAGCCTGGAGGGCTGCAGTCCATGGGATCACAAAGAGTCAGACATGACCGAGTGAGTGAACAACAACAACAGTTACTTTGGAAGATAGTTTGGCAGTTTCTTACAAAACCAAACATAGTTTTACTATGCAACCTGATCTAGTGATCATGCTCCCTGGTATTTAACCAAATATATTGAAAATTTATGTCCACACAAAAACCTGCACATTAATATTTATAGCAAGTTTACTTATAACCACCAAACTTAGATACTTAAATTTTCCTTTTAAGTAGTTTCATATAAAGGAAAAAACTTGAAAATGTAATACCCATAGGACAAAGTTTATACTGCTACCAAGAATAGCTTATGTTTCATTTAGGTACATTTGACTTTGGTTCTGGTGTTAAAACTTTGACAGAGATAGTTTAAATAAAGCTTGTTTATAACCTGGTACCATAAATACCAATTTCTCCGATATTTTCATTTAGTTAGATAAATGTCGGACCTAAATGGCATTCTGTAAATGTTTAAATTGGCTTTAAACATAATCATTTTAATGTCTATGATAAGTAGTAAATAAACAAGATCCTGCACACCTTATTAGACAACTTTTGAGTATTTACCAACATGTTCTTTAGAGAATTTTGTCAAAAACTAGAATTATTTAGCATTTTGAGTTATGTATGTTTTGACCCGGGTTCGATTCCTGGGTCGGGAAGATCCTCTGGAGAAAGAAATGGCAATCCACTCCAGTATTCTTGCCTGGAGAATCCCATGGACGGAGAAGCCTAGTAGGTTACAGTCCACGGGGTCGCAAAGAGTTGGACACGACTGAGCGACTTCACCTTCACCTTCACCAATTAGTAACCAAGATGCCCTTCATAACTGAGTGGATAAGTAAATAGTGTATATACAGAGGAGCTTCCCAGGTGGCTCAGTGGTAAATCCATCTGCCAACGTAGGAAATGGAGGTTTGATCCCTGGGTCAGGAAGCTCATCTGAAGGAAAAATAGCAATCCACTCCAGTGTTCCTGCCTGGAAAATCCCATGGACAGAGCAGCCTGGTGGGTTACAGCCCATGGGGTTGCAAAGAATTGGACATGAATTAGTGATTAAAAAACAAACAAAAAAAAGAAATGAGTTGGGGAGAAGATCTACAATTGTATATAAGGCTTCACTAACACTAAATTAATCAATCCTAAGAAACTACCCAATGACGGAATAAAACATATTCTTCTCAAGTGCCCACATTTTATACAATAGACAATTTGCTAGGCTATGAAACAATAGTCAATGATATTCAATAGTCAATGAATTTAGAAATACTGAATCATACAAAGCATGCCCTTTATCACAATGTAATTAAATTAGAAATCTGAGGTAGAAAGAAATTTTGAACAGTTAGAAATATGTGGAAATGAAATACACTTCCAAATAACTAATAGATCAAAGAAGAAATCACCTGTGACATTAGATAAGATGACAGAAAAGAAAAATAAATCATGGGATTCAGCAAAAGCATTGGTCAAAACAAAATTTATACCTGTAAACATCTATATTAAAATAAAGGTTCTCAAATAGATAACTTAACCTTCCACCTCAACAAACTAGTAAAATAAGGTAAATCAAAACCCAACAGAGGGAAAACCATTCAATATAACAGTAATCCAAGGTAAATCCAAAGCAAACTCTTCAATATCACAGTATCCAAGTCTATGCTCCAACCACGAATGCCAAAGAAGCTGAAGTTGAACCGTCCTCTGAAGACCTACAAGACCTTCTAGAACTAACAGTAAAAGAACAATGTCCTTTTCATCACAGGAGACTGGAATGCAAAAGTAGGAAGTTAAGAGATACCTGGAGTAACAGGAAAATTTGGCCTTGGAGTACAAAGTGAAGCAGGGCAAAGGCTAACAGTTTTGCCAACAGAATGTACTGGTCAAAGCAAACACCCTCTACCAACAACACAAGAGATGACTCTATACTTGGACATCACCAGATGGTCAATACTGAAACTAGATTGATTATTTCCTTGCAGCTGAAGATGGAGACATTCTATACAGTGAACAAAAACAAGACTGGGAACTGACTATGGCTCAGATCTTGAACTCTTTATTGCCACATCCAGACTTATATTGAAGAAAGTAGGGAAAACCACTAGACCATTCAGCTATGACCTAAATCAAACTCTTTACAATTATACAGTGGAAGTGACAAATAGATTCAAGGGATTAGATGTGAGAGATAGAGTGCCTGAAGAACTATGGATGGAGGTCCGTAACACTGTACAGGAGGCAGTGATCAGAACCATCCACAAGAGGAAGAAATGCAAAAAGGCAAAATGGTTGTCTGAGGAGGCCTTACAAATAGCTGAGAAAAAAAGAGAAGTGAAAGGCAAAGGAGAAAAGGAAAGATATACTCATCTGAATGCAGAGTGCCAGTGAATAGAAAGGAGAGATAAGAAAGTGATCAATGCAAAGAAGAGATACCTGGAGTATCTTTTCCTCAGTGATCAATGCAAAGAAGCAGAGGAAAACAATAGGATGGGAAAGAACAGAGATTTCCTCAAGAAAATTAGAGACACCAAGGGATCATTTCATGCAAAGATGGGCACAATAAAGAACAGAAAGAGAAAGGCCTTAACAGCAACATAAGAGATTAAGAAGAGGTAACAAGAATACATCATGATAACCATGATTGTGTGATCACTGACCTAGAGCCAGACATCCTGAAATGTGAAGTCAAGTGGGCCTTAGGAAGTGTCACTACAAACAAAATTAGTGGTGATGGAATTCCAGCTGAGCTACTTTAAATCCTAAAAGATGCTGCTGTTAAAGTGCTGCACTCAAAATGCCAGCAAATCTGGAAAACTCAGCAGTGGCCACAGGACTGGGAAAGGTCAGTTTTCATTCCAATCCCAAAGAAAGGCAATGCCAAAGAATGTTCAAAGTACTGCACAATTGCACTCATCTCACAATTTAGCAAATTCTCTAATTCTCCAAGCCAGGCTTTAACAGTATGTGAACCAAGAACTTCCAGATGTTCAAGCTGATTTAGAAAAGGCAGAGGAACCAGAAATCAAATTGTCAACATCCACTGGATCATAGAAAAAGCAAGAGAGTTCCAGAAAAACATCTACTGCTTTATTGACTATGCCAAAGCCATTGACTATGTGGATCACAATAAACTGTGGAAAATTCTTAAAGAGATGGGAAGATCAGACTACCTTACCTGACTCTTGAGAAATCTATGTGCAGGTCAAGAAGCAGGAGTTAGAACCAGACATGGAAAACAGGCTGGTTCCAAATTGGGAAAGGAGTACATCAAGGCTGTATATTGTTACTGTGCTTATTTAACTTATATGCAGAGTACATCATGTGGAATGCCAGTCTGGATGAATCACAAGCTGGAATCAAGATTTCTGGGAGATCTAACAATAACCTCAGTTACGCAGATGACTCCAGCCTTATGGCAGAAAGCAAAGAAGAACTAAAGAGCATCTTGATGAAAGTGAAAGAGGAAAGTGAAAAATCTGGCTTAAAACTCAACATTCAAAAAACTAAGATCATGACATCTGGTCTCACCACTTCATGGCAAATAGATGGGGAAACGATGGACATAGTGACAGACTTTATTTTCTTGTGCTCCAAAATCACTGCAGATGGTGACTGTAGCCATGACATTAAAAGACTTTTGCTTCTTGGAAGAAAAGGTATGACCAACTTAGCATGTTAAAAAGCAGAGACACTACACTACCCACAAATGTCCACATAGTCAAAGCTATGGTTTTTCCAGTAGTCATGTATAGATGTTACAGTTGGACCATAAAAAATGCTGAACACTGAAGAATCGATGCTTTTGAACTGTGGTGTTGGAGAAGACTCTTGAGAGTCCCTTGGACTGCAAGGAGATCCAACCAGTCCATCCTAAAGGAGATCAGTCCTCAGTATTCATTGGAAGGACTGATGCTGAAGCTGAAGCTCCAATACTTAGGCCTCCTTATGAGAAGAACTAACTCATTGGAAAAGACCCTGATGCTGGCAAAGTCTGAAGGCAGGAATAGAGGGGATAAAGAGAATGACACAGTTGGATGGCACCACTGACTCAATGCGCATGAGTTTGAGCAACCTCTGGGAGCTGGTGATGGACAGGGAACCCTGGCGTGCTGCAGTCCACGGGGTTTCAGAGTCAGACATGACTGAGTGACTGAACTGACTGATACCCAGAAGAAAAAAAGTGGTAATAAAGATTAAAGTAGATGTAAATGTAAGTGGAAATAGAAAAATAGAGAAAAATCAACAAAAACAAAGTTGATTTTTTTGAGATAACCAACAAAATTGAGAAAATTTTAGATTGATTTCCGCATGAAAAAAGTGAGAGAGAGAGAAAAAGAATGGACTCACATTACTAAAATAAAAAATGAAAGTACATAAGCAAATTTATAGAAATATAAAGGATTATAAAGAAATACAATGAATAACAAATTCCAAAATTATGTAACTTAGATGAAATGAATAAATTCTTATGAAGTCAAAAACTTTTCATACTGACCCAAGAAGAAACTGGAAATCTGAATAATCCTATAACAAGTAATGAAATCAAGTCAGTAGTTTAATGCTTTCATACAAATAAAACCCTAGGTATAAGTGGTATATTAGATTCCTATGACTATTTTAAAACTTTCACAAACTTGTTGGCTGAAAACAACAAAAAATATTCTCTTTACAGCTTTGGAAGCCAATAATTCAAAATTACCTTTGTTAATCTGAAATCAGGATGTCAGCAGAGCTGCATTCCCTTTAGAAGCTATGAGAGAGAATCTGTTTATTGCTTCTTTCAACTTCTGGATAGCTGCCAGCATTCCTTTACTCATTTGCCTCCATCTTCACATTATCTTCTCTTCTTTCCATTTGTGTGTATGTGGAATCTCCTGCTACTTTTTTTTTTTTTTTTAAATAAGGGCATTTGTGATGGCATCCAGGGACTTTACAGATAATCTAGGATCTGTTCTCATCTCAGGATACTTAATCACAACTGCAAAGACCCTTTTTCTCACAAGGTCACATTAATAGATTACAGTGATTAGACCCTGATTTTTAGGAAACACCATTCAACCAGATGCCTTCGCTGGGGAATTATTCCAAACATTTAAAACATAATTTATGTCAATTATTCACAAATTCTTACCCTCTCAAAAAACAGAAGAGGAAGGAGCACATTTCATTTCATTCTAAGAGGCTAGTAGTTCCTTGATACCAAACCAAAGACAACAAAATAAATCTATAGACCAACATCAAAATACTAGTGATCTGAATCCAGCCTTATATTAAAGTATTATATACATCACGACCAAGTTGAATTATCCTAGGAAAGAAGTTTAACATAAAAAGTAATTGATGTAGTATGCCAAATCAATAGCATATAGGGCAAAAACTACATTATCATCTCAATAAATGGAGAAAAAGTAGTTAAGTTTCAGCAACCTTTCTTGATTCAACAAATTCAGAACAGAAGGAACGGCTTCAATCTTATAAAGATTATCTACAAAAATCCTACACCTAACAATGTACTAAAAGCTTTCTTTCTAAGATTAGGAGCAAGACAAAGATGTCTTTTCTTTCTCTGTCTACTCAACATTGTGCTGGAGGCTCTAGCCAATGCACATCACCAAGAAAAAGAGAAAATGAGTCACAATTACTAAGGAAGTTGTAAAATTTCCTCCAATTGTAGATTATATGATATACTCTATGGGAAATCTAAGGACTACATTAAAAAACTACAAATACTACAACTAACATGTTCAGTATGACAGCAATATCCAAAAGTCAATTTTACTTCTACACATTGGTAATGAACAATTCAAAAATAATTTAAGAATATAATTCCATCCATAATAGCATCAAAAGAAAAATATTATGGAATACATTTAGTAAAACAAATACTAAACTTGTATGTTGTTATTGTTTAGTCACTAAGTCATTTAGGATTCTTTTGCAGCCTCAAGGACTGTAGCCCAGGCTCCTCAGTCCATAGGATTTCCAAGCAATAATACTGGAGTGGGTTGCCATTACCTTCTCCAGGAGATCTTCCAGGGATCAAACCCACATTTCCTGCATGTCAGGCTGATTCTTTACCGCTGAGCCACCAGGGAAGTCTACAAGACTTGTATACTGTAACTAAAAAAAAAAGCTAAAATAAATTGAAGATGATCTAAATAAATGGAAAGAACAACATGTTCTTGGATCAGAAAACTTAAAATTGTTAAAAATGGCAATAATACCCAAACAAATCTAAAGACTCAAATAATCCCTAATAAAATCCCAAGGAACATTTTTGGAAGAAATTAAAAAGCTGATATATTAAAATTCATACTAAATTGCAAGAGATTCTGAATAGCCAAAACAATCTGAAAATAAAAATTTGAGGGACTCAGATTTCCTTATTCAAAAACTTTCTACAAACCTACAGTATTTAAGTCAGGGTGATACTGGCATAAAGATAAACATTAACATCAGTTTAATATAATTGAGAATCCAAAAATAAGCCCATTTATGGTCAATTGATTTTTTTAAGAGTGCCAAGACAATTCAGTGGGGGAACAGTAGTACTGTCTTTTCAATAAATGGTGGTGGGAAAATTAAATAATTCATTCTAAAAAGTGACCTTGGATCCTTATTTATCACACCAAATGTAAAAATTATTTCAAATGGATCATAGACAAATATGTAAAACTTAAACCTAAAAATCTTTTAGAAGAAAACGCTGAAGTAGTTCTTCATAACTTTGGCTCAAGAAATGATGTTTTAATTATCAAATGAAAAGTGCAAGTCAATTAAAATTAAAATAAGGAGAGAAGGAAAAGAAAGGGGAGGAAAGATGAAGGGAGGGAGACAGACAGGAGAAAGAGAGGTTGAATATTAAAATTAAAAAAAAAAGCTTTGTATTTCTAATGATACCAACAACAAAGTGAAAAGACAACTAATGACATAAGGGAATATATTTGCAAAATATATGCATATCTGCTAAAAGACTTGTATCGAGATTATATAAAGAACCCTTACAAATTAATAATAAAAAGGAAAATATCTCAGTTGCAAAATAAGCAAAGTATTTGAAAATAAATTAATCCAAAGAAGATTTCAAATGGCCATAAGCACTTAAGATGCTCAACCAAAGGGTGATCAAGGGAATGCAAATAAAACTCAGTGAGAGTTCCTTTCCATGCCCACTTGTATGTTATCATTAATGACAGTATAAGTGTTGGTGAGAATTAGAAGAAATTGGAAGCCTCATATATTGTTGATAGACTCCATACCTTGCTGTCTATATAAAAGATACAGCCACTTTTGAAAACAGTTCATCAAAAAGTTCAACATTGACTTACCATATGACACACCAATACCACCCTTAGTTATATACCCAAAAGAACTGAGAATATATGTCCACATAAAAACTCGTATATAAAAAAAAATTATCATAGCTCTAAAATTGAAAAAATAAAGTATCAATAAAGTATCTATCAACTGATAAGCAAAATATATTTTATCTATATAATGTATAAATGTTATATCCATGAAATGAATTTCAGTCATAAAAATGAAATACTGAAAAATACTATGACATGCAAGATCCTTGCAAACATCACAATATAAAAGAAACAGACACAAAAGACTTCATGTTTTCTTGTTACATTTATATGAAATGTCTAAGAAACACAAATCTATAGATGCACAAAGTACGTTTAACAGTTACCAGTTTAACTCTTAAAGGAAAACACAGGCAGAACATTCTTTGACATAAATCACAACAGTAGTTTTTTTGGGAGGGCGGGGGAAAGGAGGGGCTCTGTCTCCTAAAGCAAAGGAAATAAAAATAACAAATGGGACCTAATTAAATTTAAAAGCTTTCTAAAGCAAAGGAAACCACTGACGAAATGAAAATACAACATGCTGAATGGGAGAAAATATTTGCAAATGTTATAGCCAACAAGAGGTTAATATCCAAAACACTTAATCATCTCATATAACTCAACATCAAAAAACAACTCAATTTAAAAACTGGCAGAAGACCTGGAGAGACTGAAGGCGGGAGGAAAAGGGGATGACAGAGGATGAGATGGTTGGATGGGATCACCAACTCAATGGACATGAGTTTGAGTAAAGCTCTGGGAGTTGGTGATAGACAGGGAAGCCTGGTGTGCTGCAGTCCATGGGGTCTGAACTGAACTGGAAAACATTTTTCCAAAGAAGACATGCAGATTGTCAATGATGGCCAGTGATTATATGAGTAGATGCTCAACATCAGTAATCATCAGGGAATTGCAAATTTAAAACACAAAGATGTATTACCTCCTACTTGCTAAAATGGCTATCATCAAAAAGATTACAAACAATAAGCGTTGGTGGTGATATGGAGAAAAGGGAACTCTCAGACATTGTTTATGGGAATGTAAACTGGTATAGCCACTGTGGAAAACAGTATGGAGGTTTCTCAAAAAAGTAAAATTAGAACTGCTATGTGAACTAGAAATTCCACTCCTGGGTGTATAACCCCTCAAAAATCACCCATGAATTTGAAGAGATACATGTATCCTAGTGTTTATAGATTATTATTTACAATTGCCAAGTTATGGAAGCAACTTAAGTGTCCACCAATAGATGAATGGCAAAGAAACAGTAGTACGTATATGATGGAATACTACTCAGTTATAACAAAGAATGACATGTTGTCATCTGCCACAACATGGATGGACTTGGAGTGTATTAGGCTAAGTGAAATAACTGAAACAGAGAAAGACAAATACTGAATGATACCACTTATTTGTAGAACCTAAGAATAAAAGAAATTAGTAAATAAAACAGAAAAGCAACAGACTCACAGATATAGAGAAAAAACTAGTGGTTAACAGTGAGGAGAGGAAAGGGAGGAAGAACAATAAAGAAGTAGGGGGTTAAGAGGTGCAAACTATTAATATACTGTATAAAATAAGCTGCAGGGATATATTGAGCAACACAGGAAATATAGCCAAAATTTTATAGTAACTCTAAATGGAGTATAACCCTTAAAATTGTGAATCATATTGTAGACTTCTAAATTATTTACTATTGCACATTAACTTTACTTCAACAACAACAAAGTCCATTCTGGTTTTTGTCAAAAAAAAAAAAAAAAAAAACAACACAAAAAAAACTTCTCTTAGGAGGAATAGAATGCTCCTATGTATTTCAAAGTGATTCCTTTCACCCTACATTTGTCAGAAACCTGAAAGGATATTTCCCTAATATTCACTGTATGAGAACTTACTTAATGTTCCAGGAGGTAAAACTCACAAAAATGTAGGAAGCCCTCAATGAATGGGTACCTGTATCACTTCTATTGCTCAGACTTCACATTGTACCTCTAGCAATCCATTAATTAGATTTCAGGTTTTCCTACTCTGGTGTTGGTTCCTTCAGAGGTTTCCGCTCACTGGTTCTCACTGGAGAAAGAAATGTGATGACATAGGGAAAAAGACTGTGGTGATAAGCCAGGGAGTGTTGGCAACCTCTAGGAGCTGGGAGAGGCAATGATGGATTCCTCCTTGGTACTTCCAGAAGGAAGTAGTCCTGCCAATATCTCAGTTTCAGCCTTTAAGGTCAATTTTGGACTTCTGGCCTCTAGAACTATAAGAGAATATACTTTTGTTTCTTTTTAGTGTAACTTGCTATTCCAGCAAAGGAAACTAAAACAGATCCTCTTAAACTCAAGTTTCTATTGCTGGCTTCTTTTTCCCTCTTGTGTATGGGTTACACGTTCTTCTTCTTTGTGTATCTCATAATTTTCCACTGAAATCTGGACATTTTAATATAGTATATGGTAGCAACTCAGGATGTTGATTCCCACCCATCCCCACCAGGGGCCGATGCTGTTTGCTTGGTCATTTTTCTGATTTATTCAGCGACAGGACTGAAGTATCTCTTTGAAGTCTATTTCCCTCTCAGTGCAAAGTCACACGTTCCTGGTCAGGTCCTCTTTCTCTTTTTCCAGTTTTTTTAGTTTAGCCACCTAGTCAAGATCAGCCTCTGGTTCAGCACAGCCACTTATCAGTCAAGGATTGTGTTTATCCCCTTATCCAATTAAGGATTTTAAATTTTACTGTTGTTTGTGTGTCTGTGTGTGTGGTTTTAGAGACTGCTATCATAATTTATATATATATATATACACAACACACACATATATATATATATTTGCTTTTGACCAGTGTTGAGCCAGGGACTAAGAAATCTAAGAAAACTTCAGAAACCCAAGATCATGGCATCCAGTCCCATCGCTGCATGGCAAATAGATGGGGAAACAGTGGAAATAGTAACAACTTTAGTATTTTGGGCTCCAAAATCACTGCACATGGTGACTGCAGCCATGAAATAAAAAGATACCTGCTCTTTGGAAGAAAAGTTATGACCAACCAAGACAGCATATTAAAAAGCAGAGACATTACTTTGCCAACAAAGGTCTGTCTAGTCAAGGCTATGGTTTTTCCAGTAGTCATGTATGGATGTGAGAGTTTGACTATAAAGCAAGTTGAGTGCCAAAGAATTGATGCTTTTGAATTGTGGTATTGGAGAAGACTCTTGAGAGTCCCTTGGACTGCAAGGAGATCCAACCAGTCCATCCTAAAGGAAATCAGTCCTGAATATTCATTGGAAGGACAGATGCTGAAGCTGAAGCTTCAATACTTTGGCCACCTGATGCGAAGAACTGACTCTGATGCTGGGAAAGATTGAAGGTGGGAAGAGAAAGGGACGACAGAGGATGAGATGGTTGGATATTATCATCAACGCAATGGACATGAGTTTGAGTAGACTCTGGGAGTTGGTGTTGGACAGGGAGGCCTGGTATGCTACAGTCTATGGATTAGCAAAGAGTCAGACGCAACTGAGCCACTGAATTGAATTGAACTGAACTGAAGCCAGGGACTAGTAGCATGGAAGTGCATACATGCATACTAAGTTGCTTCAGCCATGTCCAACTCTAACCCTATGGCCTGTAGCCTCCCAGGCTCTTCTGTCCATGGGGATTCTCTAGGCAAGAATACTGGATTGGGTTGCCATTCCCTTCTCCAGGTGGTCTTCTTGACCCAGGGATCAAAGCTGCATCTCCTGTGTTCCCCACATTGTGGGCAGATCCTTTACCACTTGAGCCATCGTCTAAATATTTTCCACTTTATCCTAAATGTTCTTATGAGAACTTTTTAATTCAAAGATATTCCTGAAATCAAGACAGACTGTATAGACATTATCTATCTATTATTGCTTTAACACTTGTGGGCACATGAGGTCTAGCAATAACGACAGAAATAATAACAGCAGCAGCTAACATTTACTGAACATTTACTACATGTTAGACTTTTTACTGTATGGGTATATGCCATGTGATAAGCTTCATGCCAAGTACTATACATGTGTTATTGTTTAATTTTTATAGCAAACTTGCGGAATACTCTTTTAGTGCATCCTTTTAGTATACCCTTTTGACTAAGTAAGATATGATCACTGTGGTTAGAATAATTAACACTAACTGCACATGCATGCATGCTCTTGTTCAGTTGTGTCTGACTCTTTACAATCACATGGACTGTAGCCTATCAGGCTCCTCTGTCCATGGGATTTTTCCAGGCAAGAATATTGGAGTGGGTTGCCATTTCTTCCTCCAGGGGATCTCTCTGATCCAAGGATTCAACCCGTGTCTCCTGTGGCTCCTGCATTGGTAGGTAGTTTCTTTACCACTGAGCCACCAGGGAGGCCCCTAATTCTAGCTGTAGTAACAGATAAAAACAAAGTCAAATGGTTAATAAGGGTTGATTTTGCTCATAAATGTTGATTTTGCTCATGTAAATCTAAAGTAGATAGGATAGCCATCTTCTATAATGTAGCTAAACCATCTGAAAACGTGAGCTCTGAAAAAGTGAGGGAAAAGTATGCTTAAATACCTTATCCTATAAGTAATATACTTACTTTGAGTCACAATCTATCAACCAGAACTAAACTATGGCCTCCCAATCAAATTTTGAGAGAGGCTTGGAATTGTAGACAAACAACTGGAATATTTTATAAGCATAAAATCTTTGCCACAAGTCATCACAGATCATTTGATCTGTTTTCCCCTAAATATAGAACATACTTCTGAAGAAAAACAATTGAAAGTCTCATCAAGTCAAGAATCTCTAGATGTTTTTAACAGTCTATCAATCAGGCCTGAATAAGGTTTTGCTAAAGACATGAATTACAAAGACAAGTCATCTCCTGAATCACCCACCCAGACACATACTGGTATAGGGAAAAATCTGCTACAAATGGGAGAACAGGAGGGACACACTAGTTACTGGTTTTCTCTGTGAACTTCTCCTGCCTTTAGGTGTGGATGGGTCCTGGATTAGTCTCATATTGCTTTCTGTGAGAAGTCCTATCTTTCATTATCCTTCTTGGTCGCATCTCAGATGGGATGAATTGCCTACTCTGAAGGGTACAAGAGCTTTCTCAGTGTATTTCTTGCTTGCTGAAGATTGGAGATTCAAGTGTATATTTAAGTCTTGAATGCTCAAAGTTATCTCAGACTAAGATATTCTTGTAATACCTTTCCATTAAACTTTCAGCTGTTGATCTATTTCTTCCCTCAGTTCTATGTACCAGTAATCACATGTAAAAGTCATTTGGAGTCATATATAGTGTTCAGATCTGCTTTGTTTTTCTCTCTTCCAATCTCTCTTACTCTACCAATCTAATGGAAGTTACTATGAAGCTATCCACAACAGTAGGTGGGAAGCCCACTCACTTAATCTAACCTCTGTCCTAAGTCATCATCTTCAACTAAGAGGTTTGGGCCTTTGTCTCAAAGCCTTTTTAAATTTCCCGTTTTGTTTTACTATTTGGGATTATAGAAGCAGACAGATTTTCCAAAGCCTTAAATTTCTGAACTCTTCATTCTCTTTTATTTTGCCTTTAAAACCAGCTACTTTGCTGAAAGTGAAAGTGAAGTCACTCAGTCATGTTCAACTCTTTGCAATCCAGTGGACTGTAGCCTACCAGGGTCCTCTCTCCATGGGATTCTCCAGGCAAGAATACTGGAGTGGGTTGCCATTTCCTTCTCCAGGGGATCTTCCCGACCCAGGGATTGAACCCGGGTCTCCCACATTGCAGGCAGACACTTTAACCTCTGAGCCACCAGGGAAGCCTCTACTTTGCTAAGCTCCTCTTTTTTTTTCTATAGGATAACTTTCCAAACATAGTGCAGTCAACCAACACACAAAATCAATATTCTGTTCTTCCTCTAAAGCCATTAAGTTAGTAGACACACAGTTTGCCTTCCAAGTTATAACAGGGAAATGCTTTGCTACTACAAAACTTAGACTGCCAATTTTTCCCAATCTCTAACAGTTTTCGTATCTGGTCACTATGATGAGGCCATATTTAAGGGTTTTCTTGTGTATCAATTTCTGTATTTATCAGCATAATTAATCTTAATTTCTTCTGTCTCTATAAACCCAGTAGCTTAGCAGAGTAAAGATTTATCCATTTCTCATCTAAGAACCAATGTGTGTTAGTAGTACCTTTTAAATATGCTAATGGAACACATGGCCTCCAAGATCTAAAAGGGGGAAAAGAGAATGATACTCTTAATTGCTTTCTCTCTGAAATGATAAGTTTCACTTTTGCTCACAGTCAAGTAGGCAGAAGTAATCATATAATCCTTTAGTGCATGGGAAGCTGGACAATGCAGGGGGGTATATGGAATACGGGACTGGAATATAATCATATTGTGGCTTGGAATTAGAAAGTAAAACCAATATATTTGATTCAAAGCCTATTTTCTTTCCATCAAGCTATACTTACTTTCACTTGAATTTAACCTTCTTCCTCTCTATTCCTGGTAGTAAGAATATTAAAAATACTTAAAAGAAATTTGAACTATTATACTGATACAAAATAAATTTTGTTTGCTTTCAATTTTAAATCTAGTAACAAACGTTTCTAGTTTTACATACATGAGTATGCTCTAATTACTCATCTGAAGTAATTTAGTTTATACTGTTTTATATCCTGGATTAAAATTCAGTCATTCCAGCAAACAATTTATAAAGAAAAAAAAAAAAAACACTGATAGAACTGCCTAAAGCACAAGTGGATTGAAATCAGCAAGATATGATAAATTGGATGAATTTGGAAGAAAAATGTTGGAGGCAGAAAATGTAATGTGTTTCAATGGAAACCGTAAAATCTCCTTGAGAGTCTTCATTTCAGACTCATAAGTGGATTTGAGAAAGACAAAGTACATAATGGAGATAAAATAACTAAAGATTGTATAAATCTGATCACAGGCACTTGGATATAAGAATGACCCTCAAATAATTAATCCTGTGACCTTATATTCTGAATTGAAAATAGCAGTTTTGTTCTCAGAAATGTCTTTTATATAATAGCTGGCACTTTGTGAAAAATAACTGAATTTGCTTCTTCATAACTGCATCTGTATAAATTTTGTTGAAATAACTGCAAATGTCCCATCTTTCAGCTATATTTATAACAGAAGGTTAAGAAAACACTAACACATACTTGTAGGGTTGCAATGTCTGCTTGGTGTGCCATATCCCTTTAGTATAAATCAAGAAATTTATATGTTTAATTTCTAACAATGGAAAAAACTCAAAATACAAGATAGAGTAAGTATTCCTGAAACATCATATCTCTTTAAAATATCTGACATGCAGTATTTTATGAAGAAAAAATAAAATATTTGGTTAGGCAATTTAGAATAAAACCTAGAAGGCATAACAGGTTTAATTTATATAAAATAAAACATATATTTATTACAAGTTAATAACTAGAAAGAGGAATTTTGGATAATGTTTACAAAAAAAATCAGTAGTGAAGCTGTCATGTGTAATTTGATTGAATTATTTGCTAATATAAATGAAACAATATAGTGTATATCCTTAAGCATATGTTATAACTTCATAATCTTACAGAAATTTCACTGACATATATAATATCATCTTTACCACTAATATACTAGCTTCATGAGGATGGAGTTTTATATGCCTTATTTACTGTTGGATTTTGAATACCTAGAGCTGTTAACAATATATACGTAATAATAATCTAAAGTGTAGTTTAAAAAACCTAAGTGTAATAACTCTAAATTTCAAAATCTGTTGGAGGTGTGGGAAGAAGGAGTTAAAGTATTTGGACTGTGATCCATTCATTCTGTTTGTAAAGTGCCCAGGGGGAAAGGAAAGAATACGCATGATCTGATCTAATCCCCATGTCAAATGGAACTCCAAAAAAAAAAAAAAAGACATGATATTTTCTAGAAGGAAGAGATCTTATCTATCAATTGCCCTTAGCAGGATGATGCCTGGCTAAAGGATTGCTTATATTAAATAAACTCAGAATCTATAAGGTTACACTCTCTGGAGAAAGTCATAGAAACTATACAACTTTCTGAAAAAGAAAATAGAAATATTTCATAATGTAAATAAATACTTGCCTCTGTGAGTGATCCATTATTCTGTTTGTAAAGTGCCCAGGGGGAAAGGAAAGAATACGCATGATCTGATCTAATCCCCATGTCAAATGGAACTCCAAAAAAAAAAAAAAAAGACAAATGATATTTTCTAGAAGGAAGAGATCTTATCTATCAATTGCCCTTAGCAGGATGATGCCTGGCTAAAGGATTGCTTATATTAAATAAACTCAGAATCTATAAGGTTACACTCTCTGGAGAAAGTCATAGAAACTATACAACTTTCTGAAAAAGAAAATAGAAATATTTCATAATGTAAATAAATACTTGCCTCTGTGTGCGGTAAACTGATAAAACTCATAGAGATCTCATCTACTTTGCTGGGCCATAGGTGCAAGTTCTTCAAGGGAAGAAAAACCTGGAAAGCCATGTCTGATGTCCCAGACCTATCCCTGCCTCATTTGAACCTCACAATTATTTGTATCTTTGGAATTATTGGTAACATTTTAATTGGTCTATTGATGACAGAAACAGTATGGCATTTAATTTATATAATCATATATTATTCAAATTAGAACATGTTCAAGATTGAAAGGCACTATCATTAATAATTATACCAAGACAGCAGGCACTAATAGAGACTTTACAGAGCAATAAGTACATAGTCATGGTACAAACAGCCATGGGTCATTCGTTCACTAGTGTATTTGTTTATCTGGTAAATATTTTACAAGTTTTGGCTACTTGAAATATCACAGTGAGAAAGTAAACAGGGAAATAGGGCCCTATGTAGGAGTTAAAATACTCAGCATATATAAAATATGAATTATCCTGGCTGTCCTTATAGTAACAATATAAGGATTAGAAAAATCATAGTATGACATAATTATATGTCATTTCTAATTAAACATTAAAAAATCATATATTATCCTTATGGATAGTTTGCTTACCCACATTCTATTTATCCATTTGCACACTTGTTGCCATGTAATTTGCCTTGCTCAGATAAATGTAAACTTCATTTATATATTTATTTAAGATCTCTTAAAGAGTACTCCATGTGGTATGATAAGCTGTCAAATGTTAAGGAAGACACAGAAACAGAAAATCCATCGTTTTCAAGAAATTCATATTTTGGCGAGGGGAAGATTGCTCAAAACAACCGTAATAAAAAGTACGTATAGAGTGTTATGGAATGTACAAGATGACGGCATTAATTGTAATTATTAAGGAGAACAAAAACTCAGTGTATAAAACGAACGTAATTAAGTTACTGCAGAACAAGGGGATTTCAAAAGGCAAAATGGACGCATTTTCATTTGGAGGAAAAACATAAGCACAGGCAAAACGGTACATTCTTGGGTCGTAGCGGCACTTTACACGTGGCGAGAGCATGGGCCTGGTGAGAGGAGCGGGCACTGAGACACCAGAGAGCCTCTGGGAATGTGTCCCCGCAGGTTAGAATAGCACTGCACCAAGCAAAAGGTAACAAGCTGGACAAAAGATGCTGCAGGAAGCAATATTAGACAGAATAAGAATTTCATTATATTGAACTCACCAAAAAAGAGGAACAAAAACAATATAAAATAAAATAAGAATGAGAAAAAATAATAATAAAGTATAGGAGTGAAAATCATGTAAGTGGATGATACAAATAGTAAAATGAATATTACTAAAGAATGGTTCATGAGCTTAAAGATCAGGCTGAACAATTTCCTGAAAGAATTCTAGGAAGGATGAAGAAATATAAAATTAAAAAGAAATGGGAAGATATAGAGAAGTAAAAGGGCTGAGGAAACTGGTTTCCCAGAAAATGAGAAAAAGAAAAATGGAGAGCAGAAAATATATGAACAAATAAATGTAATATATACTAAGTAGAAGGGAGAAAGAGTAAAATATACATATAACCATGTTTACTTTTAATTATATATATATGTGTATATATATATATATATGTGGGTGTGTATATATATATATATATATATATATATATATATAAAACCATATTATAGTAAAATTTAAGGACCAAAGTCAGACAACTTTAAAAGCTTCTAAAGGAACAAGAATAAAATGACATCACACTGCTAGCAGCAACACTGAATGCAAGAAGACAATGGAGTGACAGTTTGGAAGTACAGGCATAACTCAGAGATACTACAGGTTCAGTTCCAGACCACCAGGATAAAGCAAGCATCACAATAAAGTGAGACACACAAAGTTTTGGTTTCCTAGTACATACAAAATTATATTTACATTATAGTATTGGAGAAGGAAATGGCAACCCACTCCAGTGTTCTTGCCTGGAGAATCCCAGGGATGGCGGAGCCTGGTGGGCTGCCATCTATGGAGTCGCACAGAGTCGGACACGACTGAAGCGACTTAGCAGCAGCAGCAGCATAGTCTATTAAGTGTGCAAAAGTATCATGTTGAAACATGTATATATCTTAAAGTACTTTATTACTAAAAACTGCTAACCATTATCTGAGATTTCAGCAAGTCACAGGGGATCTTGCCCTGATGTTGATGGCTGTTGGCTAGAGGGTGGTGGTTGCTAAAGGTCAGTGTGGCTGTGGCAATTAAAATACGATGGTAATGAAAGTTACCTCTTCAATCTAGTCTTCCTTTCACAATTTCTCTATAACATTTTCCCACGATCTGTGTGCTCAGTCACTTAGTCATGTCCGACTCTTTGCAACCCCATGAACTGTAGCATGCCAGGCTCTTCTGTCCATGAGGATTCTCCATACAAGAATACTGAAGTGGTGTTGCCATGCCCTCCTCCAGGGGATCTTCTCAACCCAGGGATGGAACACAGGTCTCCCGCATTGCAGGAGGATGCTTTATGTCTGAGCCACCCACGGTAGAACTTTCAAAATTGAAGTCAATCCTCTGAATCCCTGCTGCTGCATTAGCCACTAAGTTTATGTAATATTCTAAATCCTTTTTGGTCACTTCCACCATCTTCACAGCATCTTCACCAGGTGTAGATTCCACCTCAATAAATCACTTTGCTCATCTGTAAGAAGCAACTCCTCATTTGTTCAAGTTTTATGGTAAGATTGAAGTGGTTCAGTGAGATCATTAGTCCCCACTTCTAATTCTTTGGCTTTTCCACAGAATCCAGTTACTTTCTTCCCTGAAGTCTTGAACCTTTCAAAGTCATCGAGGAGGGTTGGAATCAACTTCTTTCAAACGCCTATTAATGTTGGTATTTTGACCTCCTCCCATAAATCACAAGTGTCCTTAAGAGCATCTAGAATGGTGAATCCTTTCCAGGAGGTTTTCAATTTACTTTGAAAAGATCAATCAGAGGAATTGCTAACCAGTGTAGCTATAGCCTTACAAAATGTATTTCTGAAAATAAGACTTGAAAGTCAAAATTACTTCTTGATAAATGGACCACAGAATATTATGGCATCAGAGTGACATTAATCTCATTGTACATCTCAGTCAGAACTATTGGATGACCAGCTGCTCTGTCAATGAGTAGTAAAATTTTGAAAGCAATCTTTTTTCCTTCTTAAGCAGTAGGTCTAAACAGTAGACTTAATATTCAGGAAACCATGTTATTGTCATCTAAGCTTTATTGTTCTAGTAATAGAACACAGAGATGATTTAAGGTTGCAACTCTAAGAATCCTAGGATTTTTAGGATGGTAAATAAGCATTGGCTTCAACTTAAAGTCCCTAACTGTGTTAGCCAATAATAAAAGAGTCATCCTGACCTTTGAATCCAAACACTGACTTTTCCTCGCCAACTATGAAAGTCTTCAATGATATCCTTTTCCAATATAAGGCTGTTTTATCTGCATTAGAAATCTGTTGTTTAGTGTAGCCACTTTCACTAATTACCTTGGACAGATCTTCTGGATAACTTGTTACAGCTTCTGCATCAGAACTTGGTGCTTCATCTTGCACTTAAATGTTACAGAGATGGCTTCTTTCCTTCAACCTCATAAACCAAACTGTGCTAGCTTCAAACTTTTCTTCTGCAGGTTCCTCACCTCTCTTGTCATGCACAGGATTGAAGAGAGTTACAGTCTTGCTCTGGATTAAGTTTTGGCTTAAGAGAATGTTATTATTGACTTGATTTTCTATCCAGACCACTAAAACTTTCTAAGTATCAGTAGTAGGATGTTTCACTTTCTTATTATTCATGTGTTCACTGGAGTAGCATTTTTGGTGGTGGTGGTGGTTTAGTCATTGAGTCGTCTCCAACTCTTTGAGACCCCATGGACTGAAGCCCACTAGGCTCCTCTGTCCATGGGATTCTCCAAGCAAGGATACTGGAGTGGGTTGCCATTTCCTTCTCCAGTAGCATTTTTAATTTCCTTCAAAAATGCATCCTTTGCATTTACAATTTGGCTAACTGGTACAAAATGCCCAGCAAAACTTGCCATTCTCAATAAGCTTAATCATTTCTAGCTTTAAATTTTTTTAACTGAAATATAATTGATTTACAATGTTGTGTTAGTTTCTGCTGTGTAGCAAAGTTATTCACATTCTGCTGCTAAGTTGCTTCAGTCGTGTCCGACTCTTTGTGGCCCCATGGACCATAGCCAACCACACTCTTCTCTTCATGCAATTCTCCAGGCAAGAATACTGGAATGAGTTGCCATTTCCTTCTCCCAGGGATCTTCCCTACCCAGGGATCGAACCTACAGTTCTTATGTCTCCTGCACTGGCCGACAGGTTCTTTACCATCTGGGAAGCCCCACAGATATCTTTTTCATATTCTGTTTAAAACTAATTAGAGTATACTTGCTTTACAATGTTGTGTTTCTGCTATACAGCAAAGAGAATCAGCTCTGGATATGTGCATATCGCCTCTTTTTTGGATAATGTATATACGTAGAATCTATAAAAATGGCATACATGATCTTATTTGCAAAGCAGAAATAGACACAGATGTACAGAACAAACATATGGATACCAAAGCAGAAATGGGGGCTAGGATTAATTGGGAGACTGAGATTGATGTATATACACTGTTGATATTAAGTATAAAATAGAGAACTAATGAGAATCTACTGTCCCCTAGCACAGGGAACTCTACTCAATGCTCTGTGGTGACCTAAATCATTCCCAACTATTGATTTATAGTTAGAGATGTGTGAATCTTCCTTTACTTGAACATTTAGAGGCTACTGTAGATTATTAACAGGCCTAATTTCACTATTTTTGTGTCTCAAGGAATAAGGGAAGCTCAAAGAGAAGGGGAGACGTGGGTGAATGGCTGTTGGGTGGAGGAGTCAGAACACATGTGACAGCTATTGATTAAGTCAGTAATTTTTATGGGCATTGTTTGTGGTGTCCCAAAGCAATTACAATAGCAACATCAAATATAATTACAGATCACCATAACAAATTTAATAATTACAAAGTTTGAAATACTGCAAGAATTACCAAAATGTGAAACAGACACAAAGACAGCAAATATGGTTAGAAAAACAGTGCTTTGGAGACTTGCTTGATGCAGTTTTGCCATAAGTCTTCAGTTGGTAAAAATGCATATTCACAAAATGGAAAAAAAAAACTGAGGTATGCTCATATAGAAAGAAAATAATCTTAAACATAGACTTAAAAATTTAGTTAACTTATTGTTCAAATGTGAAGTAAAAAATTAGTGTCTAGGATAAAAGGTGAAAGGTTTTCTACTATAGCCTCATGTAATAAATACTTTTGAAGAAAAGTGAGGTGCAGCAAGTTAAGAAATAAATCAAGGAGATGCTACAAAATATATTGAAAGTAAGGTCAATAAATAACAAGATTTGTAGTTTCTTAAAAAAAGATTTTAAAATTAAAATCAAACAAAAATGACACAACTAAAACCTAGGCAATATTAGGACTGGATCCTGGGCAAATCAAAAACATTACACAACTGGTAAAACATGAATATGGTTCACAGATAAATTAATAGGATTGTATGAAAGTGAAAGTGTTAGTCACTCAGTCCTGCATGACTCTTTGCAACCCTATGGACAGTAATCCGCCAGGTTCCTCTGTCCATGGAATACTCCAGGCAAGAATACTGGAATGGGTTACCATTTCCTCCTCCAAGGGATCTTCCTGACTGGAGGGACTGAACCTGGGTTTCTCATACTGCAGGCAGATTTTTTACCATCTGAACCACCAGTATGGTATGAATGTTAATTAAATTCCTGTTTTGATAACTTGCTATGATTATATAAGATGATAACATCTGGGGAAGAGGTGAAGGGTATTTAGGAATAATTTGTAATATATGTGCTTTTTCTGTAATTTGAAATTATTTCAAAATAATAAGTCAAAGGAAAGGAAAAATATAGATACTTGGTATGAAAAAACAAGAAAGTAAACAAGATTAGAACTGGAAAAAAGTAGAAGCTAGAACTAGGCCAGGTTATCTCAATAAATATAGTAAAAATAAATGGACTACAGAACTGGACCAGCAATTACCTATTTTCATTATATATATATATATATATTCAAAATGAAAGGATGAAAAAGTATATATGGAAAATTTAAACTGAAATATAGTTGAGCATATATACTAACATCAGACAACAGAAAATATGAAAAAAAAAACATTATTAGGAAAAGAGAAGGTAAATATATAATAATAAAAGTTTCAACTTATCAAAAATATGTATCAATTATAATCAGGTAAGTACTTAATAAAATAACTTCAAAATGAGGAAAACAAAATTTGACACAATTAAGGAGAAGCAAACAAATTCACAATTATAGTGGAAGATTTCAGTATATCTCTTTCAATTCTTGGTTAAGTAGACAAAGGAAATATCAACAGGCAGAAGTAATGGGATAATAAAAACAGAATATTTGGATAACTATGCAAAGTTTGATCCAATGGACTTAAGAATTTGTCATAACTACCTTTTGTTTTTACAAAAACCAAAGAGTAGGTATAAGCTTGGATTGAAAAAGGTTCTTCTTATGAAAATCATGAAAGTTAAAAGACATTGCTTCCTTTGGGACTGCAAAAGCACTCCTCTCACTCAGTACTCCCAGAATTGCTCATCTTTCATTTTAGAGGAAATGAATTAACTAGTGCAGAAAGGTTTGCATCACAAACACAACGGTACTACCTGATATTAACTAAATAATAGAGAGAGACTGTCAAACTTCCTAATCTTTCAAACTAAGGTCTATTGAACTCACACTTGAATATGGTCAGAGAAAGAAATTATACCAATCTTCTGAAAGGAAATCTTTATAGTGAAGAAAGGAGAAACACTGCTCAGTAGAAAAGTATTTCTTATCCTATATCACTTTATATATTTGAATATATTATTGTACAGAAATTGGTAGAATGGTTTAAGATAATCCTAAATATAAAAATGCAAAATTGGAAAGCAACAAAAAGTACTACTTAGTTAAAAAAAATAAAAGTGATCTTTAATACTAAATTGATAAAATCTTATGCAAAAAAATAATACTAAACTGTTGAAGTAACATCAGTATAATTTCTAGCTGCTTAAAACTGACCAATTTGTTAAAGCAAGTATAAGGTAATTGTCTTTGATTTGAATTTAAAAATATAGGGAGAAATGTTATTTTTTACTCTAATTCCAATGTTTTTAGATAAGTATAATGATTTTAGATAAGTAAGATACTCTTTAACTCTCATGGCTTTTTTTAAACATCAGGAATATTAGAATAAATAGGAAATAATTAATAGAATTTTATATAAAATGGGTGGTCCCACAATATTTGGAATGACAGAGGGAGTGACAGATTTTATTAGGCTTCATGGATTCAGATAGCTTAATCTAATACAACCATATTCCGATGCATATGATTTTAATTATTTCATAGTGATACATTTATGGTCCTCAGGAGGCATCATGGTGAAATAGAAAAGGCATTAGACTTTGAATCAGGAAACAGCCTGGGAATAGCAAAGCTCTGGCAGTTATGGATTATATGACCTTGAGTAAACTATCTTAGTTCTTTAAACTCACTTTCCTCATCTATAAAAGGGAAACAATAAATTAAACTAAATGTTACAATGTGACATTATCTGGGATGGTTAACACATTTTAATCTTCATCATCGCTGATGATGGCTACAAAAAGTATTCACTTGAGAGGGAAGACAATCAGAATTCAGTATAATTTATAACTGACATTTTCCAAGGGTTAAAACTCCCTTGTCTCTAACAGAATATATATTCCAAAACTTCATATTCCCTCCTTTTCACATTCTTATCTTACCTTTTTTCACATATCTAATATAAATTGTGAATACTAGTCCGCTCAATTTAAAATATCAATGTTGATTTCAGATTAAAAAGAATAAGTTAAATTGTTCCAACATTATTAATTTTTTGCTTCCTCCTTGAAACTGAGTACCATAATAAAAAAATGAAAAAAACATGTAAAGAAAATGAGAACGAAAGAAAGAAAGAAAATAGCAGTGACATATAAAAAAAAATTGGAAGCAGGAAAGCAGACGAATAAAAGGTAATGGACAACAAATATTATAAAGCTGAAATTTACTGCAAGGAAACAAGAAGAAAGCTGATTCACAATACAGAACCCAAAAAGGCAGAGAATTGGAAACATGACTTAAATAATTGTTTTAAAGCCATAATTATGTCAACAGAACTTTTGGCAACCATATGTAACCAAGTGACTCTCTCATCCCTTTGTAGGAGATGGGAGATTAAAGATTCATTTTGCAGAAAAGTTAAACAAGAGAGGTTCTATATTCAGGGACATAAGTACAGCTAAGGATTCAGGGGTACCTGACTGAAAAATTAGGAAATGAAGGTCCTCATACCAATTTTTGCAGAGAAATCAGTGCTCTATGGGAAGGAAATGCAGAAAAGAGGGGCTATATGTGTAAGTATGGCTGATTTACTACACTGTACAGCAGAAATTGACACAGAAGTGTAAGGCAACTATACTTCAATAAAAAAACATCAAATCTATGTGATATTAGTATTCTAAGATAAGGAGAATAAATTGCATCTATTAACTAAGAACTGTTGTTATATATTTTAGTGTGCATTTTAGAATTTTGATTACATAATTTAAAAAATAGAGTTAGAAGGAAAAACTCAGTAAATGTTCCATAAAAAAGGGAAAATTAAGAAAGGAGGACATAGGTTATAAAAAGTAGTAAAGTAAGAGGATCAGTCCAGGAGGTCTGTCTGAATGAATAATAGGGATTCTAGAAAGAAAAAATGAAATAGATAAAATGGATAAAATAAATATAGGAATAATGGGTCAGAAAGTGGTAGACTAGGAATCTAAGAGAGTACCACCAATATTCTCAATCTTTCACAGGAAAATCAAATAAGTAACTACAGAATGGCTAAAACAGCTTTATAGAGCTCTGGAAATGAGTCAATGATTTACAGCAACTAAGTAAGCATTCAATTCAGAAAAGCCACATTCAAAAGAGTCAGATATTTCAAGGGATCATTTAGATGCAGAAACATATGGCAGGAAAAATATTTTATCAGAATGATAATACTTATTAATATTTAATGAAAATATTTATTAATAAATTGACAGAAATGTAAGACATTTCATAACATCTTTATTTGCAGCTCCCTATTCAGTCTAATCACACGGACATAGCCTTGTCTAATTCAATGAAACCAAGCCATGCCGTGTGGGGCTACCCAAGACAGGCGGGTCATGGTGGAAAGGTCTGAGAGAATGTAGTCCACTGGAGAAGGGAATGGCAAACCACTTCAGTATTCTTGTCTTGAAAACCCCATGAACAGAATGAAAAGGCAAAATGATAGGATACTGAAACAGGAGGGTTGGTAGGTGCCCAATATGCTACTGGAGATCAGTGGAGAAATAACTCTAGAAAGAATGAAGGGATGGAACCAAAGCAAAAACAATACCCAGTTGTTTGTGACTGGTGATAGAAGCAAGATCCGATGCTGTAAAGAGCAATATTGCATAGGAATCTGGAATGTTAGGTCCATGAAACGAGACAAATTGGAAGTAGTCAAACAGGAGATGGTAAGAGTGAACGTCAGCTAACTAAAATGGACTGGAATGGGTGAATTTAACTGAGATGACCATTATATCTACTACTGCGGGCAGCAATCCCCTAGAAGAAATGGAGTAGCTATCATGGTCAACAAAAGAGTCTGAAATGCAGTACTTGGATGCAGTCTCAAAAACGACAGAATGATCTCTGTTCGTCTCCAAGGCAAGCCATTCAATATCACAGTAATCCAGTTATGCTTCAGCCAGTAACACTGAAGAAGCTGAAGTTGAATGGTTCTATGAAGACTACAAGACCTTTTAGAACTAACACTCCAAAAAGATGTCCTTTTCATTATAGGGGACTGGAATGCAAAAGTAGGAAGTCAAGAAACACCTGGGGTAACAGTAAAATTTGAAATTGGAATACAGAATTAAGCAGGTCAAAGGCTAATAGAATTTTGCCAAGAGAACATACTGGTCAGAGCAAACACGCTCTTCCAACAACACAAGAGAAGACTGTACACATGGATATCACCAGATGGTCAACACCAAAATCAGATTATTATATTCTTTGCAGCCAAAGATGGAGAAGCTCTATACAGTCAGCAAAAACAAGACTGGGAGCTGACTGTTGCTCAGATCATGAACTCCTTATTGCAAAATTCAGACCTAAATTGAAGAAAGTAGGGAAAACCACTAGACCATTCAGGTACGACCTAAATAAAATCCTTTATGACTATACAGTGGAAGTGAGAAACAGATTTAAGGGACTAGATCTGATAGACAGAGTGCCTGATGAACTACAGACTGAGGTTCATAACATTGTACAGGAGGCAGGTATCAAGACCATCCTCATGGAAAAGAAATGCAAAAAAGCAAAATGGCTGTCTGAGGAAGCCTTACAAAGAGCTGTGAAAAGAAGAAAAGCAAAAAGCAAAGGAGAAAAGGAAAGATATAAGCATCTGAATGCAGAGTTCCAAAGAATAGCGAAGAGAGATAAGAAAGCCTTCCTCAGTGATCAGTGCAAAGAAATAGAGGAAAACAACAGAATGGAAAAGACCAGAGATCTTGTCAAGAAAATTAGAGATATCAAGGAAACATTTCATGCAAAGATAGTCTTGATAAAGGAAAGAAATGGTCTGGATCTAACAGAAGCAGAAGATATTAAGAAGAGATGGCAAGAATACACAGAAGAACTGTACAAAAAAAATATCTTCATAACCCAGATAATCATGATGGTGTGCACTCAGCTACAGCCAGACATCCTGGAATGTGAAGTCAAGTGGGCCTTAGAAAGCATCACTATGAACAAAGCTAGTGGAGGTGATGGAATTCCAGTTGAGCTATTCCAAATCCTGAAAGATGATGCTGTGAAAGTGCTGCACTCAATATGCCAGCAAATTTGGAAAACTCAACAGTAGCCAGGACTGGAAAAGGTCAGTTTTCATTCCAATCCCAAAGAAAGGCAATGCCAAAGAATGCTCCAACTACCGCACAATTGCACTCATCTCACATGCTAGTAAAGTAATGCTCAAAATTCTCCAAGCAAGGCTTTAGCAGTTCAGGAACTGTGAACTTCCACATGTTCAAGCTGGTTTTAGAAAAGGCAGAGGAACCAGAGATCAAATTGCCAACATCTGCTGGATCATCGAAAAAGCAAGAGAGTTCCAGAAAAACATCTATTTCTGCTTTATTGACTATGCCAAAGCCTTTGACTGTGTGGATCACAATCAACTGTGGAAAATTCTGAAAGAGATGGGAATACCAGACCACCTGACCTGCCTCTTGAGAAATCTGTATGTAGGTCAGGAAGCAACAGTTAGAACTGGACATGGAACAACAGACTGGTTCCAAATAGGAAAAGGAGTACGTCAAGGCTGTATATTGTCACCCTGCTTATTTAACTTATATGCAGAGTACATCATGAGAAATGCTGGACTGGAAGAAACACAAGCTGGAATCAAGATTGCTGGGAGAAATATCAATAACCTCAGATATGCAGATGACACCACCCTTATGGCAGAAAGTGAGGAGGAGCTAAAAAGCCTCTTGTTGAAAGTGAATGCCAAAGAATGCTCCAACTACCGCACAATTGCACTCATCTCACATGCTAGTAAAGTAATGCTCAAAATTCTCCAAGCAAGGCTTTAGCAGTTCAGGAACTGTGAACTTCCACATGTTCAAGCTGGTTTTAGAAAAGGCAGAGGAACCAGAGATCAAATTGCCAACATCTGCTGGATCATCGAAAAAGCAAGAGAGTTCCAGAAAAACATCTATTTCTGCTTTATTGACTATGCCAAAGCCATTGACTGTGTGGATCACAATAAACTGTGGACAATTCTGAAAGAGATGGGAATACCACACCACCTGACCTGCCTCTTAAAGAAACCTATATGCAGGTCAGGAATCAACAGTTAGAGCTGGACATGGAACAACAGACTGGTTCCAAATAGGAAAAGGAGTATGTCAAGGCTGTATACTATCACCCTGCTTATTTAACTTCTATGCAGAGTACATAATGAGAAACGCTGGGCTGGAAGAAGCACAAGCTGGAATCAAGATTGCTGGGAGAAATATCAATAACCTCAGATATGCAGATGACACCACCCTTATGGCAGAAAATGAAGAGGAACTAAAATGCCTCTTGATGAAAGTGAAAGAGGAGAGTGAAAAAGTTGGCTTAAAGCTCAACATTCAGAAAACGAAGATCATGGCATCTGGTCCCATCACTTCATGGTAAGTAGATGGGGAAACAGTGGAAACAGTGTGTGACTTTATTTTGGGGGGCTCCAAAATCACTGCAAATGGTGACTGCAGCAATGAAATTAAAAGATGCTTACTCCTTGGAAGGAAAGTTATGAGCAACCTAAATAGCATATTGAAAAGCAGAGACATTACTTTGCCAACTAAGTCAAGGCTATGGTTTTTCCTGTGGTCATGTATGGATGTAAGAGTTGGACTGTGAAGAAGGCTGAGCGCCGAAGAATTGATGCTTTTGAACCCTGGTGTTGGAGAAGACTCTTGAGAGTCCCTTGGACTGCAAGAAGATCCAACCAGTCCATTCTAAAGGAGATCAGTCCTGAGTATTCTTTGGAAGGAAAGATGCTAAAGCTGAAACTCCAGTACTTTAGCCACCTCATGAGAAGAGTTGACTCATTGGAAAAGACTCTGACGTTGGGAGGGATTGGGGGCAGGAGGAGAAGGGGACGACTGAGGATGAGATGGCTGGATGGCATCACTGAGTTGATGGATGTGAGTCTGAGTGAACTCCGGCAGTTGGTGATGGACAGGGAGGCCTGGTGTGCTGCAGTTCATGGGGTAGCAAAGAGTCAGACATGACTGAGCATCTGAACTGACCTGAACTGAACTGATTCCTTTCTCAGTGTGGTGAAGCAGTCAGGAGAAATCACCCATTGTCAGTTTTCTTACTTACGATTAAAGGAATAGAGTAGAATTTGTTTGGAATGTTCTAGCTTGTTTTGAGGTTGCCTGATTGACTAGTTTGTCCCTCACCTGACCCAAAGATCAGAAGAGAAATGGAAATAAAGATTCCAGGCTAGAAACCAAAGAAAAAGGTGAACACTGTAAAAACTGCACGGAACTGCTGATCCACAGACCCCAGGGGAAAGCAATCTGGACTGAGAAATACAAATCGAAAATCTGAGATCCCAAAATAAAGCTGGGTAGAAACTCTTTGGGAAATCAAGACATTTCACCTAGGGACATAAAACAAAAATAAACAAATGGGACCTATTTAAACTTAAAACCTTTTGCACAGCACAGGAAACATAAAACAAAAAGACCTATAGGATCAGAGAAAATATTGGCAAATGATGTAACTGACAAGAGATTAGTCTCAAATTAAAATATACAAACAGCTCATACAACTCAATAAACAAACAAACAAGTAAAACAATCCAATCAAAAAATGAGCAGAACAGAGAAATGGCTGGCTTCAGAGGCTGAGTACAGCTGGAGGAGGTTATGGAGGTGGAAAGATTCTGCACTTTGGTGTAAATTTCACTTGATCAGTGATCATTTCTCAGACTCAAGTTAGAAGTGAGAGTTCAGATAAGTGAGGTCCCCATTGCTGCTTTGAACACCTCAGAAGGGGAGAATGGACTTATTAGAGGTGAAAGAGAAGTTTTCTATGAGTCAAAGAAAATAATAAAAGGTCCAGTACTAGGGCTCTTGCTCCTTCTCCTACCAAATGCAAAGATCACTCTGATAAAACTCCAAGGATCGCTCTAGAGATAAAGTGACCACCAAGGAGTCAGGAGAGAAGGATCATGACTGGTATGAAACTCAAAAGTGGTGCAGTGCTTCCAATTGTAGCAGCAGCACCAGGTCGCAGTCGGCTCCATCTCGTTTGGGCCCCAGCACGGGCTCCAGCAGCAGCTCTGGCTCGTCCTTAGCATCCAGCCTCTCAGAAGTTCCAGCATATCCTGCATTTCCAGGTCCAGCAGCACCTCTGGCTCTCAGAGTCCTTATCAGGGCAAATATGACAACAGGTGGGGCTCCCCCTCCAAATTCAAACCTCCCAAAAGAGAAGAAAATGAAAAGAAAAGGCAGAAACCTTCCCCCAAACCCACCAAAGTGCACATCAGGAGGCTCACCACGAATGTGACCAGGATCACGTCATGCAGATACACTCCAACTCTGGGAAAATTAATGATTGACATGTCTGTGGAAAGGATGCACCCCCATCTGTCTAAAGACAGCACATAAATGGAGTTTGAGAATCCAGATGAGGTGGAAAAGGCACTGAAGCACATGGATGGACAAATCGATGGTCAGGAGAGCACTGCCCTGCTGGGCTGGTCCCCTGGCCTCGGCCAGCTCCACCGGCAATTCCAGTCAGGCCCCTCAGGAGAATGCTACTACCACCTCCCACATGACACAGGTCACTCCCATGGATGAGGAGAAGGTCGCTTTCCCCTTGGCACAGGGCCTCTTTTCAAAGGCGAGCCTGCTCCCCCTGTGGCCCGCCAAAGGAGCCACTCCAGCTCCGACTCTCCCCTATAAGCAGGGCCATTGAAGTCCTGCCCCTGTGACTTTTATCCCATCCAACACACTCTTGTCACTTTTCTAGCCAAAGGAGTATTGCCAGTAAATAAACCCCTCACTTGGTGGCAGGCTTCAAAGGTGAAGCAACCAACTGAGATATTTCCGCTGTCAACATGATTCAAGTTGCAGGCATGCTGTTGGTTTGGAGTTGTGCTTATAAGGATGACCTCTAGTTTTCTGGCTAGAAAGATTCCACAGTTCCAGTTCCTGAGAGTCAGTTTAGCGGCAAAGTCAGCAGGGGTGAACAGAGGGCTTCAAGTGTTTTTACAGCTCCAGGTGGGAGCTTGTTTTGCCATTCCACAGATGATCTGGGGCCCCTCTGGTGGTCTGGTCAGGCCCTAACCTGCTGGCCTGCAGAGTCCTACTGGAAAAGGAATGCTTTTACACAACTGCCTTTTCTGTTTGCCTGGCCCTGTTTCCCTGCTTGAGTCCTCTGATCTCTAGGGTCAAATACCGCCTGTTATCTGCCCAAAATTATTCTTTTCACATGTACTCATGTGTATACACATGTGTGCACACAAACACACCCACATCTCCCTTTCTTTCTGAAATGGTGAGTAAGTTGAAAACCAGCTCGATAGGTCATCACAAAACCCCCTGTGGTTTTGGTATTCATGGAGGTTGTGCAAGTTACGTTGGCAACATGTACATTCTTTTCTGGCTTTTCTTGTACAGTCATATTATTAATTTTCTGTTTCGAGTTTTTTAACTTTGCATCATTTTAGATAATGCTGTGTTTCCATTTTGTTGTGTAGACTAAAATATTGTGTTGAATAAACCTAGGATTAGAGTGCAAAAAAAATTGGGTAGAAGATCTAAATAGACATTTCTCCAAAGAATACATGCAGATGGCCATATGGTACCTAAAAAGATAGTCAACACTGCCAATTATTAGAGAAGTTCAAATCAAAACTACAGTTAGGTATCATCTCACACCAGTCGGAATAGCCAACATAAAAAAAAGTCTATAAATAATAAATGCTGAAGATGGTGTGGAGAAAAAACAAACCACTACACTGTTTATGGGAATGTAAACTGGTAAAACCATGATGAAATAGTATGGAAGATCCTTAATAAACTAAAAATAGAGCTACTATATGATCGCACAATCCCATTTCTAGGCATATATCTGGAGAAAGATATAATCCGAAAAGATACATCCAACCCAATGTTCATCAAAGGTGAAGGTGAAGGTGAAGTCGCTCAATCGTGTTCAACTCTTTGCGACCCCATGGACTGTAACCTACTAGGCTTCTCCATCCATGGGATTCTCCAGGCAAGAATACTGGAGTGGATTGCCATTTCCTTCTCCAGGGGATCTTCCCGACCCAGGGATTGAAGCCGGGTCCCCCACATTGGAGGCAGACGCTTTAACCGCTGAGCCACCAGGGAAGTTATTGAAGTACTACTGATCTAGGCATATATCTGGAGAAAGATATAATCCGAAAAGATACATCCAACCCAATGTTCATCAAAGGTGAAGGTGAAGGTGAAGTCGCTCAATCGTGTTCAACTCTTTGCGACCCCATGGACTGTAACCTACTAGGCTTCTCCATCCATGGGATTCTCCAGGCAAGAATACTGGAGTGGATTGCCATTTCCTTCTCCAGGGGATCTTCCCGACCCAGGGATTGAAGCCGGGTCCCCCACATTGGAGGCAGACGCTTTAACCGCTGAGCCACCAGGGAAGTTATTGAAGTACTACTGGAGTGCATTGCCATTTCCTTCTCCAGGGGACCTTCCCAACCCAGGGATCGAAGCCGGGTCTCCCACATTGGAGGCAGACGCTTTAACCGCTGAGCCACCAGGGATGTTCATCAAAGTACTATTTAAAATTGTCTTCACATGGAATCAACTTAAGTGTTCATCAATAGATGAACTGAAAAGTAGATGTGGCATGTATATTACATATATATATATATATATACACACATATATATAGAATATTATATATAATGTAATATTACTAAGTCATAAAAAAGAATAGAATAATGTGATTTGTAGCAAAATGGATGGACCTAGAGATTATCATAAATGAAGCAAGCCAGACAAAGAAAGACAAACAGCAAATGATATCACTTATACATGGAATCTAAAAAAATGACACAAATGAACTTATTTAGGAAAAAGAACCCGAGGAGTGGTGGCTGGGCAGGCACAGGAGGGTCTAGAGGAGCTATCCTACGTTGAAGGTCAGGAACGCTGGCAATAAGGAGATACCCCTTGTCCAAGGGAAGGTGCAGTGGCTATGCTTTGCTGGAGCAGCCGTGAAGAGATACACCACGCCCAAGGTAAGAGAAACCCAAGTAAGATGGTAGGTGTTGCAAGAGGGAATCAGAGGGCACACTGAAACCATACTCACAGAAAACTAGTCAATCAAATCACACTAGGACCACACCCTTGTCTAACTCAATGAATCCAAGCCATGCCTGTGGGGCAACCCAAGATGGGTGGGTCATGGTGCAGAGTTCTGACAGAATGTGTTCCACTGAAGAAGGGAATG
>SJXQ01006062.1:0-28063 GCA_006408695.1 Aepyceros melampus
TGCGCAGGTGGGAGGGCTGAGGGAAGGGCCGACGCGGAGGGGCGGGGCCGTAGCGGCTCGAGGGAACGCGGCGAACGTGGGGCGCTGGCCTAGGCTGGGCGGCCTGGGTGCTTCAGTCTCCGTCGCGCCGCCGCGCGGTGCCTGCGGCGGTAGTAGGTGGCCGGAGGATGTGACGGAAGGGCTGCCGGCGGCCCGCGAACGATGCTCGCCCTCCTCGGCGCGACGACCCTGATGCTGGTCGCTGGGAGGTGGGTGCTGCCCGCCGCCTCAGGTGAGAGAGAGAGGGTTCCCGGCGCTGCCTCGTCAGCAGGACTGCGGTGGCGGCGCGGGAAACATCGGCCCCGGGGACGGGGGTGAGGGACGGACGCCCTCGGTGGGAGACCTCTGGTTGTCCGCGGTCGCAGCGCCTCATTGAAACGGACCCAAAAAAATCAAACTTCAGTTTCAGTCGCTCATTCGTGTCCGACTCTCTGCGATCCCATGGACCGCAGCACGCCAGACCTCCTGTCCATCACCAGCTCCCGGAGCTTACTCAAACTCTTATCCATCGAGTCGGTGATGCCATCCAGCCATCCTCTGTCGTCCCCTTCTCCTCCAGCCCTCAATCTTTCCCAGCCTCAGGGTCTTTTCCAAGGAGTCAGGTGGCAAAAAGATCGGAGTTTCAGCATCGGTCCTTCCAAAAATGAAACAACAGAAAGTGATGTTCGAGATTCTTCCCCAGCCGCTTGCTCGGGGGCGCCTTCGCCTGTGCCTGCTGCCTGCCCCCACCTTCCATCCCCACAGGGCTGAGTGTGCACTGCTTTGGTGACCACTTTGTTTCCTTCCGAAAAATCAGGCAGCTCCACTGTACCGTTTCATAATAAACAAGGCTTGGAGCTGTGCTGCTGGTTTCCTCCATTCAGTAGACAGTTCTTGATCCCACGGGTAAATGCCCAGTGAGGTGTGCAAGGATTTCTGTGCCCTCAGGATTCAGTCAGTCTAATAATAATAAGACCAAGTGGAGTTGCTCAGTTGTGTCCGACTCTTTGCGACCCCGTGGACTGTAGCCTACCAGGCTCCTCTGTCTCTGGGTTTCTCCAAGCAAGAATACTGGAATGGGTTGCCATGTCCTCCTCCAGGGGATCTTCCCAACTGAGTACCTTTACCTACATTGGCAGGTAGGTTCCTTACCACTCGTGACACCTGGTAAGCCTAGTGGCTTAAATATTTATTTGCTTTGAAAATCATACCCTGATTTTCTGGGGTACATGATATCCTGTCTGTCTTGTCCTAAAAATATGTTGTTTTTACCAACAAAATGGGTTTCTTCCAGAATAGCAGAGGAATTGCAATTTAATGCACACAAGTTTATAGCAAGGGCTTCCCAGGTAGCTCACTGTAAAGAATCCACTTGCCAGTGCAGGAGACATGAGTTTGATCCCTGGGTGGAGAAGATTCCCTGGAGAAGGAAATGGCAACCCTCTCCAGTGTTCTTGCCTGGGAAATCCCATGGACAGAGGAGCCTGGTGGGCTACAGTCCATCTAATCGCCAAGAATCAGACACGACTTTGTGACTAAAACAACAAGCTACAGCAAAAACCAAAGCCAAGTCCAACAAGGAAAGGAGAAGAGCATTACTTTATAGAGCAAAAGAAGGAAGTTGGGTGGGGTTTTAAAAGAAATTCCGTGGATTGAAGGTGACAGTTCGGGGTGGTGCTACTTTTCGCATTGTCTGTGCTGGTTGCTGGGAGAGGAGAATTTTTCCTTTTAGGGTCTGGAATTGCTGGTGAGTGAACATGAGGGCTCCGGCCTCTGGCCTCCTGATTTCATTTTAAATGAGGTTTCCTTTATTATGTTTCACACCTATTTCTCAGACTGTCCCACAAATATAGTATATAATATATGGGTACTAGGGTCCTGGTGTAACCCCTGATAATTTCTTTGGAGTCTTTTGTTCATGAAAATTTTGAATTTACTCATGTTTGCATTCGTATCAAAAGAATTTCCCCAGAATTTTCATGTAAAATTAACATTCCAGGAAGCTGTTCATTAAGATCATAATTTTAGTGTCAGACTTTATTTTTTTGGGCTCCAAAATCACTGCAGATGGTGACTGCAGCCATGAAATTAAAAGATGCTTATTCCTTGGAAGAAAAGTTATGACCAACCTAGATAGTATATTCAAAAGCAGACACATTACTTTGCCAACTAAGGTCCGTCTAGTCAAGGCTGTGGTTTTCCTGTGGTCATGTATGGATGTGAGAGTTGGACTGTGAAGAAGGCTGAGCACCGAAGAATTGATGCTTTTGAACTGTGGTGTTGGAGAAGACTCTTGAGAGTCCCTTGGACTGCAAGGAGATCCAACCAGTCCATTCTGAAGGAGATCAACCCTGGGATTTCTTTGGAAGGAATGATGCTAAAACTGAAGCTCCAGTACTTTGGCCACCTCATGCGAAGAGTTGACTCATTGGAAAAGACTCTGATGCTGGGAGGGATTGGGGGCAGGAGGAGAAGGGGACGACCGAGGATGAGATGGCTGGATGGCATCACGGACTCAATGGATGTGAGTCTGAGTGAACTCCGGGAGTTGGTGATGGACAGGGAGGCCTGGCGTGCTGCGATTCATGGGGTCGCAAAGAGTCGGACACGACTGAGCGACTGAACTGAACTGAAAATAAACTTCATACACAACTGGCATTTTTTTGCTCTCTTAACTACGTACCAGACACTACACTTAAGTGTTTTAAAGGTACAAACTCATTTAGCTTTCAGAATAAAGCTGAGCACCGTTATCCTCATTTTATAGAGGAGCAGGCTGAGGCCATATAGCTAGCCTATGCTTTAGGGGGAAATCAGACCCTGAAAATCTGGCCCCAAAGCCCTGGGGCTTATGGCTAGCTGTTTTCTGAAGACTACACAATTTAGTTCTTGATTATCCACCTGTATGTTAAGGACTTACTCTCTTTCAATTAACTAATCTAGTTGTTTTACAAAGGAAGAGTAATGTTCAAAACTAAATGTAATGTTAACCCTGACCTGAGATGATAATATTGCTCTGTGTTTCAAGTAATCAAAATGTACTTTCAAACCTAGTAAATTCAGCTCTGAGATCCTAGTCTAAGAAAACTGTCCAAAATACGGTAGGAAATTTGTATATGTATAGATGTTATGTGTTTGGGTTTACGTCAGACTTAACATTACAGTAAACTGTTTCTAGTCATCAATATGAATCTGAAGGGTTGAAAACAACCAATTGTAGAAAAAGTATTGGATTACGTACCCATGTAGGGGTTCCCTGGTAGCTCAGTACATAAAGAATCTGCCTGCAGTTCGGGGAAACTCAGGAGACTTGAGTTCGATTCCTGGATCAGAAAGATCCCCTGGAGCAAGGCGTGGCAACCCACTCCAGTATTCTTGCCTTCAAAATTCCATGGACAGAAGAGCCTAGCAGGCTACATGGGGTCACAAAGAGTCAAACACAACTGAAGCAACTGAGCACACAGGCATGCAGCTACTCATTAATATATTTTACATGCTAAAGGGTGAAGTAAACTATTATTAAAGGGCTATTGCTAGTACTGTACTGTCTGAGCTAACAGGGAAGTCCAATAGAACAAAATCTGTGAATTCTAAAATCTTATTTAATTACTGTTTCTAAGTCCCTGTCCATGCCTGGTAGCTCAGCTGGTAAAGAATCTGCCTGTAGTACAAGAGACCCCGGGTCAATTCCTGGATTGGGAAGATCCCCTGGAGAAGGGAATGGCTACCCGCTCCAGTATTCTTCACTGGAGAATCACATGGACATTTGTTGGTCTCGTAAAAGCCAACATGCCTGTAACTACAGGGTCTCCTTCCATTAGAGCAGGAGGATTTCATCCCTAAGGAAATGCCTGGCTGTACCCTGGGTATCAGATTTCCTTATCAAGGCTGAGATTCAACTACTAGAATTAGAGTATTCTGGGCTGTAGACTAAAAATGCCATCAAACCTTTTATTAACGCCATAAACCCAGTCGCTCTGTTTTGGCTGCATAGAATCTAAAATTCCAACAGCTTGGCATGGAAATTAAGTTTAAAGGGAAGTAATTTATTTGGTGATGAAGTCTCGGAGAATACAAGTATAAAATAGGTAATTGAGGGTGGGGAGACTCAATAAATACCTCCCAAAATTAAAAAAAATTTCAGAAAATGTTTTCTCAGGCATCTCCCTCTTTGACTCCGTACCATAATATCTCTAACTGGAAAGCAGAGGCAGCAATCCATTTTTTTTAAGTTCTTTTTTTTTTAGTTCAGTTCAGTCGCTCAGTCTCATCCAACTCTTTTGCGACCCCATGGACTGTAGCACACCAGGCCTACCTGTCCATCACCAACTCCTGGAGTTTACTCAAACTCAAGCCCATTGAGTCAGTGATGCCATCCAACCATCTCATCCTCTGTTGTCCCCTTCTCCTCCTGCCCTCAATCTTTCCCAGCATCAGGATCTTTTCAAATGAGTCAGCTCTTTGCATCAGGTGGCCAAAGTATTGGAGTTTGAGCTTCATCATCAGTCCTTTCAATGAGCATTCAGGACTGCTCTCCTTTAGGATGGACTGGTTGGATCTCCTTGCAGTTTAAGGGACTCTCAAGAGTCTTCTCCAACACCACAGTTTGAAAGCATCAATTCTTTGGTGCTCAGCTTTCTTTATAGTCCAACTCTCACATCCATACATAACTGGAACAATGTATTTCTTTACGTATATATTTATTTTCATGTTTTTTAACACTAGAAACATTTTATATTAGGGTATAGCCAATTAACAATGTTGTGATAGTTTCAGGTGAATAGTGAAGGGATTCAGCCGTACATATTCCCATTCTTCCCTAACCACCCCCTTCCCTTCCAGGCCGCCATGTAACATTGAGCATTGTTCTGTGTGCTATACAATAGATCTTTGTTGGTTATCCACCTCTATAGTAGAAAGTCTGTAAGGAGATAGCATCTTTGTCCTGTGGCAGAACTACTGCAGGAAAAAGAATAAACTTAAAAGCTGGTCTTTTAAAAATTGTAATTTATCATAGTGAAAGATCAGTCTTCTGTGATGTGGAAAAAGTTCTTTTGAACTCAGCATTATCTGAGGATGCTGAGAAATGGTAATTAAATTTAAAGCTATACAGACCCTGCCTTAAGGAACTTGTGTTCTGGTTGGAGGTTGTGTTTAACATGAGGAAGCAATTTTTTAAAAGATGTCTTCACCTTCACACATCAAGTTTTGAGAGCCTACTAGATGTCAGTACTGTGCTGAGTACATCTGCTTCAGTGTAAAATTGAGTGGTACAGATTCATGGTGCAGAGTGTGAAAAGAGAGCAAGGTTAGCATTTGCTCCAGTATTTGAGAAAGGTTTTCTCTTGGAGGGCAAGCTTGAGCTGGGTCTTGGAAGGTTTGGGTGATCAGGAAGAGAAAAGCTATTTGGGTGGGGGGCCAAAAAGGAAGAATCAGAAGAGGGAGAGAGAGCATCCAACTGGTGGAAGATTTGTACTAGAAGCATAAATATAAATATGTACATATCACCAAATCACTTTGCTGTACACCTGAAACTAACATAATATGGTAAATCAACTATACTTCACATTTTTTTAACAGTATAGGAAATGAAATAGGTCTCTAGATGGAAGTCTATAAAATCAACAGAAGGGCTCAGACTTCATATGTTGAGCAGTCAAGACCTTTTCAGGGTCCTGTAGGACCTGGCTGACATGATGAACTTTCATATCTCTTACCAATTTTGTATGTGAATGTTTGGCTTCTGTCAATAGTTGTCAGCTCTGAAAACACATCTGTTGAGTTCTGTGTCAGAGTGTATCCCTGTCAGAACACAGTATATGAGAAGAACCAAGTTGAGACTTAAACAATCGAGCCCATATCTTTTACGTCAGTATCACTTCTAAGACAAAAGAAAAATACTATTTTTATACACAGACTTTTCTTCCCAGTTAAAAGACAAGTACCTTTTTACAGTTCATTTTTTCCACCTTTATGGAGCTATAATTGACATATAATATTTGCTTTTTATAGATTTTAAAAACCTCAACCATTTTCCGTTTCTCTTGAATGAAGAGATAGAGGTAATTAGCAGCCTTCCCATGCTGAGAACAGCACTAGGTCTTTTTAGATTTATTTATTTATTTAATTTTATTATATTTAAATGTGTTCACTGTCCAGTCAGTGATGTCAAGGAAAGAATGATTTTTTTAAATATATATAGCATGCATATATGTATAAATGAATAGTATGTCTGTATAACTGTCTTCTCTCTTATTATCTTGACAGGGGAAGCGAATCTGAAGTCTGAAAATGTTGAGATCCGCATTATTGATGACAATTTTTTCCTGAAGTGGAACGGCAGCAGTGAGTCTGTCAGAAATGTGACTTTTTCAGCAGATTATCAAATGTACGTTACCCTATACTCAGGGATCTGCTGAATAATTTGTATCATTTTAACACTATAAATTTTCAAATTTGGGAAACATTTGGTGTTTCCTCTTTTTTTAAAGAAAATATATGGCAGTTTTGCATACTAAGTATAGCTTCTTTGCTACAGTTAGAGACTTAGTCTAAGAGTTCAGACTTCATCTTTGGGTTTTGAAGAAAAAGATTTGGGGGATTGGGCTAACCGTATGCTCTCTGTTCTGGACGCTCCAGCTTCTTTAAGCAGAAATTAGGGTCTGACCTAGAGCATACCCTGAGAATATGGGAGACTGTCCCTAAAAGCCTCGCCACTGTCTTGGAATCAGCCACCAGGTCTTCTGTGGTCAGGTTTTCCTCTTTCCTCCATCATGCACAGTCTTAGTTCTAGACACCCTGGCTGAGTATCAGTGTGCTGGGCCCTGCACGTCCACAGTGTTTCTGGAGGTTCTGCCTGCTCCCTGGGGCTAACTTTCCACCTAATGATTGCCAAGAGGGTAGGCAGACTGGGAGCTGGCAGAAGAAAGGATTTCCGGAGGAAAGAGGAAGTATAGCACTTTGTTTTGGGTCCTAAGGCCCTGTCTGCTTACTGTGACCCCTGTCCCAAGAGTAGGCAGGGCGTCAGGCATGAAGGAACAGGGTGTGGTTCTCTGGAACCGGCTCCGCCGCTTCAACGAAGCCCTGCTGTCCTCTGCGTTTGTGCATGCTCAGTGGTCAGTCCTGTCTGACTCTTGCAGCTCCATGGCTGGTAACCTGCCAGGCTCCTCTCTCCATGGGATTTTTGTAGGCGAGAAGACTGGAGTGGGTTGCCATTTCCTTCTCCAGAGGATCTCCTTGACCCAGGAATTGAGCCCGCATCTCCTGTCGCCTGCATGGGCAGACAGATTCTTTACCGCTGAGCCACCTGGGAAGCCCCAGTTGTTCTCTCGTTGATTGTGAATAAGCTGTGTGTGTGTGTGTGTGTGTGTGTGTGTACAGCTGACCCTTGAACAATGGCGGGAACGGGGGTGCCTCACCCACTGCTCCTACCCGCTGCAGTCAGAAATCTGAGCATAACTCCACAGTAGATCTTCATATCTGCATCCATGGACTCACCCACCCCGAGATCTCACAATACTGTAAAGTGTGTGTTTACTGAAAGAAATCTGTGTGTAAGTGGGCTCACATAGTTCAGACCCATGTTGTTCAAGGCTGTATATGTATACACACACTATATATTGTTTTCTTCAGAACTGATCATGTAAAAATTTTCATCTTTTTCTTTAAATTGAATTTTGAGTTTTGTTACCAATTTTGTTCTTTGCCTTAGTTCTTATTAAACAACTATTTTTTGGGCATAATAGAGATTATTTCCTATTCCTTTATTTAAAATGACCTTTGTATTAAAAGAGCAGAGCCATAGACAGTGGTCTGGTGTTCTGGCTCCTTCACACATCCTGTTGCTTTTATTAACTTCTCCAGTTCATGCCAGTCTCTTACTCTTTGTTCTAACTTTGATCCAGTGCACTGTTTCAGTGTGTTCTTAGTCTGTCCTTTCTCTGTTGTGTCCTGCTAGCTTTATAAGCACTTGCCTTGTAAGAGTATGCCAGGTTACAAGTTTGGAGAGCCAATTCAGCAGTTAGTATGGGGTAGTGTAGTATGCGGAGAAGGCAATGCCACCCACTCCAGTACTCTTGCCTGGAAAATCCCATGGACAGAGGAGCCTGGTAGGCTGCAGTCCATGGGGTCACGAAAGTCAGACATGACTGAGTGACTTCACTTTCACTTTTCACGCATTGGAGAAGTGGCAACCCACTCCAGTGTTCTTGCCTAGAGAATCTAGGGACGAGGGAGCCTGGTGGGCTGCCATCTATGGGGTCGCACAGAGTCGGACACAACTGAAGCAACTTAGCAACAACAGTGTAGTATGGGCTTGAGCCAGGCTTCTTGTTGAGTTGCTCAGTCAAGTCCAACTTTCTGCAACCCAATGGATTGCAGCACACCAGGCTTTCCGGTCCTTCACTATCTCCCAGAGTTTGCTCAAACTCATGTCCATTGAGTCAGTGATGCCACCCAACCATCTCATCCTCTGTCACCCACTTCTCCTGCCCTCAATTTTTCCCAGCATCAGGCTCTTTTCCAATGAGTCGGTTCTGCTTGGGTTTTAGTCCATCCTCTGCTACTTACTCTATCAGTTTCCTTATCTGTGAAGTAAAGGTAAAAAACTAACATGACCACATGTAATTTATCTATCATACAGATGCACTTGATTTTAGATAAGCTGCAACAACAAATTTAAAGCAGGACAGTGCCAGGCAGACTGGTCTGGGATACCCCAGTGATGAAACATCTAACACAGAAGCCTGTTGCAAGTGTTGCTAATTGTGTATAAAGTACACAGAACAGTGGTACAGAGTATGTGATCAACAAAAGTGAGGTTAGCAGTAGCAGCAGACACATTTGTCAGCACAGTATTTCTCAGAACATAAGACACATCACTGGTGATGACTGATGCACAGACACAGGAATAAGCTCCTGGAATGCTAGTGCCTGTAGAGCACACACCACCTAAGCTGGACCATGGAAGAAGCAAGAGAGTTCCAGAAAAACATCTATTTCTGCTTTATTGACTATGCCAATGCCTTTGTGTGGATCACAATAAACTATGGAAAATTCTGAGAGAGATGGAAATACCAGACCACCTGCCCTGCCTCTTGAGAAACCTGTATGCAGGTCAGGAAGCAACAGTTAGAACTGGACATGGAACAACAGACTGGTNCAGCTATTTGTAAGGCCTCCCCAGACAGCCATTTTGCTGTTTTGCATTTCTTTTCCATGAGGATGTCTTGATCCCTGTCTCCTGTACAATGTCACAAACCTCCTTCCATAGTTCATCAGGCACTCTATCTATCAGATCTATACCCTTAAATCTATTTCTCACTTCCACTGTAAAATCATAAGCGATTTGATTTATGTCATACCTGAATGGTCTAGCGGTTTTCCCTGCTTTCTTCAATTTAAGTCTGAATTTGGCAATAAAGAGTTCATGATCTGAGCCACAGTCAGCTCCCGGTCTTGTTTTTGTTGACTGTATAGAGCTTCTCCATCTAAGCGCTGGCGGCTGCCAGCCGGCTCACTATGCGCGGCCGAGAGGAGCTACCCTATGTCCAAGGTCAGGGGCAGAGGCCTAGAGTGCCAGGCTGCAACGGTGCAGGAACGGCCAAGAGGAGCCACCATGTGTACAAGGTCGGGGGCGGCATCCGAGAGGAGCTACCCTGCGTCTGAGGTTAGGGGCGGCCGGGAGGAGACACCCCGTGTCTGAGGTCAGGGCAGCAGCCAGGAGGAGCTACCCCGCATCTGAGGCCAGTGGCGGCTGGGAGGAGACACCCCGCGTCTGAGGTCAGGGACGGCCGGGAGAAGCCACCTCGCGCCTGAGGCCAGTGGCGGTGACCTTGAGGAGCCACCCTGAGCCCGAGGCCAGGGGCGGCAGCTGGGAGGAGCCACCCATGCTGGAGGCCCGTGCTGGTGGCCAGGAGCAGCAACCTGAGGAGTGGTGGCTGCGCAGGAACAGGAGCGCCTAGAGGAGCTATCCCACATTGAAGGTCAGGAACAGTGGCAGTAAGGAGATACCCCTCGTCCAAGGTAAGGAGCAGCAGCTGTGCTTTGCTGGAGCAGCCCTGAAGAGATACCCCATGCCCAAGGTAAGAGAAACCCGAATAAGATGGTAGGTGTTGCAAGAGGGCATCACAGGGCAGAAGCACTGAAACCATATCACAGAAAACTAGTCAATCTAATCACACTAGGACCACAGCCTTATCTAACTCAATGAAACTAAGCCATGCCCACATGGCAACCCAAGACAGGCGGGTCATGGTGGAAAACTCTGACAGAATGTGGTCCACTGGAGAAGGGAATGGCAAACCACTTCAGCATTCTTGCCTCGAGAACTCCATGAACAGTATGAAAAGGCAAAATGATAGGATACCAAAAGAGGAACTCCCCAGGTCATTGGGTGTCCAATATGCTACTGGAGATCAGTGGAGAAATACTCCAGAAAGAATGAAGGGATGGAGCCAAAGCAAAAACAATACCCAGCTGTGAATGTGACTGGTGATAGAAGCAAGATCCGATATGTAAAGAGCAATATTGCATAGGAACCTGGAATGTCAGGTTCTTGAATCAAGGCAAATTGGAAGTGGTCAAACAAGAGATGGCAAGAGTGAATGTCGACATTCTAGGAATCAGCGAACTAAAATGGACTGGAATGGGTGAATTTAACTCAGATGACCATTATATCTACTACTGCGGGCAGGAATCCCTCAGAAGAAATGGAGTAGCCATCATGGTCAAAAAAAGAGTCTGCAATGCAGTACTTGTATGCAATCTCAAAAACACCAGAATGATCTCTGTTCATCTCCAAAGCAAACCATTCAATATCACAGTAATCCAAGTCTATGCCCCAACCAGTAATACTGAAGAAACTGAAGTTGAATGGTTTTATGAAGACCTACAGATCTTTTAGAACTAACACCCAAAAAAGATCTCCTTTTCATTATAGGGGACTGGAATGCAAAAGTAGGAAGTCAAGAAACACCTGGAGTAACAGGCAAATTTGGCCTTGGAATGCGGAATTAAGCAGGGCAAAAACTAATAGAGTTTTTCCAAGAAAATGCACTGGTCATAGCAAACACCCTCTTCCAACAACACAAGAGAAGGCTCTACACATGGACATCACCAGATGGTCAACACCGAAATCAAATTGTTTATATTCTTTGCAGCCAAAGAAGGTATAAGAGGAGAGTGAAAAAGTTGGCTTAAAAATTAACATTCAGAAAAGTAAGATTATGAAAAACAACATTCAGAAAACTAAGATTATAGATGGGAAACAATGGAAACAGTAACAGACTTTCTTTTCTTGGGTTCCAAAATCATTGCAGGTGGTGACTGTAGCCATGAAATTAAAAGATGCTTGCTCTTTGGAATAAAAGCTATGACCAACCTAGACAGTGTATCAAGAAGCAGAGACATTACTATACTGACAAAGGCCTATCTAGTCAAAGCTATGGTTTTCCTATAGTCATATATGGATGTTAGAGTTGGACTATAAAGAAAACTGAGCACTGAAGAATTGATAATATGTTATTAGAGAGGGCCATTGAGAGTCCCTTGGACTGCAAGGAGTCCATCCTAAAGGAAATCAGTCCTGAACACTTGTTGAAAGGACTGATGCTGAAGCTGAAATTCAATACTTGGCCATCTGATGTGAAGAACTAACTCACTGGAAAAGACTCTGATGATGGGAAAGATTGGGGGCAGGGGGAAAAGGGGATGACAGAGGATAAGATGGTTGGATGGCATCACTGACTTCATGGACATGAGTTTGAACAAGGTCTGGGAGTTGGTGATGGACAGGGAAGCCTGGCCTGCTGCAGTCCATGGGGTTGCAAAGAGTCAGACATGACTGAGCACCTGAACTGAACTGAACTAAACAGATGTTATTTTTCAAAATGCATTACAACTGGGCAGCGTAGACCTTCTTTAAATGGAGTATATGAACTCCTATTTGCCTGAATATTCTGTGCTTATTCCATCACTCTAGAGCCCAGCTGGCTTCTCTCATTTAGGTTATATCACTGGTCTCTTGGCGTTTGACTTTCAGTCTCAGTTTAACCTCATGGCATTTTTATTTTTCAATATCTTTCTCATAATTTCCCTTCTGTCATTCTATTTCTCATGAAAATCACCATCAACTGTCCATCTCAGAGCACATCCTTTATGGTAATGAAAACCATAGAAGAATAAAGAAATGTATTTTCATACTGGTAGTGATATTGCTGTAATGTTAAACCCTATCAAACCAAGCTTAAAATAATACAATCTGGATTCTGGATTTATTAAACAAATACTGTGTACTGTGCCAACAGAAGAATAACAGGAAATGGTTGATAGTGCCAAATCATCTAAGTATTCTCCCTGAATAGCTCTGCAGTATGAGCAGTGCAAGAGATGCTGCAAGATTGAAGCAGGGATAGCTGGCATTTTTAAACTGCTTGTTGATGGACTGGCTTGTGAGAAAACCAACATTACATTGAACTCTTAGGGATACTTTAAATTGGTGGATTATATGGTCTCTTGATTAAGTTTGGGTTATGTAAACAGTGGAGTGTTTAGATTTAGGCTTGGCTGTTGGAGTCCAGGCAGCTGTTTGTACTTAAGTCCAGCAAGAAGTCTTGTTAATCAAAGGACTGACTGAATTTCTTTCTTTCTCCCACCCCCGCCCACTGCTTCTTTTTTTTTTTTTTTTTTGTACCTCTGTTGTTTTTCCTCCTGTCCAAACCCTTTGGGCTCGGGACTGTTGGGAGGCAGGCAGAGTGTTTTGAATTCTCCTCTGAGGATCAGGACCTTATTTTTTTGATTACATGGATGTGCCCCACAGATTTCTCTCACTGTGAGGTAATCACTTCATTTACCCAAGTTCTACAAAGCCTTTATTATTCCGGTTACTTCATATTTTTGAAGCTAAGTCATCAGTTTGATGTGTTTGTTGTAAAATGTGGTTTAACAGCTTGTTAGCACATTTATTTTTTTAATGGAACCCAAAGATATTTCATGCTTGAGCAGCAGTGAATTTAAGAGCCGATGAAAAGCTCATGAGCTGTATGCATTCAGCACAAAACAATGGTGGGAGGACATGGCGGAGTGAAGCACTGGGCTGGAAGCAGAGGGGGTTCGGGCTCCTTCAGGATCTCTAGGTGGCTGTTTTCCTGACAGTGTCTTATAAATAACCAGTGCTGCATGGTGCTTGCTGGTTTCAGGTCATCTGGGATGCACTGGATCATTTAGGAAGTCTGAGTTCATATGGCTTTTCTACCCTCTGTGATGATTCTATTTTATTTTGTACAAAGAGCAAAGAGGAAGCTGGACTGTTGTTTTCTGTCTTCAGCATGTGGCTTTGTAAAGTTGTCTCAGAATTAATGGGTTGGAAATGAGAGCTATTGTGGAGTGGGGTGAGTATCAGAGCCTTTGAAAAGTGAAAGTGAGGGAGGCACAAGCTCTTTACATGGCTTCATCACAAATACAAACTAGGTCATTTCCCCAAGAGGCAGCAAAAATAACATTTGATATTTGATGAGAGCCAACGTTTTGGTTGAGAGTTTGATAAAATCTGGGGATGAAATAGAGGCATATGATCTTCTTTGCCTAAATCTAGAACTCTCTTTGTACCAGGATAGGTGTTGTTGGAGAAATCTCATATATGTATAGAATAGAGAGAGAGAGAGACAGAGAGATGATTATTTGAAGCACTTGTATAAGTGAAGAAGAGGAAACCATATGAGAAAAGTTACCAACTACTCTGCCTAGTGATTACCTAATAAAGGATGAGATTCATCTTTCCAATCTGCTTACACCTCCAGTGTTTCTTTGAGGCTGAGAGCATGAAAGGGAACTTCTGTGTGAAGCAATCTTACTTTCTTAAAAGAAAGAAAAAAAGAAACTGTTGTTAATTACAATCACGCTAACTCATATAATGATGACAAGTGCTAGACCTGGAAGGGACATTTTGTACAAACTACTCCAAAAATCTGATTTTGTAGAAAAGGAAAATAGACAACAGAGAGCTGCCTAGGCTCCTGTAACTTTCCTTCCGACCTCAATGGATAATCTTTTCTGGCTACTTCATAGGAATGGAATCATACAATTGGCCTTTTGTATCTGGCTTCTTTCAGCTAGCATGTTTTCATCTGTGTTGTAGTATATATCTGTATTCATTCCCTCTTATAGCTGGAAAATATTCTATTATATGGATATTTGTTTATTCATTCATTGAGTGATGGACATTTATGTTGTTCTCACCTTTTGACTATTGTGGATAGTGTGGTTGCTAACATTAAAACACACGTTTTTGTTTGAACATCTGTTTTCCATTCTTTTTTAGGTAGAACACCTGAGTCATATGATAATTGTATGTTAAACTTATTGATGAGCCACCAAACTATTTCCACAGAAGGCACAGTATTTTACATTCACACTGGCAAATGTATGAGGGTTACAATTCCCTCACCTTCTCACCAACGCTTGCTATTGTCTGTCATTATTTTCCAGCTATTCTAATGTATTGAAAATGATATTTCAGTTGGGTTTGATTTGCATTTTCCTCATGACTAGTAATATTGAACATCTTTTCATATGTCATTAACCATTTGCACATCTTCTCTGATGAAATGTTTAAAGTCTTTTGCCCAATTTAAAATTAGGTTTTTTGGGCTTGTTTTGTAATTGTTAAGTTGTAAGAGTTCTTATATGCAGAGTAAATTATGAGAAATGCTGGGCTGGATGAGGCACAAGCTGGAATTAAGATTGCTAGTAGAAATATCAATGACCTCAGATATGCAGATGATACCAGCCTATTGCAGAAAGTAAAGAACCTCTCAATGAAAGTGAAAGAGGAGAGTGAAAAAGTTGGCTTAAAACTCAACATTCAGAAAACTAAGATTATGGCATCTGGCCCCATTACTTCAAGGCAAATAGATGGGGAAACAGTGGAAACAGTGACAGACTTTATTTTCTTGGGCTCTAAAATCACTGCAGACGGTGACTGCAGCCACGAAATTAAAAGATACTTGCTCCTTAAAAGAAAAGTTAAGACCAATCTAGACAGCTTATTAAAAAGCAGAAACATTACTTTGCCAACAAAGGTCCATCTAGTCAAAGCTATGATTTTTCCAGTAGTTATGTATGGATGTGAGAGTTTGACTATAAAGAAAGCTGAGCACTGAAGAACTGATGCTTTTGAACTGTGGTGTTGGAGAAGATTCTTGAGAGTCCCATGAACAGCAAGGAGATCCAACCAGTACATCCTAAAGGAAATCAGTTCTGAATATTCATTGGAAGAACTGATGTTGAAGCTGAAACTCCAGTACTTTGGCCACGTGGTGTAAAGAGCTGACTCATTTGAAAAGACCCTGACGTTGGGAATGATTGAAGGCGGGAAGAGAAGGGGAAGACAGAGGATGAGCTGGTTGGATGGCATCACCAATTAAATGGACATGAGTTTGCATAAACTCTGGGAGCTGGTGATGGACAAGGAGGCCTGGCATGCTATAGTCCATGGGGTCACAAAGAGTCGGACATGACTGTGCAACTGAACTGAACTGAATGAAGAGTTCTTTATATTCTCTGAATACTAGAATCTTATCACATATGTTGTTTAAAATGTTTTCTCTAATTCTATGCTTTTTCCTGATAATATTGTTTGATGCACAAACTTAATTAATTTTGATGTTCATTAATATTTTAATTTTTTTGCCTGTGTTTTTGATATTATGTGTAAGAAACCATTGCAAAATCCAAAGTCTTGAAGACTAACTACATGTTTCCTTCTAAGGGTTTTATAATTTTGGATTTTATATATAGGCCTTTGATCTATTTTGAGTTATTTTTTTATATACCGTGAGATAAGAATTTTTTTTTCTTTTGAATTTGGATATCTAGTTGTCCCAGAACTATTTGTTGAAAGAGTATTATTTCATCTTTGAATGGCCTTGGCACCTGGTTACAAAGTCAGCTAACCATAGATGTGTGGGTTTATTTCTTAAATATAAATTTTATTCTATTAATCATTGTCTATCTTTTCACCAGTGGGCTTTCCAGGTGGTTCAGTGGTAAAAGAATCCACCTGCAAATGTAGATGTGGGTTTGATTGCTAGGTAGGGAAGATCTCCTGGAGGAGGAAATGCCAAGTTACTCCAGTATTCTGGCCTGGGAAATCCTATGGACAGAGGAGCCTGGTGGGGTCCTATATTACAGTCCATGGGGTCATAAAGAGTCAGACATGACTGAGCAACTGAGCATGCATGCACATAGTTTACTACCCAGAAACCCAGTTATGAATTCCTTTTTATCCCATTTTTTAAGAAATTATTTTTAAAATTTAAGTAGATGTGTTTTATGAGTAATACCTTTATGTTTAAGCTACATTTTTCTTCATTGGGTTTAGAGAATGTTGATGCCCATACTATCATTTCATTTTCCTTGAAGTTATTAACTATTCCAGTTATGACTACTGATGCTTGTATTTTCCTGGAAGATGGCATGTCTTTTTGAACAGAAAATTCATGTCTACTTTATTTCGGGAAAATATTCTTCTATCTCTGCTTATTTTTACTTGATTTCATTCCTTTATCTTCTTCAGAGAATTGTTACACATATGCAATAGACCTCTTGCCTTTATTTTAGTTCTATTAATTTTTAATCTTTGTTCTTTTCCTCTTCATTTAGTGTGATTTCATGAGGCAGTCCTGTACACCCAGGTGCTTGTACTTAGTTGCTCAATTGTGTCTGATTCTTTGTGACCCTATGGACTACAGCCTGCCAGGCTTCTCTGTCCATGGGATTCTCCAGGCAAGAATACCAGAGTGGGTTGCAATTTCTTCCTCCAGGGTATCCTCCTGACCCAGATACTGAACCCATATCTCATGCATTGGCAGGCAGATTCTTTACCCACCAAGCGGAGAGAGTTGCAAATGCTAACACTGACATTTATTCAACAATAACAAATGATAGATAGATCTTTTCCTGTGTGCCAGACAACATCATAGATGCTGGAGTTTCATCACTAAACAAAACAGAAGAAAATTCCTTCTCCTAATAGAGTTTGAAAAAATCCAATATAGCTATAGTAGCTCCTCTTGGCTGTTCCTGTGCCATTGCAGCCTGGCACTCTCGGCCGCTGCCCCTGACGTCGGACATGGGGTAGCTCCTTTCGGCCACGCTTAGTGCACTGGTTGCAGCTGCCTGCGCTTAAGAGAAACTCAAGTAAGATGGTAGGTGTTGCAAGAGGGCATCACAGGGCAGAAGCACTGAAACCATACTCACAGAAAACTAGTCAATCTAATCACATTAGGACCACAGTCTTGTCTAACTCAATGAAACTAAGCCATGCCCACGGGGCAACCCAAGATGGGCGGGTCGTGATGGAGAGGTCTGACAGAATGTGGTCCACTGGAGAAGGGAATGGCAAACCACTTCAGCATTCTTGCCTTGAGAACCCCATAAACAGTATGAAAAGGCAAAATGATAGGATACTGAAAGAGGAACTCCCCAGGTCAGTAGGTGCCCAATATGCTACTGGAGATCAGTGGAGAAATATCTCCAGAAAGAATGAAGGGATGGAGCCAAAGCAAAAACAATACCCAGTTGTGATGTGACTGGTGATAGAAGCAAGATCTGATACTGTAAAGAGCAATATTGCATAGGAACCTGGAATGCCAGGACCATGAATCAAGGCAAATTGGAAGTGGTCAAACAAGAGATGGCAAGAGTGAATGTCGACATTCTAGGAATCAGCGAACTAAAATGGACTGGAATGGGTGAATTTAACTCAGATGACCATTATATCTACTACTGTGGGCAGGAATCCCTCAGAAGAAACAGAGTAGCCATCATGGTCAACAAAAGAGTCTGAAATGCACTACTTGAATGCAGTCTCAAAAGTGACAGAATGATCTCTTCATCTCCAAGGCAAGCCATTCAATATCACAGTTATCCAAGTCTATGCCCCAACCAGTAATGCTGAAGAAGCTGAAGTTAAACGGTTCTATGAAGACCTACAAGACCTTTTAGAACTAACATTTAGAAAAGATGTCCTTTTCATTATAGGGGACTGGAATGCAAAAGCAGGAAGTCAAGAAACACCTGGAGTAACAGGCAAATTTGGCCTTGGACTATAGAATGAAGCAAGGCGAAAGCTAATAGAGTTTTGCCAAGAGAGTGCACTGGTCATAGCAAACACCCTCTTCCATCAACACAAGAGAAGACTCTACACATGGACATCACCAAATGGTCAACACCAAAATCAGATTGATTATATATTTTTTTGCAGCCAAAGATGGAGAAGCTCTATACAGTCACCAAAAACAAGACCAGGAGCTGACTGTGGCTCGGATCATGAACTCCTTATTGCCAAATTCAGACTTAAATTGTGTAGAGAAAGCCACTAGACCATTCAGATATGACCTAAATCAAATCCCTTATGATTATACAGAGGAAGTGAGAAATAGGTTTAGAGGACTAGATCTGATAAATAGAGTGCCTGATGAACTATGGATGGAGGGTCATGATATCCATACATACTTCTGGAAAAACCATAGCTTTGATTAGATGGACCTTCACTGGCAAAGTAACATCTCTGCTTTTTAATATATTGTCCATGTTTGTCATAGCTTTCTTCCAAGGAACAAGCGTCTTTTAATTTCATAGCTGCAGTCACCATCTATAGCCCCCCAAAATAAAGTCTGTCACTGTTTACATTGTTTCCCCATCTATTTGCCATGAAGTGATGGAACTGGATGTTATGATCTTAGTTTTTTAAAAGTTGAGTTTTAAGTCAGCTTTTTCATGGTACCCTTTCTCTTCAAGAGGCTGTTCAGTTCCTCTTCAATTTCTGCCGTAAGGGTAGTGTCATCTGCATATCTGAGGTTATTGATATTCTCCCGGCAATCTTGATTCTGGCTTGTGCTTCATCCAGCCCAGGATTTCACATGATGTACTCTGCCCCAGGGCTTCTCTGGTGGCTCAGACAGTGAGAATTCACTTGCAATGTGGGAGACCTATGTATTTCCCTGGATTCGGAAGATCCCCTGGAGGAGGCCATGACAACCCACTCCAGAATTCTTGCCTGGAGAATCCCCATGGACAGAGCATTCTGGGGCCCTACAGTCCATGGGGTCACGAAGAGTCAAATATGACTGAGACTAAGTACATAGGACACTCTACATATAAGTTAAATAAGCAGAGTGACAACTGACTATATATAGCCTTGACGAACTCCTTTGCATGTCCTGTTCTAACTGTTGTTTCTTGACCTGCATACAGGTTCTCAGAAAGCAGGTAAGGGGGTCTGGTATTCCCATCTGTTTAAGAATTTTCACAGTTTGTTGTGATCCACACAATCAAAAGATTTAGTGTAGTCAATGAAGGAGAAGTAGATGTTTTTCTGGTATTCTATTGATTTTTATGTGATCCAACAGATGTTGACAATTTGTTCTCTGGTTCCTCTGCCTTTTCTAAATCCAACTTGAACATCTGAGAGTTCTCGATTCACATGCTATTGAAGCCTCACTTGTAGAATTTTGAGCATTACTTTGCTAGCATGTGAAATGAGTGGTAGTTTGAACTTTCTTTGGCATTGCTTTTCTTTGGGATTGGAATGAAAACTGACCTTTTCCAGTTCTGTGGCCACTGCTGGTTTTCCAAATTTTCTGACATATTGAGTGTAACATCTACAGCGTCATTTTTCAGGATTTGAAATAGCTCAGCTGAAATTCCATCCCTCCACTAGCTTTGTTCATAGTGATGCTTCTTAAGGCCCACTTGACTTCACACTCCAGGATGTCTGGCTGTAGGTGAGTGATCACACCATCATGGTTACCTGGGTTATTAATATCTCTTTTGTATAGTTCTTCTGTGTATTCTTACCACTTCTTCTTAATATCTTCTACTTCTGTTAGGTCCAGACCATTTCTGTCCTTTATCGAGCCATCTTTGCATGAAATGTTCCCTTGTTATCTCCAATTTTCTTGAAGTGATCTTTTGTCTTTCCCATGCTAGTTGTTTTCCTCTGTTTCTTTGCATTATTCACTTAAAAAAGCTTTCTTATCTCTTCTTGCTATTCTTTGGACTTCTGCATTGAGGAGGATATATCTTTCCTTTTCTCCTTTGCCTTTCACTTCTCTTCTTTACTCAGCTATTTCTAAGTCCTCCTCAAACAACCATTTTGCCATTTTGCATTTCTTTTTCTTGGGGATGGTTTTGTTCACTGGCTCCTGTACAATGTTATGAACCTCCAGCCACAGTTCTTCAGGCAATGTATCTATCATATCTAAACCTTTGAATCAGTTTGTCACTTCTACTGTATAATCGTAAGAGATTTGATTTAGTTTATACCTGAATGGTCTAGTGGTTTTCCTTACTTTCTTCAATTTAAGTCTGAATTTTGTAATAAGGAGTTCATGATCTGAGGCACAGTCAGCTCCAGGTCTTGTTTTTGTTGACTGTATAGTGCTTCTCCATTTTTGGCTGCAAAGAATATAATTAACTTGGTTTGGATATTTTTTCCTACTTGGATGCTTTAAGGATTTTCTTTTTTTTTTTTCATTGATATGCAGAAATTTCTTGGACATATGTCTTGGTCAGGGCTTGTTGGGTGTTGTTTCTGTTGTTCAGTCGGTCATTTGTGTCCATCTGTTTGCATCCCCATGGACTGCAGCTGCCAGTCTTCCCTGTCCATCACCATCTCTCAGAGCTTGCTCAAACTCATGTTCATTGAGTTGATGATGCCATCCAACCATCTCATCCTCTGTCATCCCCTTCTCCTCCTGCCTTCAGTCTTTCCCAACATTAGGGTGTTTTCCAATAAGTTTGCTCTTCACATCAGGTGGCCAAATTATTGGAGCTTCAGCTTCAGCATTAGTCCTTCCAATGAATATTCACAGTTGATTTCCTTTAGGATTAACTAATTCCATCTTCTTGTCATCCAAGGACTCTCAAGAGACTTCTCCAGCACCAGAGTTTGACAGCATCAGTTCTTTGCTGCTCAGCCCTTTTTATTGTCCAGCTTTCAAATCTGTACATGACTACTGGAAAAACCATACCTTTGTCTATATGGACCTTTCTTGGCAAAGTAATGTCTCTGCTTTTTATGTGCTATCTAGGTTTCTGATAGCTTTTCTCCCAAGGAGCATCTTTTAATTTCATGGCTGCAGTCACCATCTGCAGTGATTTTGGAGCCCAAAGAAATGAAATCTATCACTGTTTCCATTGTTTCCCTATCTGTTTGTCATAAAGTGATGGGAGCAGATGGCATGATCATAGTTCTTTGAGTGTAGAGTATTAAGCCAGCTTTTTCACTCTCCTCTTTCACTTCTATCAAGAGGCTCTCTAGTTGCTATTCATCCTGTTTCATAAGGATTGTGTCATCTGCATGTCTAAGATTCTTGATATTTCTCTTGGCAGTCTTGATTCCAGCTTGTGCTTCATCCAGCCTGGCATTTTGCATGATGTATTCTGCATAGAAGTTAATTAAACAGGGTGACAGTATACTCCTTTGACATACTCCTTTCCCAGTATTGAACCAGTCCATTGTTCCATGTCTGGTTCTGACAGTTGCTTCTTGATCTGCATACAGGTTTCTCAGGAAGCAGGTAAGGTGGTCTGGTATTCCCATCTTTTTAAGAATTTTCCACAGTTTGCTGTGACTCACACAGTCAAAGGGTTTAGCATAGTCAATGAAGAAAAATAGTTGTTTTTCTAGAATTCTCTTGCTTTTTCTGGAATTCTTTTGCTTTTTCTGGGCGCCAATGGAATGTTGCCAATGTGATCTCTGGTTCCTCTGCCTTTTCTAAATCTAGCTTGAACATCTTGAAGTTCATGGTTCACATATTGCTGAAGTCTATTTGAAGCTTAACTTGAAGAATTTTGATCATTATTTTGCTAGCATGTGAAATGAGTGAAATTATGCAGTAGTCTGAACATTCTTTGACATTGCCCTTTTTGGGATTGGAATGAAAATTGACTTTTCCCTGTCTTGTGGCCACTGCTGAATTTTCCAAATTTGCTGACACATTGAACTCAGCACTTTAACAGCATTGTCTTTTACCATTTGAAATAGCTCAGCTGGAATTCCATCACCTCCACTATCTTTGTTTGTAGTGATGCTTCCTAAGGCTTACTTGACTTCATACTCTAGTATATCTGGCTCTAGATGAGTGATCATATCATCATAGTTTTTCGGGTCATTAAGACCTTTTTTGTATAGTTTTTCTGTGTATTTTTGCCATCTCTTCTTAATATCTTCTGATTCTGTTAGGTCCATGCATTTTCTGTCCATTATTGTGCCCATCCAGAGGAGGCAATGGCACCCCACTCCAGTACTCTTGCCTGGAAAATCCAATGGATGGAGGAGCCTGGTAGGCTGCAGATCATGGGGTTACTAAAAGTAAGAAACAACTGAGCGACTTCACTTTCACTTTTCACTTTCATGCATTGGAGAAGGAACCCACTCCAGTGTTCTTGCCTGGAGAATGCCAGGGACGGGGGAGCCTGGTGGGCTGCCATCTATGGGGTCGCACAGAGTCGGACATGACTGAAGCCACTTAGCAGCAGCAGCAGTAGCAGCACCAGCAGCATTGTGCCCATCTTTACATGAAATGTTCCCTTGTTATATCTAATTTTCTTGAAGAGCTCTCTAGTCTTTCCCATTCTGTTGCTCCTCTATTAGGCACCCCACTCCAGTACTCTTGCCTGGAAAATCCAATGGATGGAGGAGCCTGGTAGGCTGCAGATCATGGGGTTACTAAAAGTAAGAAACAACTGAGCGACTTCACTTTCACTTTTCACTTTCATGCATTGGAGAAGGAACCCACTCCAGTGTTCTTGCCTGGAGAATGCCAGGGACGGGGGAGCCTGGTGGGCTGCCATCTATGGGGTCGCACAGAGTCGGACATGACTGAAGCCACTTAGCAGCAGCAGCAGTAGCAGCACCAGCAGCATTGTGCCCATCTTTACATGAAATGTTCCCTTGTTATATCTAATTTTCTTGAAGAGCTCTCTAGTCTTTCCCATTCTGTTGCTCCTCTATTTCTTTGCATCATTCACTTAAAAAGGCTGTATCTGTCCTTTCTATTCTTTGAAATTCTGCATTCAGATGGGTATATCTTTCCTTTCCTGTTTTGCCTTTTTTTAAATTAATTTTTATTTTTTAGTTTGTTTTGCTTTACAATACTGTATTCATTTTGCTATACATTGACATGAATCAGCCACGAGTGTACATGAACTCCCAATACCGACCCCCACCTCCCCCCTCCCGCCCCACACCATCTCTCTGGATTATCTCCGTGCATCAGTCCCAAGCATCCTGCATCCTGCATCAAACCGACTTAACCACAGAGAGCTCTTTCACTCTCTTTCCTGCCACATGGGGATGAAGCAAAAAGACAACAGTAGCTCTCAATTAGATACAGAATCTACCTGGGCCCTGATCTTGAACTTCCTACCCTCTCAAACTGTAAGAAATAAATATCTGTTGTTTAAGTAACCCAGGCTATGGTATTTTTGTTATAGTAACCCAAGTGGACAAAGCCACTGACTGTTCTAAATCACAGGAAGACTTTCACACAAGTCTCCAACCCACATTCTCTCGGGCATATTGTTCCTAGACCCAGCTAGTAAGATGACAGATGCCTGTCCATGATATAGTTTTATTAGAGAAAAGAGAACATATACATTTTTTTTTCAAAAGATAAGTTTAAGTTAAAGAGATTCCATTTAAACCAGCTGTCCTTTCTTCTCTTTTTGTGTTAAAACATTTACCTGAGAAATTGATGGTAATAGATGATATAAATTATTTAAAAATAATTTTATTTGATTACATAAAAAGATGATTCTATTAATACCAACACCACCACTGTTGGTTAAACAACAGAATTTGCATGGGCAACAAAAGTAGTGCATAGTTATTTCATTTTTAAAAGAAAATACTTCATTATTACATTCTAGAATTATATTTCTAAAGTTTCAAGAATTTTCAGAAATTTTAGTCCAAGCCTTAACCCAGGTATGCACTGATACTCTGTCATACCTCATATATTCCAAAACAGCAAGATGTCCTCTTTGAACATTCCTAATCTCACTAACTCAATGAAAACCTCTTTTATTTTTCAACTTTTAATAGAGAACAATCTTCACATAAAAGTAAATTCTAGAATGTAGGCAGCTTTTTGTCCAACCTCCAGAATTACACATAAACAGTTAGTTGAAAGTCTTATCCATGTAATAGTCTTTTGATATTTGAAAACTTCTCTTATCTACAAAATAAAATAGAACAAAACCGAACAAAACCATGTTCTCCACTTACCAAATAAAGTTTTCCCAGTTCTTTTTTTTTCTTTCAGTCTCTAACACCATTTATCTTCACTTTTAATTGATGACTTTCCTTTGTAATTTCATTGATGAAATACAAAGAGTCATATGAGAAATAGTATAGACTTTGATTCCTGGGTTGGGAAGATCCCCTGGAGAAGGGAAAGGCTACCCACTCCAGTATTCTGGGCTGGAGAATTCCATGGACTATAAAATCCATGGGGTTGCAAAGAGTAGAACATGACTGAACTACTTTCCCTTCCCTTCCCTTCTTTGATCATTACATATACATGCTTATTAGCATTTGTATCTCTATAATCATTATATTGAAAAATTTAACATTTCATTCAAGATGATAAATTAAGATTGCTATTAAAGAAGAGCTATATAATGTTCGTTAATAGATGACTTAATCTTGAAAACTTCTCCCTATTTACTCCATAAATTTCTGCGGTTTTGTTCTTGTTCAAAGAACTTTTCAAAAAAACCATTCAAAAAACTTTTTGCCAATTCTCCCTATTTACTCCATAAATTCCTGCGGTTTTATTTTTATTTGAAGAACTTTCAAAACTCACATTTATTTACATGGAAGAATAACAGTCAAAAATGAACTAAGTCATCTTGAAAAATTGCAGGGGATAATTATACTATAGTCAAGGAATGCTATAAAACAGGGGCCCCAACCTCTGGGATTTAAGCCTGATCATATGAGGTGGAACTGATGTAATAAAGATAGAAATAAAGTACACAAAAAAATGTGATGTTTGAGTCATCCTGTAACCATCCCCCCACCTTGATCTGTGGAAACATTGTCTTCCACAAAACCAGCCCCTGAAGTCAAAATGATTGGGTGCTGCTGCTATAAGAGACTTCCCTGGTGGCTCAGATGGTAAAGCATCTGTCTACAATGTGAGATACCTGGGTTCGATCCCTGGTTTGGGAAGATTCCCTGGATAAAGAAATGGCAACCCACTCCAGTACTCTTGCCTTGAAAATCCCATGGACGGAGGAGCTTGGTGCAGGCTCCATGGGGTCGCAAAGAGTTGGGCACAACTGAGCATCTTCCTTTCACTTTCTTTCATGGCAAATGTTGAGGGCTGAGGAGAATGGGGCATCAAGAGGATTAGATCATTGGATGGCATCACTGACTCAATGGATATGAGTTTGTGCAAACTCTTGGAGATAGTGAAGGACAAGGAAGGCTGGTGTGTTGCAGTCCCTGGGATTGCAGAACCGAACACGACTTGACAACTGAACAACAAAGTTCAGGGACAATTATACTTTATGGAAGAGAACCATCTGTTCAGAAAAAAGTATCATTCCTCAGATCAATAGAGAAAGAATAAATTGTTACATGACACCAGGGAAGCTGGTTCACCATATAGAGGAAATCACTGTTGGTACCCTCACCTTATACTATGTATAAATGTTTTGATGGATTAAATGCCTAAATATGACATATAAAAATGTGACACATAAAAAGTATAGCAGAGTATATTTATCATCTAAAAACAACAACAACAAAAATTATAAGGTAAGAAATTAATGGTTTAGCCATATTGAAATTATGAACTTTAGTTCAACAAAAGAAAATTGAAATAAAATTAAGATACACTTGACAGACTAGGAGCATTATTTTAAAATGTTGGTGATAAACAAGGAATTTTAAATAAAAAAGTTTAAGTAAAATTAATGGAGACTGGGAAAAATTATTCAAAATGTCTAAGACAGAAAAGGAATCAATATCAATAATATACAAAGAATATCATTAAATCATCTGTTAAAACAACTAAAATTAAAAACTGAGAAATAGTCAAATGTATTAAAAGAAAATCCTCAAAGTAGAAAATCTGAATAATTAATATAATGTATAAATAGATGCTCAAATTCACTTGTAACCAGATAAATTCAAATAAAATGAGAAATCACATCTATGAAACTGACAAAAATCACAAAGCTTCTGAATGAGAAGTTTTGGAAGGCTATTTGGGAAAGGAAATTTTAAGCATTGACATTTACATAAATTTAAAGTCTCAAAATAATTCTATATGCTTTATAAGAAAATATTCACACTCGTGAATTTATAGAAACACATTAAAATGAGTGGGATAAGGCAGGAGAGGGAAAGGGGATTGAGAATAAAGGATATAAAATAAAAGTAAATAAAAGAGGTTACACAGGGACCAATGACAATATGCTGTGAACTGGAAAATAACTATTATCTCAGCATTATGTATGCATTTCTAAAAATTAAATAGCAATAATAATATAGAGTTTAATTATATTTGAATTAAACTCTAAATGGGCTATAAATTTACATTTGAATTAAACCTTAAATGGGCTCCAATGGTGGCTCAGATAGTAAAGAATCTGCCTGCAATTCAGTAGACCAGGGTTCAATCCCTAGGTCAGGAAGATTCCCTGGAGAAGGGAATGGCTACCCACTCTGGTATCCTTTGGCTGGAGAATTCCATGGACAGAGGAGCCTGGTGGGCTACAGTCCGTGGTGTTGCAAAGAATCGGATATTCCTGTGTGGCTAACAAACTTTAAATATTCCAAGAATTTCAAATATAAAATGTGAAATTATGTTTTTAAAAAAGAAAGTATATGAAAACAATTTGCAGTAAAAAGTCTAAACTGTTTCCTAACAAGTAAGAAACAGATTTATTATGAATTGTAGAACATTTTAAAGAACCAGTGTATTCCATGAAAATCCGTTATCAAGAGCAGCTTGTAGAAAAAAAGAACACTACTTTAAATATGCTTTATTTTCTGAATTGATTCAGTCATCTGTGTGCTCAACTCCAGTCATCTGAAAGTAAGTGTTACCAAGAGAGTCCTTGCCAAAGATATGGTTGTACATCCAAATTCAGATGAAAAGGAAGATGTGGTCCTTGATTTCCAACAGTGAATGATTTTAGAGACCAGGGAAGGGATGAAGCAGAGAACTAATGAAGAAGCTGAGGATGGGGAAATAGGAAAATATCTGAGTTGACTAAATGAGGCAATAAACTGAACAGGAAGGATACCTAGCATCTAAGATTGAAGATTTATAATAATCAAGAAAAAATGATGTCTTTGAGGAAAGAAAGTTCAGTTCAGTTCAGTTCAGTCGCGCAGTCGTGTCCGACTCTTTGCGACCCCATGAATCGCAGTACGCCAGGCCTCCCTGTCCATCACCAACTCCCGGAGTTCACTCAGACTCACGTCCATTGAGTCCATGATGCCATCCAGCCATCTCATCCTCGGTCGTCCCTTTCTCCTCCTGCCCCCAATCTCTCCCAGCATCAGGGTCTTTTCCAATGAGTCAACTCTTCGCATAAGGTGGCCAAAGTACTGGAGCTTCAGTTTTAGCATCATTCCTTCCAAAGAAATCCCAGGGTTGATCTCCTTCAGAATGGACTGGTTGGATCTCCTTGCAGTCCAAGGGACTCTCAAGAGTCTTCTCCAACACCACAGTTCAAAAGCATCAATTCTTCTGCGCTCAGCCTTCTTCACAGTCCAACTCTCACATCCATACATGACCACAGGAAAAACCATAGCCTTGACTAGACGGACCTTAGTCGGCAAAGTAATGTCTCTGCTTTTGAATATACTATCTAGGTTGGTCATAACTTTTCTTCCAAGGAGTAAGCGCCTTTTAATTTCATGGCTGCAGTCACCATCTGCAGTGATTTTGGAGCCCAAAAAAACAAAGTCTGACACTGTTTCTACTGTTTCCCCATCTATTTCCCATGAAGTGATGGG
>SJXQ01006062.1:28825-109248 GCA_006408695.1 Aepyceros melampus
CACTCATCTCACATGCTAGTAAAGTAATGCTCAAAATTCTCCAAGCCAGACTTCAGCAATATGTGAGGAAAGAAAAGAGTACACTAAAAATAATTTTACCCTGGCAGAGTTGAAGTTCAAACCAAGGGAAACAGGAACACAGCAAGGAAACTGCTGAACCATGACTGCTGTTGGCCATGTACTTGCTTGAAATTTAGCATAGCACTTTGTGGCAGGGTTTACATAAATATCTACTTAATGAATACATAAAGTAATTAAATTCATTGTTTAGGACTACAGGAGTAAAGAGCTAAAGCTTACCTGGAGGAAGTAGTGGGATTTCTTACAGAGGATAGAAAACCTAAGCAGACTGCTTCAGTTTATCTGAAGTATTCTTTTGTCTGAGATTATCCGGTTATACTTGAAAGCTATTAAATATCTTACAATTTATTTTTTTAAGCAAAGAAGTGTCAATTATCTTTAACTGCTCATTATCTAACTCCTGAAAAAAAACAGAAATGTCCTGTTAACTCTCCCTGGAAGTTAACTTCCAAAGTCACAGATAAATCTTTATCCGTTCAATTAGTTCTGTTACAATACTCACATAATATCACTTTACTTGAAATGTAAATATCTCTCTCAATATATATTTACATATAGTTGTGTATTTATATATTAATAGAATTTCCAAATGAAATCCATAGATGTTTTTTGCAGTACCACTCTCTTTTTAATTATATAGGAGATTCCCTCTCTAAAATGCCTTTCAGTCTGCCTGGGTATTGGTCATTAAAAATGGAATATTGCTTGTCTCAATTACATAAAAAGCTTATCTGATTCTAAGGGTCACTGAAGTTTCCAACCCTCTTCTGAAAATAAAGGATATAGCTAGTGTAAATGATTGGGCTACATTACTGGCTTTCAAATGACAATTTAATTGAGTGTAGGAGGGAGTCTATCTTCCTTAAGACTATTTCCTCTAGTGAGTAGTAAAATGCACCAGCTTTTTACCATATAAAGGGGCAATTGACTTAGTGACAAACGACACGCTTGAAGAGAGCTATTCTGATGTCATGTATATAAAACTCATTAAAACAAAGTCAATTTTTTCTTTGTAGATATTAATATTTACCAGAAGGGTTCAGATGCCTTAAACAGGCAGATCAGTCAATCTTCTTCCATTAAATCCAGCTCAGTATAGCACATAGAATCAATTTAAAACTCATATAAATATGTGTTGAAATCACTTAATGTCATTTCTAAGTAAAAACAGGTGTGGGGAAATTTTCTTTCAATGTCTTTATGGAATAAGAGAAACCATTTTATATAAGAAGTGGGATGAGTTGATTTCTTAATTTTACAAAATTATTTCTAATTTTTTTCCATTCATACCTCACCCTTAACTCTGAATGTTTACATTTAAGTTTTATTAAGAAAATCTAGGTTACAATGTTTTAGAGGAAAAATAGAGTTGGGGAAATTAAAACTACCTCTGAGCGTTTAAGTTCTTTCAAATCCAATTTTTTGTGAAACAATAAGTCTGCTAGTATTTTACTTATATTCATTTAAGACTTCTGAATTTGGAAATGCTTTCATGTTGATTATTTCGTCTTGTCATTGAAATAATTCAGTTGGGCAAATGTAAATTTCTTATTCTGATATAAGAAGATTTAATTTTAAAGAGGTTAAGCAGCTTACTCAATGAGCTTGGCACAAGAGCAGAGCTTTGAGAGAAAATAATTCTTTTTGACTCTCAGTCCAGTGCTCTTTCTATATTTCTTATTTCACTTTACAGAATTTCTGACAGTGTATAATTAGCTTTTAAGGAGAGTCATTCTCTCCAATGTTACTGTTAAAGTTTCTTAATAATTGTTTATGTTATTTTACAATGTAATTCCCTGTGGGCAAATGTGAAGCTCATTCCTGATGAAAAATACAAGTAAGTTAGCATTAAATCATTGAGGAAATATATGTATCTTTACTCTTAATCTTTTCATTAAAAGTTAGACTGCTATCTTTTTTGTATTTTTTAAAAACTGCCAGTCTCCATGTAAATGGAGAAATATACATATTGAGAGCTATCAATGATGTATGATATTTATACCTTGAAAAAAAATAGATGAAAAGTTCAAAGACTATGCCCTTTGATTTTGTATGTTTATTTATTTGAGTGGGATTATTAGTTTTTAGTTACATAATCCCAATAAAATGCCTTTTTTTTGCCCTTATAAAATTTTATTATCATTTTCAGAAAATAATACCCAGGGACTATTTGGTTCTTACATGATGATATCATTTAAAGCAAGTGAAATGAAACAAACACAATTTCACTTTGGTAAGAAAAATGGACAGTGCCTTGGAAGCTCTAATGAAGGAGTGAGTTGTATAAAGGACCACAATATAGTTATGATTCACGAAAGAGAAAAAAAAATAATTTAGAGACTAGTCAAAGAGAACTATTTGAAGAAAAATAGAATCAAATATTGCACAAGAAGAATAGAGCCAAACTTGAAGCAAAGGCTCATCAGGAATATTATAACCAGTTCATATTACTATTGTCTTTTTTTGTTTTGAAAACTGATAGTTTTACTTAAAAAGAATGTTTTTACTATGTATCAAAATATAGATATGATCAAAAAGTAACCAAAACCTTGTTTATAACAATAAAATCTGGAATGAAGTACTCTGATGCAGTTTAGAGGGGCATGTTCATGTAAAACATGGACTACCCTGGTGGCTCTGTGGTAGAGAATCCGCCTGTCAATGCAAGAGACTCAGGTTCAGTCTCTGGGTTGGGAAGATTCCCCAGAGAAGGAAATGACAACCCATTCCAGTATTCTTGCCTGGGAAATCCTACAGACAGATGGGCCTGGCAGACAAAGTCCACAGAGTCGCAAAGAGTTGGACACAACTCACTGACTGAGCATGAGCAAGAGATTTAAGAAAAGAGTTCTTTCTCTTAAACTAATATGGTGATATCATACTTACTCACTGAATCCTCTGTGGCTAATTTCATCTTGAACACTGACTATGATATTATCTCAAGGAAAAAATAATTTATATGGCAAATATATAGCAATGGTGTCTTTAGTATTTCATTTAACTTTTCTAAACCTCAGTTTGTGAGTAAAATTGACATGATAACACATCTTTTGGGGGGTTGTTATAAAAACATGTAATATAGTGCACCTAAAACATTTAGCATAGTATCTAGCATTATGTCGGAGAAGGCGATGGCACCCCACTCCAGTACTCTTGCCTGGAAAATCCCATGGGTGGAGGAGCCTGGTATGCTGCAGTCCATGGGGTCCCTAGGAGTGGGACACGACTGAGCGACTTCACTTTCACTTTTCACTTTCATGCATTGGAGAAGGAAATGGCAACCCGCTCCAGTATTTTTGCCTGGAGAATCCCAGGGAAGGGGGAGCCTGGTGGGCTGCCATCTCTGGGGTTGCACAGAGTCGACATGACTGAAGCAACTTAGCAGCAGCAGCTTCAGCAGGTAGCATCAAGATGGTGCTGCCTGCTTTATCAAGAAACATAAAATATGAACTAAAGTTTGAGGCCCCAGGTAGGAGTCAAAGATAAGGTGTCTAAGACAAGAGCTTGAAAGTGTAAATAGCTTTTCTTTCCTCGAAGTGAAGTGAAGTGAAGTCACTCAGTCGTGTCCAACTCTTTGCGACCCCATGGACTGTAGCCTACCAGGCTCCTCCCTCCATGGGATTCTCCAGGCAAGAGTACTGGAGTGGGGTGTCATTTCCTTCTCCAGGGGATCTTCCCAACCCAGGGATCAAACCCAGGTCTGCAGCATTCCAATGCTGCTGCTGCTGTTGCTGCTGTTGCTGCTGCTAAGTTGGATAATGTAATGAGACAGAATTTGTATGCCCTATCTATGGAACTTAGCTTGTAACCGGATTCACAGATTCAAAGGATTTTGGAGCAGGAAATATATTAGAGATTCTCTTACACCTCCATTTTAGGGGTGAGAAAGTTGTGTCCTTAAGTAGTTAAGCGACTTGCCCAAGATCCCATAGTAAGGTGTTATGCCCAAGTCACAAAATCTCCCAATGACCACCAGGGAGCCGATATCCGATGCAAAAGCAAGAGAGCTTTATAACCAAGCTCAACCTGGGGCTCCCACCATTACCGACGCAGCGGCTATAGGGAGGAGCCTTGAACTCTGGGTTTCATTGCTTATATAGGGTATTCTCGCACGAAAAATGTTACCTTCTGTGGAAGGTTAGGTGTTGGGTTCTGATTGGTTCCCATTTCCCGGGCTTAATTGCTTAATTTGAATTTCCCGGGCAGGTCATAAGTCCTGTACATAAAGTTAGGAGATCCTAATCTGGGATCTGATTAGCTCGCAGGTGGTGGGGTGAGGTCAGGGGATTTCCAAAGACTCTTTCCTCAGAACTCTAAAATGGAGTATTTTTTTTTTTTTAAACAAAATAGGGTGGCTTAGGTTCTTCAAAGGTAACAGGGCTTAAATATATGACTTTCTTGTTTTTCACTAAGCATAATATCTTGCTCTTAAAAAGATATCCTATCAAATAAGAATATAGTACAATGTTTGGGGTAAATTTGCCATTCCCTGTTTTGTGGTTTTCATTTTCTTGTTCAGCCATATCCCAAGGCACAGAGTAATAACCAACGTGATTGAGAAATTCAGTGATTTCAGGTTTATCTCAAGAGACGAACGCTTGTCGAAGGTCAGTAATAACCATCCCAAGATCTGTTAATCTGCCATTTCAAATTTATTTAAACAGTTTACTTATTTCATCTCTGAAGTATAGAAATAGTGCTTATGATAGTTTAGATTGCCGTATAATTTGAACACATCAAGAAATGTATTTGACTCCTACAATAGTGAGTGAACAACATTTAACACAATGAATCCCTGTTAAGGGCAGAAGAGGCAGTACTGAGGATGCCTCTGAAGATCAATACTATTAAATCACACATTTTCCCATTGTTTGGCTTCCCAGATCCCAGACAGAGGCCTTATTGATTCTACTTGACAACTTTTTTTTCCCCACTGTTTGCTTCTTGTGCTTTCTCCACCCACTGGATGTTGATGAAACAGCGACTTTTATCTTACTACGCATGAGCTATTCAGCCTAGAGATGCTTCTTACCTGTCAGTCAGTGAAGTTCCACAGGCCTTCTGGGCAAATGTGCCAGCTCCCAGCTCTCTTTCCAAGAAAAAAATCCTGCCTCACTCAAAAGTAGCCACATAAATTGGCTCAGAACTACATTCTTTCTGGAGAAAAGTCCAGAGAAGCTTTTTTTTTTTTTTTTTTTCCTCCTATCAGTAATACAATGCAGTCAAAGATGTAATCCTTCCAAATTCTGTAATAAAAATGATACTTGGTGTAGCTATGGAGGAAGTTGAAAGTAACATATAAGAACATGATAATATGAAATTTTAAAACTCAGAGACAAGGGAATTTAGTGGTCAAAAGGTTCACTGGTTGACTGAAATCTGGCAAAATAAAAGAAAAAAATGGATATATTTGAAGAATCAGTTGAAGAAGAAATGGAGATATAGACCTTTACTGGAATTATATGATACCTAGAAAGCACTAACCATGAAATCAAATCTTGGCCTTTTAAAGATGCAGCTGCAGCTGTCTCCATTCAGGGTGATACTGAGAAGAAAACCTGTACTAAAAATAGGAGATGGAATCCTTTTATAATTTACAGCGGGGTTCAATAAACTTATCATGTAAAAAGATCAGGTAGTAAATATTTTCAGATGCAGAACAAAGGGTCTCTGTTGCAACAAGTCAACTGCTGTTGCAACATGAAAGAAGCTGTAGATGAAGTGCCTGCATTCCAATAAAACTTCATTTGCAGAAACAGGCAGCAGAAGAAATTCTCCCCACAGGCTGTAGGGTGCTAATTCTTAATCCACAGTAAATACAGTTTCAGTTTACTGACTAGATAGACAGACAAAGAAGAGTATTTAATGTAAGACTATCAAATATCTGTTTTTACACCAGATGATCTTTTATACTAAATATTTGTCCTGTCTTTATCAGCATTAATAAATCATTTTAATGAAATAATGGTGACACCAAATGTGTGTATATATTATATATTATTGTTTAGTCACTAAGTCATGTCTGACTATTTTGCAACCCCATGGACTATAGCCCACAAGCCTCCTCTGTCCAGGGGATCTCCCAGGCAAGAATACTGAAGTGGGTTGCTATTTCCTTCTCTATATAGTATACATATATCAAATACATATCATATATAAACCTTAAATAAAATGCCATTACTATCATTTAGCATCACCATTACCTCATTAAAATGTGTGTATATACATACATTAAACAGCATTTTATCATTTTAATGTGTATATATATATATAATTTATATATGTGTGTATATATATACAAACACATGAAACAAAATTGTCATTTGGCCTTATTTTTATTATATAAAAATAAGTAGGACATACATTTACAATAAAAGAAAAAGGTGCTATGTAAAAGTAAATAGTCAAAAATAGGTGTGTATATATATGCATATATATGTATCTGAATATACATACATATATGTGTTTCTCTCTGTTTCTCTGGAGAACTCTGGATAGTACACTGGTCTTTTAGTAAAATACTATGGTATCAACTGTTAGTGAATCCTTTCACTTTCATGAATGCCAGAGTTCACTTAGGCAGCTTTCTGCATAAGAGATTATGCAGTCTTTATTCCAGTAATAGGGAGTTTACTACCTAATAGTGTGTCAATTCAATTTTATGATAGCTGTCATTGTTGTTCCAAAATACTTTGGCCATTTTGAGATGAACTTCTTTCTACAATAATAAGCTCGATAGCCAGAAGTTCTAATTCTACTAGTAGCACCTCCAAGTAGTCAGTAATTCACATCCTGTGCCCTCCTTTATTGATAAATTGTGAATTCTAACTCTAAAATATACTACCTATATTCCTTGGGGAAATTACTAAATGCTAAGTTCCAGTTTCTCTAGCACAAAAATTCAAATAACACTGCCTAGAATATCGGGACTATTTTTGAGGTTCGATTAAGTAAATGAATACAAATTGCCTGGCAGATAATAAGTGCTCATAAAGGATACTTTACATCATTGTTGCCAGTGATAACAGAAGGAGAAATCAAATCATTATCCAAAGTCATTAGAAGTAATTTCTAGGTTTTATCATTCATTCAAAGATATTTTTAGGCATCTACAGATGTTAAGCACAATGAAGAATCAGATAGAAGTAGATTTAGCTCTTATAAATCTTCCTATACCCTAGAAGAGATAAAAGATGGTGCTTTTGTATCAACACAAATCTTCAAAAGTTAGCCAAGTCTGTGGGTTTGGTCATCTCCAGAGTCTTTTGCCCATGTTTGAATACTCCCCAGATGATAATATAATTCTATCAGCATTCATAGAGCTACATATTGCCTTTTTGATATTTACAGCTGGGAATCACTGATTCTAATACTGTCTTCTGCCTGTGGATTATTCTCAAGATTCCTCCTCTGACTATCTAATGATCATATGTACATCCTTACTTGTATTCTATGGATGGGTTGCTCCTATATTTAGTAGGTCACTAACACCTTTGCTGAGTAGATTTCAAAATTTGTGAAAGTCTGAGAGGTATAAATGAAAAAAAAATTAAAAAAATAATGAAATTGAAAGGTAGTGCATAAGAAAGCTGATGTTGAAAGACACTCCAAATTGCATATCTTAATCTAAGCATGTTTGATGTTTAGTCTAGACATCATGATTAAAGATGATTATGTCAGGGCCTTAACAAGCTTAACATGTGTCCTTCTCTTTAGTGGGGTTTGGAGAAATCACATCCTATTCAACCCCCTTACATCTGATTACCCCACCATCTGTAGGAAGAAATCCTAGAGAGGATTCATTTGCATACTGAAGCCAAGTAAAGGTTGAAATCCAATTCTATTACCAAACTACCTGAGATGGAATTTTAATTCCACCTCAACCCTGATAGACTACAGTCTTAGAGTATGAATGGGCTCTATGTACCACAGAAGCAGCATTTGAGAATTTCAACACAAATTCAAGAATCTAAAAATTACACTAAGCATATCTATTCATAATGAGCTAGTATATCTATTACTATACAAATCAGATTCAACAAGTGTGTAGACAGAAGCATTTTTTATTTCTACCTGGAAACTACATCAAATCACTTTCTTTTTTCTTCATTTAACTCTATGTATCCAACATATGCCCTATAACATTTTAAAATTTTGATAGGAACAGTTGGCAATATGTGATAGCTGCAGAGCAAGAGAACACCTGGGAAGAGAAAGGCTGACTTTTCGAAGACTGTACCTCCTGGTACAGACCACAAGGGAAAAAAAAGGATGGTGATTCCTTTGAGCAATAAAACTCCAGGTGATATTTCCAGGCTGGTGCCAGTCAGGGCAACAGATGACTGGGGTGATGAATTGAGAATAAAGTGCACACAATTTCAGGGCAAAGCAATGGACTAGAACTAAGAGACATAGCATGCCATAAAAAGAGACGAATAGAAGATTTCCTGAAAGAGCTTAAACTGAGGAGCTTTGTGTCCCATGTAAGTGACAGGAATGCTCCAGTGAGAAGGTTGAGGAGAAGGAGCTAGGAAGCAGCGCACAATACATGCCTGAGAGCTTTTAGCTCCTTGTGCACTTTGCATTGATCAACAGAAACCTCCATATCATGAGTTTAGGAACAAAACATAAAAGATGAGGGGGTATCACTTTCATGCGTTTGTGTGCTAAGTCACTTCAGTCGTGTGACCCTATGAACTGTAACCCATCAGGCTCCTCTGTCCAAGAGATCCTCCGGGCAGGAATACTGGAGTGGGTTGCCATGCCCTCCTCCAGGGGATCTTTCTGACCCATGGATCAATCCCCTGTCTTTTATGCCTCCTGCATTGGCAGGCGGGTTCTTTACCATCAGCGCCACCTGGAAATGATTCCATTACTTTAATCAGTTTAGTTCAGTCGCTCAGTCGTGTCCGACTCTTTGTGACCCCATGAATCGCAGCACACCAGGCCACCCTGTCCATCACCAACTCCCGGAGTTCACTCAGACTCAACGTCCATTGAGACCATGATGCCATCCAGCCATCTCATCCTCAGTCGTCCCTTTCTCCTCCTGCCCCCAATCCCTCCCACCATCAGGGTCTTTTCCAATGAGTCAACTCTTAGCATGAGGTGGCCAAAGTACTGGAGCTTCAGTTTTAGCATCATTCCTTCCAAAGAAATCCCAGGGTTGATCTCCTTCAGAAAGGACTGTTAGATCTTGCAGTCCAAGGGACTCTCCAGAGTCTTCTCCAACACCGCAGTATAAAGCATCATTCTTTGGCGCTCAGCCTTCTTCACAGTCCAACTCTCACATCCATACATGATCACAGGAAAAACCATAGCCTTGACATGGACCTTAGTCGGCAAAGTAATGTCTCTGCTTTTGAATATACTATCTAGGTTGGTCATAACTTTTCTTCCAAGGGGTAAGCATCTTTTCATTTCATGGTTGCAGTCACCAGCTGCAGTGATTTTGGAGCCCAAAAAAATAAAGTCTGACACTGTTTCCACTGTTTCCCCATCTATTTCCCATGAAGTGATAGAACCAGATGCCATGGTCTTCGTTTTCTGAATGTTGAACTTTCAGCCAACTTTTTCACTCTCCTCTTTTACTTTCATCAAGAGGCTTTTTAGTTCCTCTTCACTTTCTGCCATAAGGGTGGTGTCATCTACATATCTGAGGTGATTGATATTTCTCCCAGCAATCTTGATTCCAGCTTGTGTTTCTTCCAGTCCAGCGTTTCTCATGATGTACTCTGCATATAAGTTAAATAAGCAGGGTGACAATATACAGCCTTGACATACTCCTTTTCCTATTTGGAACCAGTCTGTTGTTCCATGTCCAGTTCTAACTGTTGCTTCCTGACCTGCATACAGATTTCTCAAGAGGCAGGTTAGGTGGTCTGGTATTCCCATCTCTTTCAGAATTTTCCACAGTTTATTGTGATCCACACAGTCAAAGGCTTTGGCATAGTCAATAAAGCAGAAATAGATGTTTTTCTGGAACTCTCTTGCTTTTTCCATGATCCAGCGGATGTTGGCAATTTGATCTCTGGTTCCTCTGCCTTTTCTAAAACCAGCTTGAACATCAGGGAGTTCACGATAACTGTTGCTTCCTGACCTGCATACAGATTTCTCAAGAGGCAGGTTAGGTGGTCTGGTATTCCCATCTCTTTCAGAATTTTCCACAGTTTCTTGTGATCCACACAGTCAATTTTTTGATCAACTGGGGCTTAAATGTTCTGCAATTACTACTGCTTATGATACTTTTAAAATAAGCATTAAAAAGAAATCATCCTATGAGTTGGAAGAGATAGCACAAATGAACAAAATTAGTCATGCACTTGTAACTGCTGAGTCCATATGATCGGTGCCTTAGGTCTGTTATATTATTCTCTTTGTCTTAAAAATGCATCCCTCTCCTGAACCTTTCACAGTATTCCAGCAAACATCCCACTTCCCCTTCCCTCAACACAACAAAATTTCTTGAAAGACACAAGCTTTCTCTACTTGTTCACCATCTTCCAACTACATCTGCTATTTAAAAAACTCAGTCTGACTCCTGTTCCACAGTGTCACTGAAATGGCTTTTATCAAAGTCAAAAATAATCTCTGTATTACCAATGAAATAGAGACTTTTATGTATCATATTCTACCTCTTATTACTTTTCAATGCACTGAATCTCTCTAATTTCCAAAACAATCTCATCTCTGAGATGTATCCTCCTAGGTCTTCATCGGTCACAATTCTAAGTTTCTTTTGCTTTCCTGTTGTCCAAATCTTCAGACATTGGTCATGGACCTTCTTCTGTGTGTCTATTTTCCCTCCCTAGGATAAACTTATATTCATGACTTTAAGTCTCTTTCTTATCCTTGTCTCTGAGATCAAGTCTCATGGATCCCATTATTCACTGACATTTCCATTTGAATGCTTGATGGGTCTTATAATTTAGCATGGCTAAAATAGAAATCTCAATTTTTTTTTTCTGAAATATATTTCTCTCCCAGTTTTGAGACAGGAAAGAAAGGAGAAGGCCACAACTGCTAGATAAATGAAGAAGGGATGCAGCTGTTAAGATGTGATAAAAACTGATTAGAACTGACTGAAACCGAGGTGGTTTCTAGATACTCCAGTCACTGAACTTTAGCTCATAATACTTTCATTAGTGTACTAAAAATCACTCCCTCTTATAACATGACAGTTCTGAGGATGACCATAAAAGGTCAAAATGTGGGCACTAGCCCAATCATTTCCCAAAATAGCAAAAAATATTCCTCCCACTCATTAGCATATAAAACTACTCAGCCCAATATCCCCATGCCCTGGGATCCCTCTCATTTTCTGAGAAGGTCTACATTCTACTTATGGAGTGCATCTCTCTCTAAATAACCTAATGTTCTTTTTTTTTTTTTTTGGCTCTCTCTTGAATTTTTTCCTGCAGGAAACCAAGGACTTTCACTTGGTGGCCTGTCCCAGGAACTTATGCGGGTCCCAGGACATGATGAGATCATTCTTTTGTTGCTGTCTTTTCACCCTCCTCTCCTCTAACAGTCTCATTTCAGCAAACAACAAGCTCTTTTTTCAGATTGATGAAGCCAGAAAACTAAGAGGGATTCCCCATCTCCCACCTCTCAGTCTTTTGGTTTTACCTTTGTAATCTGGGATTCACCCATGACGCTTCATATCTACTGCCATCACCCTTGTTAGTCAACATCGTCTCCCACTTCAACTATGGTGGTGGTTTCCTGAATGGTTTCTCTACTATGCTTCAAGTGAACATGAAAGTGTTAGTGACTCAGCTAACCCTCTTGTGTCCAACTCTTTGGGGCACCGTGGACTATACCCTACTAGGCTCTTCTGTCCATGGGATTCTCCAGGCAAGAATACTGGAGCAACTCATTTCCTACACAGCACCAAAAGCATCTTCTAAATATTAAGATCAAATCGTGTCTCTTTTGTGCTCCAAAGGTCCTGTGAGTTTTTTTGTTATTCGGGAGGCAGCAGGGGGAAGACAACAAAAAAAATAAATCTGATCTCAACATGGTCTACAAACCCTAGTTGATCTGATGACCCTTCTCATCTTATCTTCTCCAGCCTCATCTTAAACCCTCTTTTCTATTCGCCCCTTTTCAGCTTGTTTCAGACCACAAATTTTAGTTTGCCAAAACACTCAATTATTTCCTGCCATCAAACCTTTACAAATGCTGTTATCTCTAATCAGAATGCACAGCACTGCTTGACATAGCAGCCTTCCTTCCTCTAACTTCAAGGGTTGGGTTAAAAGAGAATTTATTTGTTGTCTTAAGTTAATGTGAATTGTAATTGTTTCTGTCTCCACCAATATCTCTTCCAACAAAACTGTAAACTCCTTGAAGGTAGTAGCTGTATTTTTTCCTCATATCTATTTACTCAATGTTTAGCAAACTATCTGACACTAAGGGCACATAGGTGATTTAAAAAAAATAGATGCAAAATGATTATTCATAATATAAGCTTTATACAAGGAGTGGGGGATTACTGAAGAAATTATTTTTTGCAACATATCTAAGACAGACTGAAGGCTTCAGAATCTGATGTATTTGCACTATGATAAAATTGAGTCTCTCTGTTTTTTAACACACGAAAGATATCCAAGAAAATTTTATCTTAACAATAAGACTTATTGATTACTATAGACAGCTCTGTCTAGTGGGAATAGTCAGGAGGTGGCTATGAAGAGTTGTTAGTTTTCACATTTTTGGCTGCTGATCACTTTTCAGTTAGCAACTGTGTTTATATACATCTGAAAAATTTTAAAGTGCCAACTAAGACTTTATTTGAAAGGTAAACATTCCTTTATACTTAGCACACTTTAATAAATCAATCTGTAAATTAACTATATGCCTTAGATTTATATGGTGAATGAATAGCAATGTTTATATGATTTTCCAAAAATCAATTAAATGGCTCCCAACAAACCATCCAGCTTCTACTGAGTCAAACACAAAGTTGAGAAGCCATTTTCTCTTTACAGATGTGTGTTCAAAATCTGCAATTATTCCTTGTCATGTCACAAAAGGAAAAACAGAATATACTTTCATGAAATACTTGGTTGTAGTCAAGTCCTCTGAGAGTCTTGCTTTGAGAGTTTTCGTCTTCTCTTTAGCTGGTTCTTTTGTCCTGTAATTGATTGAATTTTCTCCTCGCCCCATTCCTTCCAGACAGCTTCTCATTTGAGGACTTTGAAGATGTATTGCACTAATATATCGTCAGAATGACAATGCTATGGTGATGCATGGGTGTAATACATCTTCAGAGCTTCAGTACTGTCCAGAAACAATACAGCTCATACTGGATTAAATTCAAATCTAATCCAAAGGGAAACATTAAAATAAAAAAAAAAATAGCTAACAGTGAAGGTGAAAAAAAAACCCTAAATAAAGTAATTTTAATGAATTCCATATTGTATATTTGATGGCATGTTTTCAAGACTTTAGTATAGCCTATTAAGAGTTTGTAAGTTTATGCAAGAGTATACTCTATGAATATCTGTGGACTACAATGAAACATAGTCTTAGACAAAAAATATACAACAAATCTAGTTTTTTAAGTTTCAATCTCTCAGGCAAAGTTTACAAGGTTTACATGCAGTAAGTGTTGCATTTTGCTTCTTCTGTCAGTCTGGAAAATTAGTCCCTGAACATTTCATGAGACATTTACATTATGCATTACACTAGGAAGCATTTCATGAATGCTGAACCTCTTCCCTTAGGACAAAATTCCCTTTGCAACATTTTCATAGAGGGTGAACATACAGCTTCTGATAGAAAATATTCCATAATTTTTGGAAACTTTAATAGATTGAAATGGGGTTGCATAGTAAACTAGGACTAGAGAATTTATAGACAATAGTAATATAGAAATACAAAGCACCATTATCCATGGTCTCATGGTCACAATATCCTCATTTCCTTAACCTTGGCTTTGATAGGTCAGTAATCACACAGAAATTCAGAGAGACTTGTTCCTTTACTGTGAAAGCAACCACTTGGAAATCTAAAGCCTTGTGAAGGATGTGGAAGACTCTTATTTTGTTCTGTAATTTTACAGATTTTTTTTTTCCTACAGCACAGAATGCAACTGAAGAAACAAATCTACCCCTCCTCCAATACACTGTTTCTTATCCTACTCTCTCATCACCCTCTATTTATAGAATCTGAGTAAATAATTCAAACTTTTGTTTCTTAAGGTCACCCTGGTTGTTTCTCAGTAAATAATCCTTCTTCTACTTTCTATGTAGGAAACCCTAAACATAAAATAACATCTCACTAGTTTAGAAATATAATCATTACAATGCATTTATCTGATTTTTTTCACAGTATTTATTATTTCTATCTTATCTGTCCTCAAGTAACTTTTAGGTAAAGATGAATGGTAAAATAAATTTTAATAAAAATAGCTAAGAATTTGGTGCTCTTAATTTTGTATTCTTTTAAACTTTATCTGTAGCATCTCCTGTGGTATAACCATCACCATCATCATCACCATCTCCATTTGCAGGAGAAGAAACAGAGACACAGAGACTTTAAGAAATTTGTCCAGATTAACACACACAATGAATGGTAGAACTAGGGACTTGAAACCAACTATGTCCTCTTAAGCACTTTGCTATATTCCTTTGTTAATAAGAGTTTGATAATTACAAAATACTATCAGCTTTTTCTATAACCTCTTTGTGTAATAATCTATTCACAAACGTTATACATGAAAAAAATTATTACTCTAATTTTAATTTTAAAACATTAGTCAGTTAATATGAGTTTATTAATCATGAAAAGAGTTTATAATATTCTAAAATATTATGTCATTTAACAGATATTTATTGACTGTCTACTATGTAGCTATATTTACCTGAATCGTGGATCTTAAAGAGAGAACACACAAAAATTGAAAGAAATAAAAATTGCTCACAGTTTTATTGATCTATCATAACTAAAATGATCCTAATTTTCTACCAATGATGATTACTATCAATTATGGTCAAACTAATAAAATAATATTTTTAAACAAGCTGGAGTTTAATTAAAATTTGACAGAAAAATTTTAACTTTGAATCAAGAAAAATGGTATATGCTCTTTTATACTAGCAGTCATAACTCCTTTAATAAAAATTTATTACAAGCCAACAATATACTCATCTACAATTGTCATAGACACGATAGGCCTTGATTTTTAGAAGTATTTATTAATATATTTTTCTTATATATATTTTAATAATAACCCAGGAACAGCACTAAAATTCAAATAGGCCTTATTTGTATAAAATGTAATCTTGATGGACATATTCTTACATTTATGGGAAAGTAAAAAGAAACTGTATCTTCATTGACTGCCAGGGTTCAAATGATCATCACACCCTGGGTTCAAACAAAAATTATGCTCCTTTCCTCATGAATATGGTACATGAAGTTATAATACTACTTCACATTAAAGCAATTAATAGGTATGTTAATATAACATATGTTGTAACAGTGCCTGGGACGTACTAAGTGCTCAATAAAAATTATAAGTATTAGTTAGGCTCACTTTATGCTTTCACAGTACTGACTACTGCTCTTTCTGATTTCTTACAAAATCTATTGTGGTATTTTTAATGACATTTTTACCCATGGAGTCCCACTTCAGAATGAATTAGCATGTAATTTACAACCAAGTAAAAGTTGCATTTTCTAAGATTATAACTTTAAATGAGCCCCTAACTTGTTTAGACATAACATGTAATACTTTTCTGTAATACATGTGACATGGCATTGAAATCACTTGTGAAAAATCTAATTCCTAAAATATAAACAGTCTAATGCAAATCATTATCCCTATATTCAGACCACTACAGAGACCTAATCTAGAGTGGTGTTATTTTGTTTCCCCTAATGTGCCTGCTCTCTCAGAAAATCAAGTTTCATTTAAAAAGAAAAAAAAAGATCTTTTATGATATGCTTCAAAATGCTTGGTGGGTTCCTGTTTTCTACTTTATATGGGTAAGCATTTTCCTCTGAAAATAATGGGTTATTTTTATATTGATTCATTATATCATCAGGCTCATTGTTCAGCCTTATATTTGTCTTAAAATACTGAAATCATTCTTGCTTTCTATATTCAAATCACAGTCATTAACAGTTCTGAATACAAACAATTCTGTATAGTCCACTACTAACTGGATGGAAAAGTAGAGGGGACTCTGGAAACAGACAAATGAAATTAAAATTATAAAGGAAACTCTTAGAACAAAGAGGTGATTTTAATTTTATATATATATGCAATTTTATGGTAAAAGTTTAACTTGCCATCATTATGTAGATTTATTCATTACACAACTATCCATTATGTAAAGCCATTATGGAAATTCACAAAAGCCCCACATAGAGGGCAACTCTACAATGGAACTAGAACCATAGTTTATAATCTGAAGATCTGGTATTGTAGAAATCTCATCACCATAAATTGCTGGTTTTATTGAATTTTTTTCTTCCTTATATTAAAGAGTAAAGTTCAATATCAGGACTGTAAACCTGAAAAAAGGCTCTTAAAGAATTATAGTGTTTAGAGGATAGGCTGCCACATGAAGCTTCTAAATCATATCATCCTTGGTGATGTTCCATCACTCAAGCATCTCACAAAAGTCTTTCTTTCATAAAAGGGGAAGACAATGGAATCAAGAGCACTAATGGTTAGTGACTGTGATAACTTGAACTATTTTCAGAATTAATTTTAAACAATAGATTTCAGCAGTGTTCTTAGCTTTTAGATAAAAAATTTTCATTTTTTTCAGTCTATTTTTCTTATAATTAGTAATTATCATTTCTATTTTTTATTATATTTAATTAGCTTTAAAGATTATAAGAGGTTTAATGTGCTGAACTTGCATGCTATGCAGTTTAGCAGGAGAATCTCTTTTAAAGTATCTAATGCAGGGGTCAGCTATCTTTTTTCTTAAATGCAGAGAATAGATGGTTTAGGTTTTGCGGGCCATGTGGTTTCTATTGTAGTTACTCAACTCTACTATTGCAGTAAGAAAATAGCCAAGAACAACACGTGAGGCTGTGAGTGTGGCTGCAGTTCCAATAACTTCATTTACAAAAACATGCAGTAGGCCAGTTTGCGGGGAGCTTCCCTGGTGGCTCAGTAGTAAACAATTCACCTGCCAGTGCAGGAGACCTGGATTTGATCCTTGGGTCGATAAGATTCCCTGGGGAAAGAAATGGCAGCCCACTCCAGCACCTTGACTGGGAAATCTCATGGACAGAGGAGCTTTGTGGGCTACACTCCTTGGGGTCAAAAAAGAGTCAGATACAAGTTAGCAAGTAAACAACAAAAGCAGGCCAGTCTGGCCCATCGGTCTTAGGTTACTGAAAAATGTTCACTCTTGTTTATCCTGAAACGGCTCTCATTAAAAATAAAAAAAATCCTTAAAATCTTTTCATTTAGAAAAATGTTTTTAATAATCGATTAACAGTTTATGTTATTTAACTTATAGCTGAGGTAAACTCATAGCATATTTACGGAAAGCATGGAAAATACTACTTACTTTTTATTTTTCAAGGTTTCTATACTTTACTCCATGTGATTTTCAAATATTGCCTGATGGCCATTTTAAGACAGCTTGATGTTAAATCATGACTGATCTGTTTTTATTAAAATCAATATTCTATCCAAAGTAAAAATATCCTTCAAGAATGAAGGCAAAATCAAGATATTCTCAGATGAAGACAGTTAAGAGAATTTGTCTCCAATGGACTTACCACCAAAAAATCAATCAATCAATAATGTCTAAAGGAAGTTGTCTAAATAGAAATGAAGGAAATGAATAGCAGGAAGGAAGGAAGAACAATGATAAAAGTAGAAAGACATATAAATACAAAATACTTTCCTTCTCTAGTTTTCTAATGTTTGACATGTGAAACAAAAACCATGCCATTGTCTTATGTGGTTCTCATGATGTGCAGAAAATGTTTAAGATAAGTATATTAGAAAAGTGGGGGAGCAAATGGAGGTAAGGTTTCTATACTTCACTGGAACTAATAAAATATGAATACCTTCATATTATGATAATATATATATAATATAATTCATAGAGAACTACTAAAAAAATTATGTCAAGAGACATACCCCAAAACACTATGACTACAACAATGAGGAGTTCTAAAAGTGCTCAAGTTAACACACACAAAGACTAGAAAAAGAAAACAGAAACCAAAAAAAAGGAGGGAGGGACAAACAGAAAACAAAAGAAAAAAGGTATAGATGTAAGTCCAAGTGAATCAATAATTAAATGGAAATAAACTAAATATACCAATAAAATATGAAGATTGTCAGAGTGGATAAAAAACTTGACTCATCTATATGATGTCTACAAAAGGCTTACTTAAAATATAATAACATATGTGGACTGAAAACCAAAGAATGGAAAAAAATCAATATTGTTCACAGCAGAATAATAGCAAGATTTTTACAGCCAAAAGATGAAACCACCAAAATACTCTATAATACATTTATGGTTAAACAAATTGGATACATTCATATAACAAAATACTACTCAGCAAAAAAGAGAAACAAACTATTGAGGTATATGCTCAAGAATGAAAAGGCCAATTTAAAAATGTCACACACAATTATTTCACCTACATAACTTTCTATAAATGATAAAATTAAAGAGAAGAAAAATGGATTAGTTGGGGCTAGGGATAGTGGATGACGAAAGGAGTGGACTTGACTCTAAAAGGATACCATAAAGTCAATTTTGTGTTGATGGAACAGTTCTGTATGTTGATTGTGATGGTGGCTCCACAAATCAACTCAGCTCATATGACAAAACTACATGTACACATTGTACTAAATATCCATTCTTAGTTTTTCTGTCATTCTACAGTTAGACCCAATGTAGTAATGGGAGAAACTGGGTTAAGGATAGGTGGAAACTCAGTGCACTCATTTCAAAAGAAAAAAGTGGGGAAAAAAAACACCTCATCCTCATTTGGGGCAACTTATTTATATACTCTGAGTGCCTTCATCCACACAATGAAGATAATGATACCCATCTCACAGTTCAGTTTTGAGGCTTTAATGAAAGAAGTACAATGAATCCTAAAGGAAATCAACACTGACTATTCATTGGAAGGACGGATGCTGAAGCTCTAGTACTTTGGCCACCTGATGCAAAGAGCTGACTCACTGGAAAAGACCTTGATGCTGGAAAAGATTGAAGGCAAAAGGAGCAGTGGACAGCAGAGGATGAGTTGATTAGATAGCATCACCAGTTCAATGACATAAATTTGAGCAAACTCCAGGAGACAGTGCAGGACAGAGGAGCCTGGCATGCTATAGTACATGGAGTTCCCAATAGTTGGACACAGCTTAGTGACTGAGCAACAACAGCAATGCAAGTGTTTCTTATTTTTCCTAGAGTATATAAAGTAATGAATTCACGTTAGTTGAACCATTGTTTTGCTGTTGAACCATATTAAGTGAAATGTCTTCAGTGAAACTGCTCTTTACATTAATGGAGTTAAAGTTTTGAATGTAAATCAAACATGTTGATGAGGGTTTTCCCATACCTCTGTCAAATATAAATCGGTGCTTGCCAAGGGCACGTGCCATCTGCCTCTGTGAGGATTGAATCCTGTGCTGCTGCAGCTGTTGACCTTACGCATACCCCAAAGGGAGTTCAGGGTGGAGAAATGAGGCAATTTGTGCTCCAGAAAAATTGGTGGAACAGGTACTTTTTGGAACTGATTTTTAGTCCAATCCTTGTAGTTCCTCATGTCTAGAAATGCACTAAATCCCTTCATAGTGACGTCAGCTCCTCATGACTAACACAAAACCTTTTGTAAGATAAGTGCTTGATTTCACTGAACTCTCCCTTCACCAAAATCTTATATATTGACCTTCCCCCTCCACCTCTTTAGAGAAGTGTCTCAGAGCTCTCTGAGGTGTTGTCTCCCAGGCTGAACTTCTCATTTTGCCTCAAATAAATCTTAATTGGCTATTCTCACCTTGTGCATCTTTTTTTAACACAACCAAGCAATTATCCAATACCAGTTGGATGTTCTGCATTTCAGCTCAAGTCCGACACTACCCAGAAAGAGCATTGGATTTCACAGATTAAGAGCTCAGGAAAACAAGACTGTCCTGCCCCCCACCCTCAACAGAAGTCAGTAGCAATTTCAGGTTATCACCTGTGCTTGAAACTGAACAGGACTCTGTGGAGCCCTCACTGCTATAAAGCTGCTCTGTGTACTCCATTTCTTATTTATAGGAAAAGATTTTGGTCTCTTAGGCCTTTTCTGGTTCCAAAAAGCAAATTCATACAGTTACTAATCAGGTTAGTGAGAGGATGCAGAAATCTAGGAAAAGCAGTCAAGAAACAATAGTCAGGTGATAAAATAAAATCCTAGTTTCTCCTCAAGAACAGGGCTTCCCTGGTAGTTTAGATGGTAAAGAATCTGGCTGCAGTGCAAGAGATCCAGGTTCAATTCCTGGGTCAGACAGATCCCCTCGAGAAGGGAATGGCTATCCACTCCAGTATTCTTGCCTGGGAAATCCCATGGACAGAGGAGAGCCTGGTGGTATATAGCCCATGGATTTGCAAAGAGTTGAATATGACTGAGCAAGGAATATATATAACAATCCAATATATATCTCAGAAACTAATTCCCACCCTTCGCAGAAAGAGGATGGTGATTACATACTGACCATAAGCACATAGACCCCAGACTGGTTGGAACCACAAGATTGATGATTAAGTGTCCTGAAACGCCACTTCATTATCTCATCATCAATCTATCAGAAGAAAATTGGGCTCCCTACAGCCTTCATTCACTTTTAAATGTTGTCTTTAAAAAACTTTCTCTGAAAACCACCAGGGATTTCAAGTGCTTTTGAGCATGAGCTACCCATTCCCTTGCTTGGTGCCCTACAATAAATGCTAACCTTTCCTTCACTGCAACCTGGTGTTAGCAAACTGGCTTTGCTATATATAGCAGGTGAGTTGTCTCAAATTTATTCAGTAACATGCTTTTGATCAGGAAGCTATAAATTAGAGGTTTCAAAGACTCTGTCTTTGGGTTTGATTAATTTGCTAGAGCATCTCACAGAGCTCCAAGAAACCTTTTTTTTTTTTTCTTTTTTACTAGATTACTGGTTTATTACAAAAGGACATAACTCAGAAACATTCAGATGAAAGAGATACATAGGGCAAAGTATGAGGAAAGGATGAGGGGAGAAGCTTCCATGCTCCCTGGATGTACCACTCTTCCTGAATTTCCCCATGTCCATGGATCTAGGAATTTTGCATTTTATCTGCCTGCAAGCAGGAGACCAGGGTTTGATCCCTGGGTTGGGAAGATCCACTGGAGAAGGGAATGGCAATCCACTTCAGTATTCTTGCCTGGATAATCTCATAGACAGAGGAGTCTAGCGCGCTACAGTCCATGGGGTTGCAAAGAGTTGCACTGAGTGACTAACACATGTGAGAGTATAATTACACTGTCATGACTGATTAAATCATTGGCCATTGAGGATTAATTCAACCTCCAGCCTCTCTTCCCTCCTCAAATGTCAGTGTAGTGGGACTGAAAATTCCAACCCTTCAATCACATAGTTGATGACAACAAATCTGAGGTGTGGCCCCAAAATCAGCTCATTAGCATAATAACAAAACCTTTATAGCTTACTCCCCTGATGTGAAATTCCAAGATTTTTAGTTCAGTGCCAGAAATGGCATGAAGGTCAAATACATATCTCTTATAAATTATAGTACCATAGAAGTGCAGCCATATTGAAGGCATAAGGAAAATAAAGGGCTGATTCATATTTAGGGATATGTTTGTGGGCTTATATCAGGGGGATAAAGGTAATAGAGTTATCAGACAGGAAATACTTGCTTGTGTCCCAACCATGTCATCTCTTGAAATTTTAATTTCTACTTCTGAGAAGTCATGTGGGAAGCAAGGGCAGAGAGCAGCATCCTTTACCTCTGCAGGACTTACGGAGCTCTTACTTTATGCAGGTTCTGTGCCAAGCCATGGGATACAAACAGCAATTGACTTTGTTTCTGGACAGGAGTCTCTGTCCCATAGGACCACAGACAAAACCAAAAACTACAGAGAATTAGTCCTGCATGAGTGGTGGCATAGGTACCATGAGACCATGGAGAATAAGCACCCAAATTTTCCTGAGATGCTTAGAAATAGTTTCATTAAAAGTTGAAGAAGGAGCAATTTGACAATTACATAGGGGGACAAAAGATATTCCTAATAGAAAAAAGTAATATGGGAAGTTCCCTGGCAGTCCAGTGATTGGGACTTGGTGCTTTCACTGTTATGGTCCAGGTTCAATCCCTGGTCGGAAGATCCCACAACCTAGCGAGAAAAGAAAAAAAGTAAAAACAGAAAAACAAAATTTTAACCTTGACTAACTGGATGAATAGCTTACCTCCATAGCTGTTATTCACTTCTTATTTGCTCTTTATTCTTCTATTACTGAGTTTCTGGCTCATTATGTCACTGAATTGCTATGATGATCACCAAACTACCTAACTCAAAGATCTGATCTTATTTGACCTGCTTGATACTGTTCACCATTCACTGTTCTAGGACATTTTTGCTCTTTTGGCTTCTTATAATCATGACTTTCTGATTCTATTCTTACACTTGTTTTACCACCTGTTTGTGATTTCCTTTATAAGTGCTCTATAACAAGGCCCTGACAAAAACAAAGGAGGGGAAAAACATAACAGAACAAAGGAATAGTCTTTATTTTGAATTAGGCAATACTCTTAACACCTATGGAAAATTAGGATAAGATCATTCTTTCAAAAGGCACTAGTCATATAGAAATTAGAAGAAAAAGAGTTTGTGATACACAGCCCAGCATTTAGCTCAAATTTCAGCTTCCGAGCTAAAAGAATATCTTTACTAGATTATAAACATCAACAGGGTAAAGTAAAAATATCTCTGGAGATTTTAGGTATAAAAGAAAAGGAATGAACTGGGAAACAGAGATTAAGATAAACAGCAATAAGTGAGTGGGAATTTGACAAAGGCTTTCAGAATGCTTCTGTTTTAGTTGTATAGAATCTATTACTTTAAAATTTGGCTTTTTAAGTTTCTCTATTTTTTCTGACTGGATCTAGATTTATTAATTCAATGATGTGTGATTAAGAATTTTATTTTGCCTTTCTATTCAAAATCAAGTGCCTTGTGTAAACTTGTCTATGTTCTCTAGAAGTTTTTTTTTCTAATTTTTAAATATAAATTTATTTATTTTAATTGGAGGTTAATTACTTTACAATATAGTATTGGTTTTGCCATACATCAACATGAATCCGCCACAGGAATACACGTGTTCCCCATCTGAACCCCCCTCACTCCTCCCTCCCCGTACCATCCCTCTGGGTCGTCCCAGTGCACCTGAGTTTTGCTTCATGGTATCACAGCATTTGAGAGAACAGGCAGAGGAAACAGAGATCAAATTGCCAACATCCGCTGGATCATGGAAAAAGCAAGAGAGTTCCAGAAAAACATCTATTTCTGCTTTATTGACTATGTCAAAGCCTTTGACTGTATGGATCACAATAAACTGTGGAAAATTCTGAGAGAGATGGGAATATCAGACCACCTGATCTATCTCTTGAGAAACCTGTATGCAGGTCAGGAAGCAATAGTTAGAACTGGACATGGAACAACAGACTGGCTCCAAATAGGATAAGGAATACGTCAAGGCTGTATACTGTCACCCTGCTTATTTAACCTTTATGCAGAGTACATCATAAGAAACGCTGGGCTGGAAGAAGCACAAGCTGGAATCAATATTGCTGGGAGAAATATCAGTAACCTCAGATATGTGGATGACACCACCCTTATGGCAGAAAGTGAAGAAGAACTAAAAGGCCTCTTGATGAAAGTGAAAGAGGAGAGTGAAAAGGTTGGTTTAAAGCTCAACATTCAGAAAACGAAGATCATGGCATCTGGTCCCATCATTTCATGGGAAATAGATGGGGAAATGGTGGAAACAGTGTCAGACTTCATTTTTTTGGGCTCCAAAATTACTGCAGATGGTGATTGCAGCCATGAAATTAAAAGACACTTACTCCTTGGAAGGAAAGTTATGACCAAAGTAGATAGCATATTGAAAAGCAGAGACATTACTTTGCCAACAAAGGTCCATCTAGTCAAGGCTATGGTTTTTCCAGTAGTCATGTATGGATGTGAGAGTTGGACTGTGAAGAAGGCTGAGCGCCGAAGAATTGATGCTTTTGAACTGTGGTGTTGGAGAAGACTCTTGAGAGTCCCTTGGACTGCAAGGAGATCCAACCAGTCCATTCTAAAAGAGATCAGTCCTGGGTGTTCTTTGGAAGGAATGATGCTAAAGCTGAAGCTCCACTACTTTGGCCACCTCATGCAAAGAGTTGACTCATTGGAAAAGACTCTGATGCTTGGAGGCATTTGGGGCAGGAGGAGAAGGGGACGCCAGAGGATGAGATGGCTGGATGGCATCACCGGCTCAATGGACATGAGTTTGAGTGAACTTCAGGAGTTGGTGATGCACAGGGAGGCCTGATGTGTTGCAGTTCATGGGGTCGGACACAACTGAGGAACTGAACTGAACTGAAGAACTGTATAAAGAGATCCCTCAATTTCAGAACAGGGTTAGATATCCTGTACCTTCAGATATCATCCCTGAGAAGTTACAACTTTACTTTCTTAATCCCAGGTGGGTACAACTAGACTCTAGTCATGAGGAAACAGTGGTCCAACTCGACATGAGAAATATTCTGTTTTTTTTTTTTTTTTTTTAAAGAAAAATGTCAAGGAAGACCACAAACGACCAAGGAATTAGTCCCCAGACTAAAGAGGAGTAAGTGGTATGATAACTGAATACAACATTTGGATTCTGTACTAAAAGAAAAAGAATTCTCTAAAGGACACTATTTGATCTGTTGACAAAACTGCAGTATGGATAGTAAACAGATAAAAGCAAAATGCCAACATTCAAGGTAAAAAAGTTAAAAATTGCACTATGGTTACACAATAAAATGTTCTTCAGAAATGCACACTGAAATAAATAGGGAGAAAAGGGCATGATGTTACAAGGTATTCTCTTTTCAAATAATTTAATGAAAAAAAACTTTCTGCATACCCTACACACAGAAAATGTTGACACAAAGAGGGAAAATGATGGATGAAACTGAGTAAAGTACAGAGGGTAGACTTTGCATTATTTCTGTTAACACTTTATTTTCCTTACTGTATTTTTTTAAATTTTAGTGAAGTATAGTTGAATTATAATATTGTGTTTAATTCCTGCTGTACAACAAAGTGATTAGTTGTATATGTGTATATACATATATATTCTTTTTCATATTCTTTTCCATGATGGCTTATCACAGGATATTGAATATAGCTCCCTGTGCTATACAGTAGGATCTTTTTTATCCATCTTATATATAATAGTTTACATCTGCTAATCCCAAACATTTCAAAGATGAATTTGAAATAAATTTCTACATATAGAAAGAAAAAAAAATAGAAAGGAAGAAATCCTGACTATAAGTAACACTAAGAAAGCTCATAAGTCCAGAAAATTTTCAAGAAAGATATTTTGGGGCTAGTACACTAAGTTGTTTGAACTAACAAGTGGAATGCCAACTTCAATTGTGCAGGCAATGTCTGTAATATGGTTGCATCTACAACCCAACTTTCCCACAGATAAGGAGGAAGCTCTGGGACGCTGCCTTCCTGTGATCAGTCATTTTTCTTTTTAATGATTTTAAAAACAGAATAGACCATAAACGAATTGGTAAGACTTACTAACAGTACTGGTAGAATAAACAAATCATACATGTACAAAAATTAATCATTGTTTTTCATATTGGCAGGAACTCTACCTATATCTACTTTTAACACTGAACACTGTTCACTTGGTGATGGTTGTTTGAGACACATTTCCTTTGGTGATACAGAAAAAGAACAGAGGAGAATGTGTAAAATATTGATTACCTTAAATTAAAAAATAGATTAATGAAGTTTATAATTTTGCTTTCAAATATAAATATGTAAATTGAAGAAAGGTAATAGAATGATAACATGTTACTTAAAGCAGGAACTCCTGTTGCTGAGCATTGGAATTTAACTACTAATAAATTACAGTTTGCAATTATTGGAAGCATTTATAAAAATATCAGCTATGTGTAGCTATTCATTAAATAACAGTTAATAGTTATGCTAATTTTACTCATTTGCTCTGTATGGTAGGATCAGAAAAACTATGTACAGTTTAACTTATAACCCAATCTGTCTTCTTTCGGCTTCAAAATGTTATCCATTATCGTTATTCTAATAACTTCACTAATCAACATTCATGGTATTTAATTAAACTAAAATATATCCAAGCACTTACAAAAAGAATATGCATAATAACAAGTGCCACAAAGAAGAAGAGTTAAATCCAAAATATTAATCTTAAATTGTATGAATGTGGAGATTATGTGCTTCATTCTTAGAAAAATTATATTTTCATATCAGATTTAAATCCAGAAAGATGATTAAGAATCAGCCTTACATTTGCATATCACCTTATACTTTTTAAAGCACATTTATAAGTATTATCTTTTCTGAGTCTCACAATAGCCAGAGATTTTTATCATTTGATTTTTGGAAAGTAGGAAACCAGCTAACTGCGGCTAAGAGATTTGCACTTGGATTTACTGAACTGATGAATAAGGAAGGTGAGATTGGAGCACATGCATTCTAATTGCTAGTCCTGGGTTTGTCTCACACTCCATGGAGAGTCCTTCCACTAATTCAGGTCTCACACATCAGTTTTATGATTCTTAGCCACTCTAGAGAGGAAAAAGTTGGCAGTCAAGAGCACACTCATGCTTCAGAAATATTACAGGGGCCATAATGCATATTGTATAAGCATATATTGCTGTTACTTTGATTTTTTTCTCACATTCATAGTAATACTAAATGTATGATGTGAGGAAGTCTCATTAGACCTACTGCCTAAATGAGGGAATTGAAAGACACTTAAGGATAAGTGAAATTAAAGAAAGCATTAGCAGACAGAAGAGATGTTCTAATTGTACTTTTTCTACATCTCTATAAAATACGTCTTCCTGATTCCTTTAAAGTGATTTCTTCATATTAACCTTGTTCAAGTTATTTCTACCCCAAATACAAAACAAATAAAAATCAAATTTTATCTATCTGAAATGTGGTGGGGTCCTATTCACGAAAAGTACCACTCTTCCATGGTACATTTAAAGCTATATTGTTCAAATGTTTAGATTTTATACAAACTGATGACTCGTTTAGAGTTGTTTTGTGAAAATAGACTTGTTTTGATGATGTTTACCCCCAGCTTTGTAAAACTGACAGTCTCTTTAGGAGGATGTGCCTTGTATCAAAAGCACAAGACACTAATAAACATGTTATATCCCTTAATCTCACCTAGCTATGTGATCTTTAACAAGTTACTTAACTCTTGGATTTTTAGATTCCTCATCAGCCAAAATTTAATGCTAACTGCCAAATCCTTGATTCTGAACTGCAGTTTGAAATTAGACCCAGCAACCTCATAATTTGTATAATTTCATTCTCTCCTGATTACCTCAGCAGTTCACACTGGCCTATTAACATGTGAATGCCGAGTGAATAAAAGCCTTACACATTTAAATGAAGATACCTCTCTTGTGACATTTTCCATTTGAGCCTTTTGTCTATTGATGTGTGATTATCCAGTGTACTACCGTGAAAATAACCTTGCCCAGGCATCAAGAGACCTAGGCTCTACTCTGGGCTGTGACAGAAAATGTTCAGTTAACTTCTGTGAACTGCAGACATTTGGGTATAAAAAATAAGTATAAAAATATGCATCCTGTCTACCTCATGAAAAAGATATGAAAAATTAGCTGACGCTTAAGTTTTGAACAAGTGAGGTTGCAGGATACTGAATAGCACAAACAACACTGATGCATTTCTGATTTACCTGATGGAGAGATGTGCCGCCAAGAAATGGAAGGCTCTGGTTTCCCTGTGGCCAAACAAGTAAGGGTGACATTGGTTCCTTCATTGATGGTCATATCGCTTGAGATGTCATAAATCTTCGGAGGAACTGAAATGGCAAAACATGCAGTGTTCAGGAAAAAAATATGTATATATAATAATCTGTTGAACTACATATGATTAACTCCATGTTGTCAAGCAAACAAACTACAGTGGTGAAATGAACTTATAGCTCAGGATCATCACCTGAACAATGGATTCTCTAGATCTTCAAGAATATCTCAGAGTTTTGTTTTGTTTTGCTTTGTTTTTTCCCCCACTCTTTGATTGGTTTTAAATTTCTCTAGTATTTATCTATTAAATATTTTAGGATAAATTAAATACTTAATAACAAAGGTTTATATGTTGTTTAAATGTTATGAATACTTTGTACTAAGTAAACTAGAATATAGTCATCTGTCTGTTCCATCTATATACTTCACTATAATGATGGTTTTTCGGTTGAAAAGATTAAAGAAAAATGGAAATCTAGAAGAAGAAAGTTAATGGAGAAGGAAATGGCAACCCATTCCAGGACTCTTGTCTGGAAAATCCCATGGACGGAGGAACCTGGTAGGCTGCAGTCCATGGGGTCGCTAAGAATCAGACATGACTGAGCGACTTCACTTTCACGCATTGGAGAAGGAAATGGCAACACACTCCAGTGTTCTTGCCTGGAGAATCCCAGGGATGGGGGAGTCTGGTGGGCTGCCGTCTCTGGGGTCACACAGAGTTGGACATGACTGAAGCGACTTAGCAGAAGCCACAGTAGCAGAAGAAATTTAAAATAGCAGGACAGATATACCTATATGCTGATTTATGAACTAAGTGAGGCAAAACATAGAATTAGGATATATTTTTTCAAGTTCACAAAGGCAATTGGGGCCTCAATTTTCTCATCTGCCAAAGAGCAGGACTGGACTTTCTGATAATTTTTGTTCTAAGGAACACAAATTCTAAGGGCTGTGAAAGATACGTTCAATACGTATTTTCTTATCAATCAATGGAAATTGGTTGAAATAGGTCTCTTTATGTTGAGATTTCTTGGAACATTTGTTATGACCTATTGCTCTGTAGGTCTATGAGAGTGAAAAGGGAAATACTGTGATGCATTTTTTTCCCGATATATTAAGCTATGGAAATTTTATATCAGAGAAGGTGACAGAAGTAGTGACCCAGGAATAAACTTTAGGAATGTTGGAGAGAAAAAATACCTAAATTAACTTCCAGGATGTTGGTATTCTCTCATACAACAAATGATCACATTTAATCCTTAAGCAGTATGGATATGAATCCTGCGTCCTCTGCAGACTAGCTGTCTTATCTCAGCCTGAGTTCTTCATCTGAAAGCTGGAGATTATATTAGTATAAACCCCGTGTAGCTGCTGTGAGAATTAATAAGTTAACATATCTTAAAGGGTTTAGAAAAGTTCTTGGAATTGTTGTTAGATATTATTATTATTTGCTTTAAAATACATATTTGCTGTTTGAACTTAATTTCACTATTGCTCTTTCCCATGGCTTAAAATTTCCGAACTTTACCACTTTGATGGTATACATGAATGCCCTGCGCCAGTTTTGGTTTACTACATAAAAATTATAATATGTTGAAGCTTCAGATCAAAGCTAAATAAATGATAATTTATTATATTGATCATTATTATAAGAACATACTTTTGTAGTGGATTTTTTTCTCATTGTTCCATTCTTACGGTTTCTTTTGGCAAGAGATGTGTTTTCATAGCTATTTTGAAAACCAATATCTATAATCTGTCATAGGGATAAATTAAATTACTCACACTTTTAATATCATCTTTAATTTTTTAATGGAACCCAAACTCTGCTACAAGAAAACCTGGGAGGATTTGATTACAAATACAAAGTATTTGACTATATATAACTGGTGATATGATTGAGGAAAAGGTTTATTCTTAAGTGATATACTGTTGTAACTGTTTCTAAATGACATACTTTAATTGGCATTTAAAACTCAGTGAGCTAATAATATTAACATTTTCCAATGTCCAATGCATTTCAAAGTTACATCATAAAGTTGCAATATTACATATGGGTGAAAGATTCATTCAAAGTATAAGAGAGGTCAATGGTTTTCAATCTAACAGAGCCTGCAGAGTTCATTGATAAGTTTCTGATTTCACACTGCAACTAACCTTTAAGAAATTACTACTTGTAGAATTTAAGGGTTTTATCAAAGAATATCCACTGTAATGTGAAAAGGCTACTAAAACACTACTCCCTTTTCCAACTACACTATCTGTGTGAGACTGAATTTTCTTCATGTACTTTTAAACATGGCAACATATTGAATTAAAAAGTAGATATAAAAATAAAAAAAAACATTATGATTAAATTCTTAATGAACTCTTCTCATGCAAATAAGCAAAAAATAAAAACCATTCCAAACAGAAGACTCTTTTTACCTTAACTGAGACAGAACAGAAATAAAGATATTAAAATAACTTAGGAAGAAAGTAGAGACAAATGTGTAAGACTTACTGCTGAATTGAAGATTTAATAAAATTACAGCATTAAACAAAAAATATCCTTTGGATAGATGGATGTAGGTATCAGTTTAATATAGTAAACTATGATATACATGGTATATACACATGCTGCTGCTGCTACCGTCATGTCAGCTGTCATAACTTTGGTCATAACTTTCCTTCCAAGGAGTAAGCGTCTTTTAACTTCATGGCTGCAGTCACCATCTGCAGTGATTTTGGAGCCCAAAAAATATATCCGACTCTGTGCGATGTCATAGACGGCAGCCCACCAGGCTCCTCTGTCCCTGGGATTCTCCAGGCACGAACAATGGAGTGGGTTGCCATTTCCTCCTACAACGCATGCAAGTGAAAAGTGAAAGTGAAGTCGAACAGTCGTGTCCAACTCTTAGCGACCCCATGGACTGCAGCCTACCAGGCTCCTCCATTCATGGGAGTTTCCAGGCAACAGTACTGAAGTGCGGTGCCATTGCCTTCTCCACAATATACACATGGATGTGTGTGTACAATGTATTTATATATACATATATTTCAGTTCAGTTCAGTCGCTCAGTCATGTCCAACTCTTTGAGACCCCATGAACTGCAGCACTCCAGGCTTCCCTGTCCATCACCAACTCCCGGATTTCACTCAAACTCACGTCCTCAAGTCGTTGATGCCATCCAGCCATCTCATCCTCGGTCATCCCCTTCTCCTCCTGCCCCCAATCCCTCCCAGCATTAGTCTTTTCCAATGAGTCAACTCTTCGCATGAGGTGGCCAAAGGACTGGAGTTTCAGCTTTAGCATCATTCCTTCCAAAGAAATCCCAGGGCTGATCTCCTTTAGGATGGACTGGTTGGATCTCCTTGCAGTCCAAGGGACTCTCAAGAGTCTTCTCCAACACCACAGTTCAAAAGCATCAATTCTTTGGCACTCAGCTTTCTTCATAGTCCAACTCTCATACCCATACATGACCACTGGAAAAACGGTAGCCTTGACTAGACAGACTTTTGTTGGCAAAACAATGTCTCTGCTTTTGAATATGCTATCTAGGTTGGTCATAACTTTCCTTCCAAGGAGTAAGCGTCTTTTAACTTCATGGCTGCAGTCACCATCTGCAGTGATTTTGGAGCCCAAAAAATATATCTGAAATTGTTTCCAATGTTTCCCATCTATTTCCCATGAAGTGATGGGATCAGATGCTATGATCTTAGTTTGCTGAACATTGAGCTTTAAGCCAACTTTTTCACTCTTCTCTTTTACTTTCATTAAGAGACTTTTTAGTTCCTCTTCACTTTCTGCCATAAAGGTGGTGTCATCTGCATATCTGAGGTTATTGACTTTCTCCTGGCAATATTGATTCCAGCTTGTGCTTCTTCCAGCCCAGTGTTTCTCATGATGTACTCTCCATAGAAGTTAAATAAGCAGGGTGACAATATACAGCCTTGACATATTCCTTTTCCTATTTGGAACGAGTCTGTTGTTCCATGTCCAGTTTTAACTGTTGCTTCTTGGCCTGCATACACATTTCTCAAGAAGCAGGTCAGGTGGTCTGTTATGCCCATCTCTTTCAGAATTTTCCACAGTTTATTGTGATCCACACAGTCAAAGGCTTTGGCATAGTCAATAAAGCAGAAATAGATGTTTTTCTGGAACTCTATGGCTTTTTCCATGATTCAGTGGATGTGGCAATTTGATCTCTGGTTGCTCTGCCTTTTCTAAAACCAGCTTGAACATCTGGAAGTTCATGGTTCACGTATTGCTGAAGTCAGGTTTGGAGAATTTTGAGCATTACTTTACTAGCATGTGAGATGAGTGCAATTGTGCAGTAGTCTGAGCATTCTTTGGCATTGCCTTTCTTTGGGATTAGAATGAAAACTGACCTTTTCCAGTCCCATAGCCACCGCTGAGTTTTCCAAATTTGCTGGCATATTGAGGGCAGCACTTTCACAGCATCATCTTTTAGGATTTGAAATAGCTCAACTGGAATTCCATCACCTCCACTAGCTTTACATATGCATATATAAATATGTATATATGTATATATAAATACATATATATCAATGCCTACTATGAAACAAAGAAAAAATTACATGATACTTTCCTTCTTTATGAAGTACAGCGATATCAATTTTGTCTGACTAGTTGATGTACACTCGTGGCTGATTCATGCCGATGTGTAGCAAAACGAATACAGTATTGTAAAGCAAAACAAACTAAAAAAATAAAAATTAATTAAAAAAACAAACAAACATAACTAATTTAACTTTGGACAGAGGTATAAATATTTAAGAGAAGTTATGGGCATGCATTCTAGCCTCTAAATTAAATGATTTTCTCAAATTTTATTTGATCTTAAAATAGTTTATTTTCATTTTTACACATATAGTTAAAATGGTAAATGTAAGCAGTGATAAACTAATATTAAGCACAATATTTAATTTCACAGAAAAACAGCCAAATCTCTTAGCAATAAACTTAGGTTTAACATTTAACTATGGGAAATTCTGTGGTGGGGGAATACTATTGAATTCCAGGTGTTACATGTCAGTCCAGTGATTGCAGCCACCTTCTGGGGCCTCATAATTCAGGATATACTATGGTAAAGAAACATCTGGAAAGAGGATGCTAGTAAGAGAAAATCCCTCTGGCAAGGCTCTTCTCCCCAAAATGCATCACCTGTTGGCAACAGATGTTGTATGTAGAAAAGCCAATGAAAATCCTCACATGCACTGTAGCTTGTGGAGGCAAAAGCAGGTGTTCCCTTGCTGAACATTCAGTCTTGCATATTCAGTTCAAGGCTTCAAACTTTTACTGAGAATTAGGGAGGGAATAATTCTGGACTCACAGGAAATGCAAAAATTTCCTAACATAATCCTTCACCTCAAGAAACTTAAAATTTAAATAGGGAGGAAGATAGATAAGTAATTAAGAGAAGACAAATATTCCAATGTTTTCCTTTCTTATTTTACATTAGGAACACATGTCTAAACAAGTATGCCTTTAGGGTTCAAAATCATTAGAGATTAATTTTGTGTTCATTTCTTTTAAAGCAAACCATGAAGGATAGTTTATGCACAAAGTTATTCATTGTGGTGCTATTTATAATAAAGAATAACTATTAATAACCTCAAAATAAGACAAAAGAAATGGAGGTATTGGTTAGCTCTGCCTCCAAAATAAGGTGCTACTAAGGAAGGGTTTGGGATGAATCTGGGGACCATTGGGATGAGCTGTAAAGGAAGACAAAGGTGATGTTTCTACTCTGGGCGGCAGGAACAATGAAGAATGGTAATGTTTCAGACATCGTAAGACCATCTGGGTCCCAACAAGAGTTTGTATAAATGGCACATGTGCACATCTAGGAAGAACTCCAGTGAACTTTCTAAATGACAAAGCATCATGTCTTATATGTCCTGTATTCTATGCACTTGCATAGAAAAAAGTAAAATGAGCTAAAATGACTATTCTACACATCCACTTCTTTTCTATATAACATATTTCAAAATCCTTTAACATTTTTATTTATAAATGTAACTTAAAAATCAATTGTTTAAAAAGAAGCATGTTCAATCAGTTTAATAATTTTAAGTCACTAAATAACTACATTTTAATGAGTATTTCAGGTTGCTGTAGAATTAGTAATCATTAAATATTTATGACCTGGACCAGAGCAATAAAGGAATAAGCTATTCATTTAAATACATACTTGTTTAAATTTCAGGAAATTTGATTATAACCTTAAAACTGTTATACATTTAAAGGAATCACTATTGTACCTTTGAATTAATAACCTACTCTGCCTTTAATTAATCATTCACAGGATTCAATTTCAACTATTTACTGTCCTGTTCTCAATTTCTATTCAGCTGATGCCATGGTGGGAGAGGATGACACATATTTAGATGCATTTATAGATTTAGATTCGTTAAGTGCTAGTCGCTCAGTTGTATCTGACTCTGCAACTCCATGGATTGTAGCCCACAAGGCTCCTCTGTCCATGGAATTTTCCAGGCAAGAATAAGGAGCAGTTAGCCATTCTCTTCTCGAGGGGATCTACCTGACCCAGAGATGGAACCCGGGTATCCTGCACTGAGCAGGATTCTTTACCATCTGAGCCACCAGGTAAGCCCTATTTGATTCATTACAGTAATTCAAATCCCTTATTGCTTTCACTTTCATAAAAAATTATGCTATATGACTTGTCCCAACTGCCTTCTCCATTTGGAACCATCTATCAGTGTCCTTAGACAGGGTATGGAGTATTATCAGTAAGGAAAATCTTAGAATACCTACCTAAACCAAATGCTAATGATTTCCACACAACCAAGCCACTTGGGATTATTCCCTACTATTTGAACTATGAGAGGCAATAGTTATTGATTAAAACTTTTTAGAACTTGTACATAATTTCTAAACTGTATTAAAAAAAATAAGGTTTTTGTTTCTTTAAAGAGCAGCCTTCACAGATTTAACTTACATTTCTTCTAGCAACTCATCTTGTAGTCTGGAACATGATCATTAAAATTTTGAGAAGTCAAAATAAGGGTGACAAATCTGTACATCACAGGAATCATATGAGCACACTGTTTTATTATATATGAAAAGTCTGTGCAGGGACTGTGGCCAGGGCCCTGGTGTGAGGAAGTCAGAACGGAGGAGCCTAGCAGTGTCCATGTGCTCCAGCCTGCTTCCTAATTGCAGGGAAGCTGGTGGGAAATGTGTTTTTAAAGTCTGTGCAGATAATATTCAAAATAATAAACAGAGTTCCCATCTACAGTAAGTTGCATGAGATGTGAGGTTGTGTCACACGTAACAGTGAAAGTCCCTAGAGAATGTATTTGATGGTGATCTTGCGTACATGTGTGCTAAGTCCTTCAGTCGTGTCTGACTCTTTGTGACCCATGGACTGTAGTGCACTAGGGTTCTCCGTCCATGTGACTCTCCAGGCAAGAACACTGGAGTGGGTTACCATGCCCTCCTCTAGGGGATCTTCCTGATCCAGGGATAGAACCCATATCTCTTATGTCTCCTGCATTGGCAGGCGGGTTCTTTTCCACTAGCACCCCCTGGGAAGCCTGATGGCTATTGTAACTTTAAGTAAATGCAAGACAAGGATTATTTGGCTCTGGACAGTTGCACTCGCTCACTAGAATCAATTAAATGCTTCATCAAGTTTTTAAGTTGTAAGAGTCCATGAAAGACCACAGTACATACAAATCCATTAGGAGAACTTCTTTAGGCTGCCAGGGCTAAATGGTGAATGAAGTATGTATGCCCCACAAACACTGAAAGATTGTTGAAAAGCATCAGTTGAGTACTTATCATAGCAACAATCTGGGCACAAAAATCACATGCTTTCAAAGTCAGGGTGTACAAAGCAAAGCAGTGATTTATAAGCAGGTGGACTAAGTGTCTTCTCATTCAGTCTCTGAAGCTATAGTCTCATTATTAAAACCCTTGAAAGGTTTGACGGAGAAGGCAATGGCACCTCACTCCAGCACTCTTACCTGGGAAACCCCATGGACAGTGGAGCCTGTTAGGCTACAGTACATGGGGTCGCTAAGAGTCAGACATGACTGAGTGACTTCCCTTTCACTTTTCACTTTCATGCATTGGAGAAGGAAATGGCAACCCACTCCAATGTTCTTGCCTGGAGAATCCCAGGGACAGAGGAGCCTGGTGGGCTGCCATCTATGGGGTCGCACAGAGTCGGACATGACTGATGCAACTTAGCAGCAGCAGCAGCAGTTAAAGGTTTTAATACATCTAATAAATTACACATACAATCACTAGACCTATTTTCTAAATGGTCAAAGTATTCATCTTAAAGGAAGGTAGATTTTTCTGGGTATGTGCTTGTTGAAATAAACATTTGCACTCAAAAAATGCTGCTCCTTCTCACGCTCCCTCCTCTTATAGTTTCTTCTTTATTCTTTGCAACTTATTATTGGTATTTATTTATTTACTCATTACCTGTCTTCTCTTCACAGAACATAAGGAAAGACCTTGGAACCTTGTTTACTTTATTCAACGGCCTATTATAAGCATCTAGAAAAGAGCCTGGCACATACGGGATACTCAATAATATTTGTTTTATTGTTTTTATGCGCTGAACTAATATTTCTTTGGCTTCATAACAATGCTTTCCCATATAGTTTCATACCATTGCAAGCATGATATAATATAAATTCTGAAAATATAGCAAAAATGTAATTATAGGGCCAAGGGTCCTATTTGACTTTTTTCAAGGATTCTCTGAGATTGGGGATTCAATACTTCTTTTAACTTACATAAAAGCATGGTAGTTCCCTACTGTATTGCCTACTTGAGTTTTTGCCATGCTAGCCAAGAGAAATAATTGAACAATAATCATAGATTTATTTTCAGCAGAGTGAACTGTCGCATCTTAAGCAGGAGTATATATTTTGGTTAGTGCATTATTTTGTTTTTCACTTGAGAAGCTATGTAAATTTAAGGTCAAAAGTATTTGACTTGAAGAGTGTGTACGTATTATTTCTGTTTTTTTTTTCCCCTCTCCATAGACTTGGAGTCTGAGTTTGTTCGAATAAACTACATCTCTGAAGATTTTCCAAACTGCTTGAGTCAACAAGCTAGACATAACTATAAATCTTCGGAGAATTGGCTTTTTTTGCACTCCCATATCTGGTAATGGCTGGCAATATCAAAAGAACAGTCTTTCTTTCCCTAGGCTGGCACTTCCCTTGTCAGTCTTGGCCAGCCCCCAGAAAGTGAAAGCAGATTTTCGTTACATAACAAACCTCCTGGAAAAGGTCTGTTCTCAAACTGAGAGAAGAAATTGTTTCATGATTTTTTTTTTTTTTTTTTGCCTAAATTGGCTTGCTGGTGGGTGCTTGATGGCTTCCTGGCCTGCATCTAACTAGCAACATTGTTTTCTCCAGCTCATAGACTACAAACTGACTTTTTATAGTTTATGACATTTCCGAGATTTCTATGGTTTCTCCCCTCATCCCATCACGGATAGGAAGACAATAATAGTTAAGTGTGACTTGTAAATGCAAACTTGCCAGATTTGTGATTTACCTACTGATGGAATATGCCAGAACTTCTTTGGCAGGCAAAGAACATGCTTGGGAAAAAAAAAAAAAGAGTCTCTCAGACTGCAGTTCAAACTGAATCATGTTGCTTCAGTTAGTGTTTCTCCATTTTTATAAAACCTATGTATAAAATTTTCTTAATCTACTGTGTCCTTCAGGGGATCAGCTACATAAAATTTTAGAATAGGCAAGTGACCTATTTTAATCCACTCATACATTAATTCAACAAGTATTCATCGAGAACCACTTTGACTTAGGGAGATTAATCTTAGGGAGTCCATGTCTAAAGAGTTAGAAAGATCTAACACTATTAATTATAATATGGAGTAATAAATCCTATAAAGTAGATGCTATACAGTACGGTGTTTGGGAAACAAGAGTAGTAATCAAACTCTGTCTGTGGAGTCAGAATTGGAGAGGATATTGATCTTAAGAAAGGCTTTATGAAACAGATGACATTTGAGTGAAATTTGATGGTTAAAAACAGTAGTGTCCTATGTTTCAGGATGATCTGGGAAGACTTTTAGAATCCTGGGGAGGAGAGGAAGGGCACAACTCACAAGATCCTAGACTGATGATTTGGAATGAGCTCCAAACTCTACAGATTTTGGTAACTGATTTACAAGATACCAACAACTTATCTCCATAAGAAGAGATGCCTTAATAGCTTGCAATCAGCTAGAAAGGTGCTATAAGTAACTTTTCCCCCACTGTGTTACTGGTTCATGTCATAGGGATCAGATAATCAACAATTGAAAGAAGAAAGTGATCATCTGAAAATGATAAACCCTACAGGGTATGGAATTATGGAAAACATCAAAGTGGAAATGTCTTCCTTCTCTCTTTCCTTTCTCTCCATCTTTGCTTGACTACCTAATATGTGGGTTATAAGTAAGTAATCTCTAAATTTTAAGACAGATTTTCTTGTTGAGGAAAGCCATCAGTGTTTGCTAGGTAGATTTTCAGTGGCAAACCTCTCTCTCTATATATATATATACATTTATATATAGATATATATAATAACATATATAGATTATATAATTAATAACATGTTAATAAAATAATTGTTAAATATAATAGTAATTATTATAATTAGTATAACAATATATTTATATATTATAGATAATATACACATACATATATGTAAATACACATATATGCACATATGTTATATTAAGACAGCTTAGCCTACATGATAATTAAATGTGATAAAAGACTAAAGAAAGGTCACTGGTTTAGAAAGGAAAGGTTTTGTTAGCTTAATATTTAAAGATTTCAGATTTTTTGGTTGAAGGCAAGTTCCTCACCTGCTGAATAAACATTCTTAACGTAGAAAGATAACATTGTTATACAAGATTTTTAATATTTTAGACATAAAGATTTTATTTTTGTTTCATTTTGGCTAGAAGATCAAGAGCTGGCCTCTACACATGAATGTTTATACACCAGAGTTCAAATCCCTGCTGTACCTCAGGCTAGCTTCAGCTTCACTTACTGGGATGGTTCAAAGATATAAAATATTACTTAAAATCAGGACCATAATAACAACTACTCCCTCAGGCAGCAGCAGCAGGAAGGCTGGAGCACACTTACAGCAGTGTTGTATATCACAGGGAATCTACAATGACTTTGTAACTCACTCTTCTCCCCAGTAGAAAATAGTTACAAAATATGTAGGAAGAAGATCACAACTGAAAAGCCTTACAGAACACAAATGTAGGTATCTGTTCTTGAGGAAGATTTCTTAAGAAATCAACTGTATATCTTTAAAATCTTCAGTGATAATGACATTTTATTAAGAATTAATAATGGTTTTTGTTTTTTTTTTCCTGGACACAATTTGGCAGTATACTTTAAGAACTTTAAAGAACTCAACCCAGTGAGCCAATGATTGCTGTTCCAGGAATTTCTCTTAAGGAAAGCAGGTACCTTCCTTCTGTATAGTTGCTATTCACATAAACTGGTAGCCAGCTCCGTTGTTCTGTTAAAAATATGCCAGCAAAAGCCCTCTGGAACGGCCCGGGTGAACTTTTCTTGCCTCGTCTTTGGCAGTGAACTGTTCTCTACATAACCAGAGGAAACAGCCCAGCTGTGTCATGCTAGAACCCAGCTGTCTTCTTTGCAAATATTTCCCATAGTGAAAAGCTTGCTTTAGCATTTTTTGAAATGCCAGAGAGTCCAATGTCTATCCTTGGACTCATAGAGTTATATTGAAACACCTGGCTCTGGATTTCATGAGGTAAATCTATTCCAGTTCAATATGAGTTTTTTTTTTGTCAGGCTCAGGTTTTCATAATTGTGTTTTAGTAGATTTTTATATATAAAGCCTGTTATGCTATGCTGTTTCCTGCATTTGCAGAAAAGATGTGTCTTATCGGTGCAATCAGTAAAAAAAAAAAACAAAACCAGCTTCTTTGAAGTACTTTGATTTCTCTGTTGTTTGTACATAATATGTATTTTCCTAATTATAAAGTTGCATGCTCTGTCACTTCAGTCATGTCTGACTCTAGTGACCCTATGGACTGTAGCCCACCAGTCTCCCCTGTCCATGGGATTCTCCAGGCAAGAATACTGAAGTGAGCTGCCATTTCCCTCTCCAGCCCATGCCTCTTGTTTCTTGCATTGGCAGGTGGGTTCTTTACCATTAGTACCACATTAGAGGTAGTACACACTTATTTAAAAGAATGTGGAAAAAATAAAGAATGATGAAGAAAAACACCAAATCATCTATTAGATTGAAACATCTAAAAATTTTCCTTTTGTTAGGTAAAAAAAAAAATGTACATGTGTACACTGGAAAGCGCCAGTCTAAAGAAAGCAGATACCACTCAAAATTTTCTTTTATAAATGGAAGAGCAGATTTGCTAGACTTTTAGATATGAGCTATTCTATTATTTTGTACCACACATTCATCAAAATAAGTGTGGACTTACTTAGCACGAACTCAAATGACCCTTTCTGGGATTTAAAAAAATTTGCAACTTACTGAAGACACTTGGTCATAATGTGCTGGAAAATTATAATGTAGAAATCTACATGGTCTATGACAATAAACAGTGCCTGCAGGTTTATGTGTATAAAAAATCCTCACCACCACTGAAACCCTTTTATAGTCTTAATGCAGACATAGAGTCACAATTTGCTATCAATGCCTTGCATTCTGGCAAGCCTCTAGACTGTTCATTTGACTTGAAAGACTCATTTTCACATTACATTGCTTGATTTCTCATAAAAGCTGTGCATTATCACACTAATGTGTGGTTGCTCACCTGTCATGGAATAACTATGATGACATCTCCAGAGTGACTAGAGTTTCGCCTTAGGAAATATTCTGAGAACAGCTCTTATTCAGAAATTTAAATAATAAAATCATGATTCACTTTGATATTTTGCTCCTCCCCAAATTATATACTTTTAAAACATGTTTTAAAACATCATCTGATTTTCTCAAAGAGAATGTTTTATTTGTGCTTATAATGTAGCAACCAAATGCTGTGTAATTATATGCCAAGATATCTCAGTGCAGTCTTATGGTTATATGCACAGATTCTCTCTAAAATTGGGTTAAAAGGTAATTTGCTATGTTGCTGGCCCCTAGATCATTAGTCACAGTGGCCTAAGTACATTCTCTTATAATTCAATATCAAAGAAATTGCTTTTATAGCATTAACTATATTATATTCAAAATTGTATAAATTATTGAAATACTCTGCCTATTGCCAAGATATAAGACAGTTCACATGGAAAAAGTTCCATTTTAAATTATTCATTGGAAAAAAGTCTGTCTCTTGCCAGAAACTGTTTTATACTGGGGCTAGCTTTTGGGACTTACATTTAAATATGAATCACAAGAACTCTGGAAATTTCAGATACTCATAATTCTTCTGGCTTTGCAAATGTAGTTGTCTCTTTAACTCATTCATTTCCATCAAGTAGAGTAAACATTGTATAGTGTCTTGTATCGAGTTGCTATCCTAATGGACATTTTCATCAGTCATAGTGATAGGTAATTCCTTATAAATCATGACAAAACAATATAAAAAAATCCATATAAATAGTGAAATTTGTTGGCTTATATCACTATTTTTGAGCAGAATATATAAACTGTATAATCATGAGCTATATCCATCATATGTACATATTATATACATATATATGTATATTACAAATATATATATGCATGTGTATTTGTCATATAGTTGTTAAACGTTCGATTGGATTGTGTGTATTTTGTAACATAATTATGTAATTTTGCTAATGATAGAATGTGGTAGTAAAGGGCAAATCTAATTGTAAGACACACAATTACATTACAAAATACACATACATATGAGTGAGTGAGTGAAATCGCTCAGTCGTGTCCGACTCTTTGCGACCCCGTGGACTGTAGCCTACCAGGCTTCTCTGTCCATGGGATTCTCCAGGCAAGAATACTGGAGTGGGTTACCATTTCCTTCTCCAGGGGATCTTCCCAACCCAGGGATCGAACCCAGGTCTCCTGCATTGGAGGCAGATGCTTTAACCTCTGAGCCACCAGGGAAGCCCACACATACATATACACATATTCAATTTATGTATATTTTTCCTACAGATTTCTGGAGAACTCATATGAATAGAGGAACTATTTTATATATTCTCTGAGTATCCTAAAGGATCATACTTAGTACACAGTAAGTGTTCAGAAGATATTGAATGCTTTTACCAGTTCTAAATGCCTCGGCTCACCAGGTTGCTCAGTGGTAAAGAATCTACCTGCCAAGGCAGGAGACCTGGGTTCAATTCCTGGGTTTGGAAGCTCCCTGGAGAAGGAAATGTCAACCAACACCAGTATCCTCGCCTGGGAAGTCCCATGGACAGGGGAGCCTGATGGACTACATATAGTTCATGCGGTTGCAAAGAGTTGGACATGACTCTGACAGAGCACAGCACACAGCAAACATTCCTCATTGTAGAGCAGCTTTTCTGGGTAGATTGAATAGCATAGTAGATAAAGGGAATTCTATGAATGTATTGAGTGTATAAAGAATTCATTTGACAGCTGTTAATGACAGTTTAAGCAATATAATGGAGAAGCATGGACAAGAAGCCTGCACAGCCAGGAAGAATACTACCAATGTTGGTGGGCAGATTCAAGTATAAGGAAGAATGTTAGAGAAAGGCATGGGGATCTGTGTCTGGGTCTTTCCTTTCCTCAATTTTCAACATCTTGGATGTTTATTGATAAAACCATATCAGGAGCCATGTGCTTAGTCATAGTAATTACAATTTAAGAGGTAATTACAATTTAAGAGTGACAAACTGATACATTATTTTCAATTAGAGGTTTGTCAGAATGGTAAAGGGCCCAGACCCTATAAAAAGTGAAAACTGTTAGTCACTCAGACCAGGGATCAAACCCAGGTCTTTTGCATTTCAAACAGATTCCTTAACATCTGAGATACCAGGGCAACACTATAATATTATATTATTATAATCATATTAATTATAATTTATAAACATCATATAATATTTATAAATATAATGCATATAATATGTATAAATATACATTATAAAAATAATATCAATATAATTATAACAATATTAAGTTGGTGCAAAAGTAATTGCAGTTTTGCATTATTGAATTTTGTCATTTTATATTGGAACACATTCTTAAATGAATGTTATGTTACACATTATTTTAATGTCCATTTCTTGCTCTATGTATTTTTTCTAATAACTTATTACTTGCTGCTTGTTTTAAATTTATTTTAGATTACAGAATTGATGTTAGACAAAAAGGAAATTTGAATGATTTTCTTATTCAAATTCAAAATGGGTCCTAAAGAAGTGGAGACAACTTGAAACATCAACAACACACTTGGACCCGGAACTTCCAACAAAGGTACAGTGCAGTGGTGGTTCAATAAGTTTTGCAAAGTAGAAGAGAGCCTTGGATATGAGGAGCACAGTGGCTGGCCATCAGAAGTTAACAACAACCAACTGAGAGCAATCAGAGCTCATCCTCTAACAATTACATGAGAAATTGCCAATGAACTAGTAGATTGAATAGCATAGTAGATAAAGGGAATTCTATGAATGTATTGAGTGTATAAAGAATTCATTTGACAGCTGTTAATGACAGTTTAAGCAATATAATGGAGAAGCATGGACAAGAAGCCTGCACAGCCAGGAAGAATACTACCAATGTTGGTGGGCAGATTCAAGTATGAAGGAAGAATGTTAGAGAAAGGCATGGGGATCTGTGTCTGGGTCTTTCCTTTCCTCAATTTTCAACATCTTGGATGTTTATTGATAAAACCATATCAGGAGCCATGTGCTTAGTCATAGTAATTACAATTTAAGAGGTAATTACAATTTAAGAGTGACAAACTGATACATTATTTTCAATTAGAGGTTTGTCAGAATGGTAAAGGGCCCAGACCCTATAAAAAGTGAAAACTGTTAGTCACTCAGACCAGGGATCAAACCCAGGTCTTTTGCATTTCAAACAGATTCCTTAACATCTGAGATACCAGGGCAACACTATAATATTATATTATTATAATCATATTAATTATAATTTATAAACATCATATAATATTTATAAATATAATGCATATAATATGTATAAATATACATTATAAAAATAATATCAATATAATTATAACAATATTAAGTTGGTGCAAAAGTAATTGCAGTTTTGCATTATTGAATTTTGTCATTTTATATTGGAACACATTCTTAAATGAATGTTATGTTACACATTATTTTAATGTCCATTTCTTGCTCTATGTATTTTTTCTAATAACTTATTACTTGCTGCTTGTTTTAAATTTATTTTAGATTACAGAATTGATGTTAGACAAAAAGGAAATTTGAATGATTTTCTTATTCAAATTCAAAATGGGTCCTAAAGAAGTGGAGACAACTTGAAACATCAACAACACACTTGGACCCGGAACTTCCAACAAAGGTACAGTGCAGTGGTGGTTCAAGAAGTTTGCAAAGTAGAAGAGAGCCTTGGATATGAGGAGCACAGTGGCTGGCCATCAGAAGTTAACAACAACCAACTGAGAGCAATCAGAGCTCATCCTCTAACAATTACATGAGAAATTGCCAATGAACTCAATATCAACCATCTATGGTCATTTGGCAATTTAAGCAAATTGGAAAGGTGAAAAATCTCAACAAGTGAGTGTCTCACAAGCTGATCAAAAAAGAAAAAGAAAGCTGTTGGATGTGTCTTCTCTTTTTCTACATGACAACAATGAACCTCGTGCTATGAAAAGTGGACAGCTGACAACTGGTGATGGCCAGCTTAGTGGCTGGATTGAGAAGAAGCACCAAAGCACTTCCCAAAGCCAAACTTGTAATAATAAAGGGGTCCTGGTCACATTTGGTGGGCTGCTGCTGGCCCTATCCACTGTATCTTTCTGAATCCCAGAGAAACCATTACAACTGAGAAGTATACTCAGCAAAATGAATGCCCAAATGCATGTCATATAACCAATGCTTCAAAAGTTGAACTAACTGGGCTACAAAGTTTTACCTCCTCTGCTATATTCACTTGACCTCTCACCAAATGACTACCACTTCTTAAAGCATCTCGACAACGTTTTGCAAAGAAAATGCTTCCACAACTGGCAGGACACAGATAATGCTTTCCAAGTATTCACTGAATCCTGAAGCATGGATTTTTATGCTACAGAAATAAACAAACTTATTTCTTGTTGGCAAAAATGTGTTGATTGTAATGTTTACTATTTTGCTTAATAAAGATGTGTTTGAGCCCAGTTAAAATGATTTAAAATTCATGGTCCAAAACATCAGTTATGTTTGCATCAATCATCAGTTCAATTCAGTTGTTCAATTGTGTCCGACTCTTTGCAACCCAATGGACTGCAGCATGCCAGGCTTCCCTGCCCATCACCAACTCCATTGAGTCAGTGATGCCATCCAAGCATCTCATCCTCTGCCATCTCCTTCTCATCCTGCCTTCAATCTTTCCCAGCATCAGGGTGAGCTGGAAAATCTTTTCCAGTGAGTCAATTCTTTGTATCAGGTGGTCAAAGAATTGGAGTTTCAGCTTCAGCATCAGTCTTCCAGCGAATATTCAGGACTGATTTTCTTTAGGATAGACTGGTTGGATCTCCTTGCAGTCCAAGGAACTCTCAAGAGTCTTCTCCAACACCACAGTCCAAAAGCATCAATTCTTCAGCACTCAACTTTCCTTATAGTAAAACTCTCACATCCATGCATGACTAGTGGAAAAACCACAGCTTTGACTAGATGGACTTTTGTTGGCAAAGTAATGTCTCTGCTTTTTAATAAGCTGTCTAAGTTGGTCATAACTTTTCTTCCAAGGAGCAAGTGTCTTTTAATTTCATGTCTGCAGTCACTATCTGCAGTGATTTTAGAGCCCCCCCCCCAAATATAAACTAAAGTCTCTCACTGTTTCCACTGTTTCCCCATTTGCCATGAAGTGATGGGACCAGATGCCATGATCTCTCTTGCTTTTTCGAGGATCCAACGGTTGTTGGCAATTTGATCTCCAGTTCAAAGTGCACCAAACTTAATACCTTATAAAGACACAGCTGAAGGAGCTAAGGATGTTTACATAAAGGTAAGAAATGGAAAGAAGGAAAAACTTTTGAAAGGATTTGTGGATTTATTCTAGGTTGTTCTTGTGGACAGAATAGTGGTAGCTTTCAGGTCATAATAGTGAAGTGTCCTAACCAAGAATGTGCTTATAATCAAAGAGAATATTTATAAGAATATAAATTCCCAGTCATCAAAAAATTCTAAGAGAATATGGAAGAGCAGTAGGATTAGACAAGAGATTACTACATTTGGGTGAATTTGTGTGTCAAGTATGCTCTAAGGATTTTCAACTGCTGTATTCTTTGACTTTATGTTGCACTATATATGTGTACGTGCCTGCTCAGTCACTTCAGTTGTGTCCGACTCTTTGCAACCCCATGGACTGTAGCCTGCCAGGCTCTTCTGTCCATGAGATTCTCCAGGCAAGAATACTGGAGTAAATTCCATTCTATTCTCCAGGGGATAATTCCCAACCCAGGGATCAAACCCACATTTCCTGCATCTAGTGGACTGAAGGTGGATTTTCACCTCAGAGCCACTGAGGAAATCTATACATTTGTACATGAAGAAACACATCCAAGTAAAATACTGTGAACACAGTAAAGAACATGGGCAAATGATTATTTATTATGTTTCCCCTGAGTGTTTACTTCCCTGGTGGTTCAGATGGTAACGAGCCTGCCTTCAGTGTGGGAGACCCAGGTTTGATCCCTGGATCAGGAAGATCCCCTGGAGAAGGAAATGGCAACCTGCTCCAGTATTCTTGCCTGGAAAACCCTTCTCCTGGAAGGAGGAGCCTGGCAGGCTACAGTTCATGGGGTCACAAGGGTCGGACATGACTGAGCGACTTCCCTTACTGAGTGTTCACAAGATAATGGGACAAAATAAGTTCTTGTTGAATTCCAGGAGTACAAAGAATAGCTGAATAACATCTTTGACTCAATGGACATGAATTTGAGCAAGCTCCGGGAGTTGGTAATGGACAGAGAAGCCTGGAGTGTTGCAGTCTATGGGATCACAACTAGTTGGACACAACTAAGCAAATGAACTGAACTGAAGGGAAAAAAAAAGGGAGAGAGAGAGAAACTATTTTCTGCTATTTGAAAATTCCATTGATCAATTTTATATTTGCCTTTTCTACCATAATACGAAGAGTACATCAAGTGTTTTTACCTAAGCAAATTTTTGTGAGTTTGTGTGCATTGCAGAAGTCACAGTGTATGAATCCAAATCAATGTGTTAGTATAAACAGATGGAAATATGCTTCTCAGTTGATGAGTAACATAAGAGTCCTTCTCATCCTGTTTCACTAAACACTTAAACCCACACACTTTCTGCCCTGGGTTCTCTTTTTTTTTTTTTAAAACCACATTTATCACTGATTTGTTTTTAATCTCCAGACATGGGATGACCACGTGCCTTTTGAACATATTGCAAAAACAGCAGTGATTATGGTTGATTTTTGTAGTTCATTATTTTATCAAAGGAAATACATACTGAATGACAGCAGAGTCACCAGCTGATGAGAAGACTTATTATGTATATAACATCCTGCTTTTGGTAGAGAGTCAGGAGAATTGTGTTATGGCTATAATATCAAACTTTCTATCAGTCTGAGAGCTGTCATACTCAAATGGCAACTTAAGGAACTGAGTTGTGTGCTTGCTACTGAATGATACTTTTTAAAAAGGGAAGATTAAAATAAATATTAAAGAAAAAGCAAAGTTTTGTAGTAAAGAACAGACATATAATCTGTTCCTCTCTGGGTGTAGCAAGACTGCTAATTGATCAATAAATCCATGTTCTCCTCTTGGCCATGACTAGATTCTGTTTCTCAGAATCCTTTGTAGTTGCTTAGGACTGAGTTTTAAACAGCAGAATGTGAGCAGACATGATGTGTGCTATTTCTAGGCTTGCACCCTCAAAAAATTCCCATGAATGATTCTCCATGTAATTTCCCCCTATGCAGCTTGATGCACATGATCATGGAAACTGGAAATCACATATTGAAGATGGCAGAAATACAGGTTAGAGGAGAACAAGTTTTTAGAGACTGTGGTCTGCCTATAGAAACAACTTATTTGGATGTCTTACGAGTAACAAATAAAAAATATGCCAAGACAGTGCTATAGAAGAAATCAACCTATATCTAAGGAGTTCTAATCTCTATATCTTATAACCCACTAAAAGAAGATTAAAGGAACAAAATGAAAGGAAATAATTATCTTATAAGCCTATTCCTGAAAACAAAAGGAAGAAAACACCACCAATTCATTTTATGAAACTAATATAAAATGATATTAAATATGGACATGGACTGTGCAAGAAATGCAATTTCACTTATGAACATAGAACATTTTAAATTAAAATTCTGAATCCACCAAGTGAATCCAGGTGTCCGACTCTTTGCGACCCCATGAATCGCAGTACGCCAGGCCTCCCTGTCCATCACCAACTCCCAGAGTTCACTCAGACTCACGTCCATCGGTCCATGATGCCATCCAGCCATCTCATCCTCGGTCGTCCCTTTCTCCTCCTGCCCCCAATCCCTCCCAGCATCAGGGTCTTTTCCAATGAGTCAACTCTTCGCATAAGGTGGCCAAAGTACTGGAGCTTCAGTTTTAGCATCATTCCTTCCAAAGAAATCCCAGGGTTGATCTCCTTCAGAATGGACTGGTTGGATCTCCTTGCAGTCCAAGGGACTCTCAAGAGTCTTCTCCAACACCAGAGTTCAAAAGCATCAATTCTTCTGCGCTCAGCCTTCTTCACAGTCCAACTCTCACATCCATACATGACCACAGGAAAAACCATAGCCTTGACTAGACGGACCTTAGTCGGCAAAGTAATGTCTCTGCTTTTGAATATACTATCTAGGTTGGTCATAACTTTTCTTCCAAGGAGTAAGCGCCTTTTAATTTCATGGCTGCAGTCACCATCTGCAGTGATTTTGGAGCCCAAAAAAACAAAGTCTGACACTGTTTCTACTGTTTCCCCATCTATTTCCCATGAAGTGATGGGGCCAGATGCCATGATCTTCGTTTTCTGAATGTTGAGCTTTAAGCCAACTTTTCCACTCTCCTCTTTCACTTTCAACAAGAGGCTTTTTAGCTCCTCCTCACTTTCTGCCATAAGGGTGGTGTCATCTGCATATCTGAGATTATTTAATTATATAAGAAAAACAATATAATTTATAGTAAAAAAAGTTACAAACGAGGAATAGAAACTTTCTTGTACAATATGACTGAAAGGATCTACCAAAAATTCACAAATGATTATCTTTAATTGTTATAGACATTTAAGTGTTAAGTGTTATAGACATCTTTCATTAAAACTGAACTATGATAAAGAAGCTCATTTTTATTCTTTCTATTTTACATTATACTGTATACATTTTAAAGTATACCTAGCCAGTTTAGTAAGATTAGGAAATAAGTTAGAAGTGTAGAGGATTGGAAACAAAGATCCAAAAGGGTCACTGCTGCTGCTGCTGCTAAGTTGCTTCAGTCGTGTCCGACTCTGTGCGACCCCACAGACAGCAGCCCACCAGGCTCCCTGGTCTCTGGGATTCTCCAGGCAAGAACACTGGAGTGGGTTGCCGTTTCCTTCTCCAATGCATGAAAATGAAAAGTGAAAGTGAAGTCGCTCAGTCATGTCCGACTCTTAGCAATCCCATGGATTGCAGCCTACCAGGCTCCTCCATCCACGGGAGTTTCCAGGCAAGAGTACTGGAGTGAGGTGCCATTGCCTTCTCCGAAAGAGTCACTAACCATATATAATATAATGGCCTTTATAGAATATTCAAAAGAAGTTATATATATTGAAATTGGTGAGAATTCAGTTCAACTACAAAAAGGCTAATTCTTCCCACAATAAATTGCAAATTTGATACAATCATATATTAAAATGTCTACTTTTATTCATGTAATTCAATAAGATTAACCTATTATTAATATTGAAAGGTAAAGAATGAAAAGTAGCCAAGATAATCTTGACTAAGAAAAAAAATAGAGGAATTTATTCCATCATACTCTCAAGAGAAGTTTAAAACTCACAGAAGAAAACAGACCAGAATGAAACTGATACAAACAAAGCATATAATATAACATGCACAGAGCACACAGAAGTTTTGAATGTGATAACAGAGATTACAGCTCAGAGAAGAAGAACATACCATTTAATCAGTGGTGCTGGTACAATGGCTACATTAGAAAAAACAAAAAACAGATTCTGCCCTCATATTATGCACAAAAGTAAGATGGACAGCCTAAATATAATGCCTAAATGTTAAAATCTAAATATTTAAATGTTAGAATTATATATATTGAAATTGGAAAGGAGTAAGAAAGAAAAGACCTCAGATATACAGATGACAATATCCTTATGGCAGAAAGTGAAGAAGTAAAGATCCTCTTGATGAAATGAAAGAGGAGAGTGAAAAAGTTGGCTTAAAGATCAACATCAGAAAATGAAGATCATGGCATCAGGGCCCCTCACTTCATGACAAATAGATGGGGAAACAATGAAAACAGTGACAGACTTTATTTTCTTGGGCTCCAAAATCACCGCAGGTGATGATTACAGCCACAAAATTAAGAACACTTGCTCCTTGGAAGAAAAGTTATGACCAACCTAGATAGCATATTAAAAAGCAGAGAAATTACTTTGCCAACAAAGGTCCACCTAGTCAAAGCTATGGTTTTTGAAGCAGTCATATATGGATGTGAGAGCTGGACTATAAGGAAAGCTGAGTGCTTAAGAATTGATGCTATTGAACTGTGGTGTTGGAGAAGACTCTTGAGAGTCCCTTGGACTGCAAGGAGATCGAACCAGTCCATCCTAAAGGAAATCAGTCCTGGGTGTTCATTGGAAAGAACGATGCTGAAGCTGAAACTCCAATCTGGCAACCTGATCCAAAGAACTGACTCACTGGAAAAAACTCTGATGATAAGAAAGATTGAAGGCAGGAGGAGAAGGAGATGACAGAGGATGAGATGGTTGTGTTACATCACTGACTCAATGGACAGCAGTTTGTGCAAGCTTCGGGAGTTTGTGATGGACAGGAAAGTTGGTATGCTGCAGTTCATGAGGTCACAAAGAGTCAGACATGACTGAGTGACTGAACTGAATGCATAAAAACACATATTTATGCAATTGTGAGACACCATAAAACGTTCAAGTGAAGCCACAAATCTGTAGCAGGTACTATAATGAATGTAAGCGAATAAAAAATACTGATATCCTGATACACTGACATTTTCAACAGTTTAATAAGTGAAAAAAGGAAATAAAAAAGAATAGACTAATAAAAATGGATAAAGAAACAAAGAAAAAATTCATAAAAGAATAAACTTAAAAGTTTAATTATTTGACAAGAAGTAGAAATTCATTAATAGGAAGCTTTCAATTAAAACAATATAATTTCAAATCCATAATATTGGTAAAGTTTGAAAAATTAGAAAATACCAAGGTGATGTGAATATCAGAAAGTGAAATATCATACAATGATGAAATCAGTATAAATCTATAATGTGAAAATAGCTAAAACTAAAAATCCACATATGTCCATATAATTTCATTTCTAAACATTATCTATGTGGAAACAAGTTTTTGTAAAGTGTGGTCCTTCATCACCTGGGAGTTTGTTACAAATTCAGAATCTCAGGTGCACTCATGTCTACTAATCAAAAGCTAGAGTTTAATGAGATCTCTAGGTAATTTATAAGCATATTAAAGTTTGAGACTCACTGCCCCAGACAAGAGTAGCGGTTCTCAAAAATTGGATGCATATTAGAATCATCTGGGATGTTCTTAAAACACTCCAATGCATGTGCCCTACTACAGAAAACCAAATATATTCAAAGGCTTCCCAGATGATTTCATTGTGCATTCATGGTTGAGAACCTGTGTGTTAGGAAAAAAAAAAAAAATCTCACATATGCACAGGGAAGTTTAGCAAAGATCAGATACTTTGAAACAGCAAAAATCTGGATAAATTTTGGATTTATGAACTGCTAGGTTATATGGTAGTAGCCTCAACTGCAGGCAAAATATTTAATAGGGTCTTGGATCAGACAGTAAAGAATCCATTGCAAAGCAGGAGACCCCAATTTGATTTTCTCCAGGAAGATCCCCTGGAGAAGGGAATGGCAATCCACTCCAGTATTCTTGCCTGGATAATTCCCTGGACAGAGGAGACTGGCAGGCTATATAGTCCATGGGTTGCAAAGAGTCAGACACAACTGAGTGACTAACACTTTTACTTCACTTTTTTTTTTTAATGTGTATCAATATCAGCTACTTAAAAAAAAAAAAACAGGTTGTGTGCAAAATAATAATAATAGTAATAACCAGTGGTGGAAGAACAGGCAAACTGATCAACTGAGCAGAACAGAGAGCCAAAAACAGACCCACATAAATAAAGTCAACTGATCTCTGACAAAGAAACAAAGGTAATACAATAGTGCAAAGACAGTTTTTTCAAAAAATTATCCTGGAATACCTGGACAATATGAAAAAATGAATCTAAACAAAGACTTTGCACTCTTCACAAAAATTAACTGAAAGGACTTATAAACACAAGTGCAAAATGCAAAAATATAAAACTCCTAGAAGGTAACATAGAAAACCTTGGTGACCTTCCGTACGGCAATACTCTTTAGCTGTAACACCAAAGGCACAATCCATGAAAGATACAATTGATAAGGTGGATTTTATTGAAATTAAAAACATTTGTTCTGCAAAAGACCATGTCAAGAGAATCAGAACACATGCCACAGACTGGGAAGATATACTTGTCAAAGACATATCTGATAAAAACTATTAACCAAGATATACAAATAATCCTTAAAATTCAAAATAAGTAAATAACCTGATTTTTTAAAAAATGTATCAAAGACTCTAAAAGACACTTCACCAAAGAAGATATGAATAAAATGTACTCTTTGCTCAGTTGTGTCCAGCTCTTTGCATCCCTATAGATGGTAGCCTACCAGGGTCCTCTGTCGATCCTATTTTCCAGGCAAGAATACTGGAGAAGGCTGCCATTTCTTCCTCCAGGGGTTCTTCCTGACCCAGAGATCAAACCTACACCTCCTGCCTCTCCTGTATCGAAGGAGGCTTCTTTATCATGGAACCAACTGGGAAGCCCCAAAGAAGATTATACTGTTGGCAATATGCATGTGAAAATATATTCCACATTATTATTACTTTTGCTGTGACTCCAAAATTGCTCTAAAAAACAAAGTCTTAAAATATAAATTATATGTATTGATCCCACTTATTTCCAATGTGATAAATGTTCAAAGGAAAAAAAGATGATTGGGAAGTAGTATGCAGTATGAAAGTATGATGCTATTTTTTAAAAATGCTTAAAATATACAGAATATTCTGTAAATTATTATGATTAAGTATAAACAATAAAAATGTACAAAAAATGTAGGAAGTATATACACTAAGTGTAATTACAAGTAGGAATCATGCAAGAGAACTAGGAGTAAATGCTTAATTTCATATATTATTTCCACTTTATAAGTGAAGTGAATCAATATTTTCAAATGGTTAATTCAATGTACTGGCATATGGATGTTGATATATTTTAAGCTATTGGTATTTTAAAAATTACAGAAAAAAATTAAAAATTAAAGCAAATGTATTTAGATTAAAAGAGTTCTTATTTTGTGAGATAGATGATTGCAAACCTAGAGCCAGACATCCTGGAATGTGAAGTCAAGTGGGCCTTAGGAAGCATCACTAAGAACAAAGCTAGTGGGGGTGATAGAATTTCAGCTGCGCTATTTCAAATCCTAAAAGATAGTGCTCTGAAAGTGCTGCCCTCAATATGCCAGCAAATTTGGAAAGCTCAGCAGTGGCCACAAGGACTGGAAAAGGTCAGCTTTCACTGCAATCCCAAAGAAATACAATGCCAAAGAATGCTCAAACTACCACACAATTGTACTCATCTCACATACTAGTAAAGGAATGCTCAAAATTCTCTAAGCCAGGCTTCAATGATACATGAGCCATGAAATTCCAGATGTTCAAGCTGGTAGCAGAAAAGGCAGAGGAACCAGAGATCAAATTGCCAACATCCGCTGGATCATGGAAAAAGCAAGAGAGTTCCAGAAAAACATCACTTCTGCTTGATTGACTATGCCAAAGCCTTTGACAGTGTGGATCACAATAAACTGTGAAAAATTCTGAAAGAGATGGGAATTACCAAAACACCTGACCTGCCTCTTGAAAAACCTGTATACAGGTCGGGAAGCAGCAGTTAGAACTGGACATGGAACAACAGACTGGTTCCAAATAAGACAAGGAGTATGTCAAGACTGTATATTGTCACCCTGCTTATTTAATTTATATGCAGAGTACATCATAAGAAATGCTCAGCTGGAAGAAGCACAAGCTGGAGTCAAGATTGCCAAGAGACATATCGATAACCTCAGGTATGCAGATGACACCACCCATATGGCAGAAAGTGAAGAGGAACTAAAAAGCCTCTTGATGAAAGTGAAAGTGGAGATGAAAAAGTTGGCTTAAAGCTCAACATTCAGAAAATGAAGATCATGCCATCTGGTCCCATCACTTCATGGCTAATAGATGGGGAAACAGTGGAAACAGTGGATGATTTTATTTTTTGTGCTACAAAATCACTGCAGATGGTAATTGCAGCCATGAAATTAAATGACTCTTACTCCGTGGAAGGAAAGTTACGGCCAAACTAGACAGCATTTTAAAAAGCAGAGACATTACTTTGCCAACTAAGGTCCGTCTAGTCAAGGCTATGGTTTTTCCAGTGGTCATGTATGGATGTGAGAGTTGGACTGTGAAGAAAGCTGAGCGCTGAAGAATTGATGCCTTTGAACTGTGGTGTTGGAGAAGACTCTTGAGTCTCTCGGACTACAAGGAGATCCAATGAGTCCATCCTAAAGGAGATCAGTCCTGGGTGTTCATTGGAAGAACTGATGTTGAAGCTGAAACTCCAGTACTTTGGCCACCTCATGCGAAGAGCTGACTCATTTGAAAAGACCCTGATGCTGGGAAAGATTGAGGGCAGGAGGAGAAAGGGACAACAGAGAATGAGATGGTTGGATGGCATTGCCAGCTCAATGAACGTGAATTTGGGTGCACTCTGGGAGTTGGTGATGCATAGGAGGGCTGGTATGCTGTGGTTCATGGAGTTGCAAAGAGTCAGATATGACTGAGCAACTGAAGTGAACTGAACTAACTGAGAACCTGTAAAAGAGATGTGATACATGAGTGAAATAACTGTTTTGGAAAGAATATGGTACATAGATATTAGGTATCATTACTAGCAAATATTGTTCTAATTGGAGAAGGCAATGGCAACCCACTTCAGTACTCTTGCCTGGAAAATCCCATTGTTGGAGGAGCCTGGTAGGTTGCAGTCCATGGGGTCTCTGGGAGTCAGCCATGACTGCGCGACTTCCCTTTCACTTTTCACTTTCATGCATTGGAGAAGGAAATGGCAACCCACTCCAGTGTTTTTGCCTGGAGAATCCCAGGGACAGGGGAGCCTGGTAGGCTGCTGTCTATGGGGTCACACAGAGTTGGACATGACTGAAACAACGCAGCAGCAGCAGCAGCAGCATTGTTCTAATGAAACAAAAATCATAAGTACTAACTGTTTTTATTAATAAAAAGGAAATCCACATAAAATTAGTGAAAAGTATTAATCATTTCCAGCCTTTGTTGTCCTTGTTTACTCGGTTGTGTCCGAACTCTTTGCGACCCTATAGACTGAAGCACACCAGGCTTCCTTGTCCTTCTCCATCTCCTAGAGTTTGCTCAAACTCATATCCATTGAGTCAGCAATGCCATCCAGCATCTCACCCTCTGTCATCCCCTTCTCCTGCCTTCAATCTTTCCCAGCATCAGGGTCTTTGCAATGAGTCAGTTCTTCTTATCAGGTGGCTGAAGTATTGGAGTTTCAGCTTCAGCATCAGTACTTCCGGTGAATATTCAGTATTGGTTTCCTTTAGAATTCACTAATTTGATCTCCTTGTTGTCCAAGGGACTCTCAAAAGTCTTCTCCAACACCACATTTTGAAAGCATCAATTCCTCAGCACCCAGCCTTCTTTACGGTCCATTTCTCACATCTGGACGTGACTACTGGAAAAACCATAGCTTTGTCTATACTTTGTAGGCAAAGGATGTCTCTGCATTTCAATATACCGTCTAGGTCTGTACCAGTGTTTCCAGTCTTACCAACAGTCTTTTCTCAGATGGTTCCTTTGCCCTTGATGTCTTTCCTTCTGTATGTGTTCAACCTAACCTTGCTTTCTTTCCTTTTCCTTACCTCACCTTTCTTTTCTTCTTTGTTTTATTTCTAATTTCCTTCTTATTGCTCTTCATATGATTTATTCATTCCTTATCTATCTTTCATTTTACGTGTGTCCTTTTTTCTCAGCCTATTATGAATGTGTCATGAACTAATTACATAAGTAAATTATCATATAGTATTAATAAGTAATTTCTAGATATCAAAAATCAAATGTCTTTGGACCAGTGGAATCACTAAGGTTATGATAGAATTGAAATCTTTAAAACCCGAAAAATTAATATAAAAATATGCATATATTTATCAGTTCAGTTCTGTTCAGTCATTCAGTCCTTTCCAACTCTGCGATCCCATGAACTGAAGCACGCCAGGCTTCCCTGTCCATCACCAACTCCCAGAGTATACTCAAACTTATGTCCATCCTGTTGGTGATGTCATCCAACCATCTTATCTTCTGTTGTCCCCTTCTCCTCCCGCCTTCAATCTTTCCCAGCATCAGGGTGTTTTCCAATGTATCAGTTCTTTACGTAAAGTGGCCAAAGTATTGGAGTTTCAGCATCAGTCCTTCCAGTGAATATTCAGTGTTGGTTTCCTTTAGAATTGACAGGCTGGATCTCCTTGCAGTCCAAGAGACTCTCGAGTCTTCACCAACAACTCAGTTCAAAAGCATCGATTTCAGTGCTCAGCTTTCTTTATAGTCCAACTCTCACATCTATATATGACTACTGGAAAAATCATAGCCCTGACAAGGTGGACCTTTGTTAGCAAAGTAATGTCTCTGCTTTTTAATATGCTGTCTAGGTTGGTCATAGCTTTCCTTCCAAGGAACAAGCATCTTTTAACTTCAAGGCAAGTCACCATCTGCAGTGATTTTGGAGCCCAAGAAAAGAAAGTCGTCACTGTTTCCATTATTTATCCATCTATTTGCCATGAAGTGATGGGACCAGATGCCATGATCTTAGTTTTCAGAATGTTTGAGTTTTAAGCCAACTTTTTCACTCTCCTCTTTCACTTTCATCAAGAGGCTCTTATATTTATTTATATATAAACACAAATCAATGAAAAATATTAGTTAATTTTTTGTTCATTATATTTCCAATAAATTCTGTGATGTGCATGACCAAATATCAGGACAATAGATTGACACAGAGATCAATAAAAAGATATAATTTCTGCAAACTATTGGGAAACTCAAATTCCATGTCCTTCCAGAAGGAAGCAGTGTTCCATTTAGTGGTGTACTGTGAAAGAAAGAACAGCTATAATTTAGACCAGATCATATTCAGAAATCATTTCAAAAGTCTCAGTCAGTCCCAGAGAAATGGTGCATTTCTGCCTGCACATATTGGTCTAGGATAAGCCAACTTTTGATCATGAAAATCTAGCCTTTACAGTAATGCTGATGGTTACCTAGTTATCCTGACTGCATTTTAATACAATTCTCAACTCTAATTACATTCAGCCAGCCTGAATTCTCATTCAATCTCTTGCCCTGGCCACCACACACATTTATACAACTCTCTATGTGAATAGATGACTTCTGTGTGCTACCCACCCTTATTTCATGAGGCATTACAGAATCTGGACTGTGTTTCAGCCTGTGCTGAATGAATCCCATTATTAACATCTCTCCTTGGGAGGCATAGAATGTACTTTTGAGGAGAAGACACTCTCTTCTAATGTACAGCATTCTCATCAATCATCTTTATTTTCCCCCTTAACTTTGGAAGTAAGGATAAAGCTATTGGTCTTTTTCAATCCAGCCAAAAACAATTTTTATTTTTTATTTTTCATCATGTTTAAACAATCTAGAAAATGGAGTGAAATGAAAAGCCGGAAGAGAAGTGTGAGCAATCCAGATGTAACGCAACCTGGGGTAATCAAGTTGCTTGTTTTAACACAGTGAAGAGTGGCACAAATTAGTTGGAAAATTTTTTCAAAATGAATTCCAAGGTGAAAAATACTTTGTTGATTTTATCCACTGGAAAGTTGGCAAATACCAAGCATGTACAAGGCGCTGTGCTGATTTAAACAAGGCAGATGTCACACCCATCACCTCCTAGCCAGCCAGGAACCATGCAAGTTCAAAGACAGGCAGCACAAAGGAACAGCACAAAGGGAGGAAGTAAATTGCTCAGAAGCAACTGATAAGATGCCAATTAAGTTCTGGAAGAATTGAGGAGTGCTTTTGCTTAGAGTGCTAGAAAAGGTGTTGTAAAGGCCCTACGTTTTATATAGGGACCTGATAAAGATTGCTGCTACTGCTGCTAAGTCGCTTCAGTCGTGTCCGACTCTGTGCGACCCTAGAGACGGCAGCCCACCAGGCTCCCCCATCCCTGGGATTCTCCAGGCAAGAACACTGGAGTGGGTTGCCATTTCCTTCTCCAATGTGATAAAGATTAGTAGGGACTAAAGAGTACAGAGGAGAAGGCAATGGCACCCCACTCCAGTACTCTTGCCTGGGAAATCCCATGGACAGAGGAGCCTCGTAGGCTACAGTCCATGGGGTTGCTAAAAGTCGGACACGACTGAGAGACTTCACTTTCACTTTTCACTTTCATGCATTGGAAAAGGAAATGGCAACCCACACCAGTGTTCTTGCCTGGAGAATCCCAGGGACAGAGAAGCCTGGTGGACTTCTGTCTTTGGGGTCGCAAAGAGTCGGACACGATTGACGCGACTTAGCAGCAGCAAAGAGTACAGACCAGGGGCTAGTAATTTTTACAAAAGACACGTATCACTGGAACTCATTAAATATTAGTCAGATGGTGGAAAAAAAAGGTTGATATCACTAATGAGAAGGGACTTTAGACAACCCAGCATTGTTTGCAGGAAGACAGATGGGAATACTAAAGGAGAGAAGGAAATATTTCCTGAATACTTAATATGAGTAAAATATTGTGCTATGTGCTTATTATCCACTTTTTAATTTATTTCTTAAGCCATGTTATGGATTAAAAATTATTAAGCTAATCATTAATTATTAAAATGTGAAAATACTTATTAATCATAAATCTCAGAGTGCACAGATAATAAGTGGCAAGACTGGGTCTTCCTCAATGTTTTATATATTAATTATGCTGCCTGCTACATAGGATTGAAGTCATGCTAATAGGATTCAAGTTTAAAACGTCCCATATTCAGTTTAAGGTCAGGCACTCTGGAGTTAGGCTGCTTTGAAACTCTGCTACTCACTATCTGTGCAACATAGTACCAACAATATAAATCTTATTATCTTTGATTTCTTCTTACAAAATTGGAATAATTATTTAACCTACACAATATTTTTGATAAGAATACATTAAATAATATACTTTCAGAACTAGAACATTACCTGGCATAAATTGTACATTTGATAAATGCTATCTCTGTAGAACTTAAATTCTTGCATTGAATAGCTGCAACAGTTATGTTCCAGTTATTATTATTTTTTTAATTTCAAAATGATTCTTAATGTTTATATTTCCCTCAATTTATTTGTTTTTATTTCCTTCTAATAACCCTTCTGGGCACTGACTCCTCATCTTTGATTAGGTAGCCTGCACCATAAACTTTGTCATACATTTTCTATTTCGGCAGATCATCATGGAATAGTTTTAGAAAAAATTAACAGGGATTATTTTGTTTAACCAGAGTCTCTATAGTATCTAGTTACAGAATGCATTCATATATAAATTGCCTTCTTTCATTACATATATTTCCTTGTCATAAAAAAAGAAAATGCATCTCTAATACCGGTCAGTTGATGGTCAGTGTTAAAGGACACAAAGAGAGAAACATTCTCACCTTCCAGACCCAGGAGCTCTCTCTCCATATAAAGTAAACAGAGCACAGCTGGGTGGGAGGGAGAGCTATAGAGAAGCCGAGCCTCTGAAGCTATCACTGGCTTTTGATATCACCACTGACTCCAGCCAATTTAGAAGGTAGACCCAAAGAAACTGAATGTGCCCACAATCCAGTGTTAAACAGAGATTTAAAAACATACAAAAATAATTATTGTTAAAGAGAACATTCACAGTGAGGAATTATAAAGGACACAAAGAGACAAACATTCTCACCTTCCAGACCCAGGAGCTCTCTCTCCATATAAAGTAAACAGAGCACAGCTGGGTGGGAGGGAGAGCTGTAGAGAAGCCGGGCCTCTGAAGCTATCACTGGCTTTTGATATCACCACTGACTCCAGCCAATTTAGAAGGTAGACCCAAAGAAACTGAATGTGCCCACAATCCAGTGTTAAACAGAGATTTAAAAACATACAAAAATAATTATTGTTAAAGAGAACATTCACAGTGAGGAATTATCTTCAATGAGAAGGGATCTTTTCAAAAAGAAACTTGTACTAAAGAGTAAGGGAAAAGGTTATGAAAAAAAGAAAAATGAGAAGGAAAGCTAAGCCACTGGGTGGAAAATATAGAATAAAATAGCATCCAATCAAAGACTAGGCTATATGATAACTAATATTGATTGCACATTTATTATGTGCACAGACACTTCTAAACACATCTACATATTAAAGAATTACATTCTCACAATATTTATGCGAGGCGTTACTACTTTCATTTTGTTGATGAGGTTGAGACAAGTTCATTAACTTGATCAGATCACTTGACTGCTAACTGGGAATCTAGGATTCAAACAGCTGATCTGACTCAAACCTAATTGTTGCCTCTAAGGCAATACAGGAGGAAAAGGAAACAAAAAGAACAAACTCTTAAGAGAAGGAACGCACACTGCATAGAAAACCTCAGTAGCTCAGAGAAGGAGAAAAGTCTTGGTACTCTGCCCTTATAATCCTTTCCAGCCTCCTATTTTGAGTGTAACCATGAATGCATTCATGTCAGGGATGAAGGCACAACTGCAGCTAATACACGCAGACATTTACCACGATGCAAATTAAATCTGTGGCCTCATGCGTAGCCTATGAATGCAGGGATAACTGGGAATCTAGGATTCAAACAGCTGATCTGACTCAAACCTAATTGTTGCCTCTAAGGCAATACAGGAGGAAAAGGAAACAAAAAGAACAAACTCTTAAGAGAAGGAACGCACACTGCATAGAAAACCTCAGTAGCTCAGAGAAGGAGAAAAGTCTTGGTACTCTGCCCTTATAATCCTTTCCAGCCTCCTATTTTGAGTGTAACCATGAATGCATTCATGTCAGGGATGAAGGCACAACTGCAGCTAATACACGCAGACATTTACCACGATGCAAATTAAATCTGTGGCCTCATGCGTAGCCTATGAATGCAGGGAGAACTGTCTTACACTGATCTGTGCTCTTAAGCAGAGTTGTGGTATTTTGTAAATGCTCAAAAATCCTAGTTGGCTCTACTCTTCATCTCTTTTCTTTATCTCCGTAACAGACAATTCATATCCTTATATTCACTTTTAGACAAAATTACTTCCTTTCTTCCTCTGTGCCCATATGTTCCGCCTTCTTCATTGTAAACAGAGGTGTCTCTTTGTTCCTGGGTAGACTCAGCCCTCCGCTGAGCACCAAACCCATTCACTTCAACTACTCAAGGGATTCATTTCATTAAGTCTCCTGTCCTCTCCTATATCGTCCTGCATTTCACCTTATTTGGGTCGTTTCTGTAACATGTGTTGCGATTTATGCAATCTTTATAAAAATAGAACAGAAAAACAATCAAAAAAAAAATCTTGAGCCCTCTTCCCCCTCCAGATACAACCTTATTTCTACTGTGCATGCCTGCTAAGTCTCTTCAGTCGTGTCTGACTGTTTGTGACCCTATGGACTGTAGCCCACCAGTCTCCTCTGCCCAAGGAATTCTCCAGGCAAGAATACTGATGTGGGTTGCCATCTCCTTCTCAAGGGGACCCTCCTGATCCAGGGAACTGAACCTGCACACCCATCAAATGGTGTCCATGCTCATGCTCCCAGTTATCTCACTATCATCCTCTCTTGATGTCACTCTAATTAGACTTCTGGCCCCATCACTCCTCTACAGTACCCTCTCTTTCAGTACTCCACGATAACACACATGTTGCTTAATCCAGTGGTCAGTTCTCAGGCTTGATTTCACTTGGTCTATTAGCCAACTTTTGACCTAGTTGCTCATCTCCCTCCTTTTGAAGCCCTTTGTTCACTTTGCTTTCAGCATTTCATGTTCTGGTTTTCTCCCTCACTGGTCTCTCTCCCAGTCAGCTCTGCAGGTCATCCCTATCTCACTGGACCCCTGATGTTAGAGCATCTCAGGGGTAGATCCTTGAACCTCTTCTCTATCTACACTGCTCCTTTAGTGATCCCATGAAATTTCACAGTTTTAGTTACATCAAAAGCAAACACCCTTGTCTAAATTATGGACACAGATCTCCCCCAGAGCTGAACTGCAGACAGACATAACTGCCTGCTTGTCATCTACACTTGGTTGGCTAACATATTCTCATCCTCAACGTTTCTAATGAGAATTACTGCTATCCTCACTTACACATTCTCTGCTGTCAGCTTTCTTTATCTCAATTAATGATAGCTATTATTTCCAACTTGCTCAAACCAGAATCCTTAAAGTCAACTTAGATTCTGTTTCTGCCATACTACATATCCTCTACCAACAAATCTCTGATTTTGCCTTCAGAGCCTTTTGACTGCTCTTCCTGTTATCATTCTTGTTCCCTGCAATCAATTCTTAATGTAGATGCCACAGTTATTCTAATAAAATAAATCAGATTTGCTCTTCTGCTCAAAACGTTCCAATGGTCTTCCATCTGTGGTGCACTGAATTATGTTACTGGTCAAAATATGGATTATTCTGGTGAGAGCTCAGAAAGAAAAGAGGAGAGTTATACAGAAGCTTCCATCATCTCAGAGAATACATATATCATCATGAAGAAAATACTAGTAGAGATGTGAACATTAAGGATGCTTCTGGTAAAGTCTAGTTGGAAATAAGGAATATGTTATTGGAAATTGAAGCAGACAGACAGTGACTAAGAACAAGGTTGAATTGTCAGAAGGTAGAACATGTAAACTATGATACTGGATATTTAGCACAGAAGGTTTCTAAGCAAAGTGTTGAGGGCACAGACATGTTCTTTTAAAACAAGAGATGAACTGAAAAGGAACTGTTAAGCAAAAAGGAATGAAAAATTAAAGATTTGGAAAATGTTCAGCCTATCTTGCAAAAACTGAGAATATCTGTTCTGGAGGGAACACCAAGGATGTGACCCAGAGCATACAGGCCCAGAGGATGAGGCTCTTCCTCCTTTTTCAGAGTCTGAGGCTACATTTTCACAGAGTTAGTCAGGCCACTGTGTCATCTCAAAGAGCCCACGGGATAAGACTGAAACCTAGAGCTGGGGTGACACTGCCACCCCAGTGGGATCAGATTGTAGAGTGCACAGAAGATTATTCTCAAAGCCTTAAAATATAATAGAATTTGCCTAGATAAATTTTAGGTATGCTTGGGTCATGTTACCCCTTCTCCCCAATTTCTTCCTTTTGGAATGAAAATACCTATGCCTGTCTCACTACTGTATTTCAAAAACACACTACTTCTACAGTTTCTTAAGTTTTTATAGCTAGAGAAGAATTATGTTTAAGGATGAGCCGTATCAGAAGTTTCATCTATAATTTAGATAATATTTAGAGGAGACTTCAGATTTGGAACTGATTCTGAAATGAGTTCAGACATTTGGGTAGTTGTGATCAGATGCATGTATTCACATGAAAGAAGGATTTGAATTTGGAGGTTGAATGGAAGACAGGTCATTGAAGTCTGTCCCCACAAAATCCGTATGTTGGAGCCCTAATCCTCAGTGTAACTGTACTTGGAGATAAAGAGGTAAGGTTACATGAGGTCCTAAGGGTGGGGCTATAATCTGACAAAACTGCTGACCTGATCAGTGGGAGAGACACTGGAGCTCCTCTAGAAAGAGATACAGAAGTGGACATGCAGGGGAGGCTGTGTGAGGACAGAGCGAGAAGACAGGTGTACGCAGGTCAGAACAAGGTCCTCACCCGAGGCCAGCCCTGATGATACCTTGATATCGGGTGTCCATCCTCCAGAAGCGTGAGAAAGCCAACACCCACTGTTTAAATCATTCAATGCATGGTATTTCTTATTGAAAAGCAGAGACATTGTTTTGCCAACAAAGGTCCGTCTAGTCAAGGCTATGGTTTTTCCAGTGGTCACGTATGGATGTGAGAGTTGGACTATAAGGAAAGCTGAGCACCGAAAAATTCATGCTTTTGACTGTGGTGTTGGAGAAGACTCTTGAGAGTCCCTTGGACTGCAAGGAGATCCAACCAGTCCATTCTAAATGAGATCAGTCCTGGGTGTTCTTTGGAAGGAATGATGCTAAAGCTGAAGCTCCAGTACTTCGGCCACCTCATGTGAAGAGTTGACTCATTGGAAAAGACTCTGATGCTGGGAGGGATTGGGGGCAGGAGGAGAAGGGGACAACAGAGGGTGAGATGGCTGGATGGCATCACCGACTCAATGAGCATGAGTTTGAGTGAACTCCGGGAGTTGGTGATGGACAGGGAGGCCTGGCGTGCTGCGATTCATGGGGTTGCAAAGAATTGGACATGATTGAGCGACTGAACTGAACTGAACTGAAACCTAGCAAACCATCACATTCAGATAAAAACATCAAGTCCTTTCAGTCGCTGACAATGGCCTTTCTCTCCTCTTTCCATTATTTTTCTAATATCATATATTACTCTTTACCACTCTGCTCCAACTCCACTAGTTACTAGCTCCTGACTTTTAGGCATTCCCCTGCTTCAGGGACTATAACTTGCTGTTCCATGTATCTGGAGTCTTCCTTCAGATATATGCAGACTTTGCTCCTGTTCCTCTTTGAAATTTTTGGTCAAATGTCACCTTGTAATATTTTCCTAATCATTCTATTTATAAGTTTAACTTTCTACTTTCCTGTTACACATTCTATTTATTTCAGTCGCTGACAATGGCCTTTCTCTCCTCTTTCCATTATTTTTCTAATATCATATATTACTCTTTACCACTCTGCTCCAACTCCACTAGTTACTAGCTCCTGACTTTTAGGCATTCCCCTGCTTCAGGGACTATAACTTGCTGTTCCATGTATCTGGAGTCTTCCTTCAGATATATGCAGACTTTGCTCCTGTTCCTCTTTGAAATTTTTGGTCAAATGTCACCTTGTAATATTTTCCTAATCATTCTATTTATAAGTTTAACTTTCTACTTTCCTGTTACACATTCTATTTATAAGCTTAACTTTCTACCTTTCCTCCATAGAACTTATGCTGCTGCTGAGTTGCCTCAGTCAAGTCTGAATCTTTGCAACTCCATGGACTGTAGACTACCAGGCTCCTCTGTCCATGGAATTCTCCAGACAAGAAAACTGGACTGGGTTGTCATGCCCTCCTCCAGGTGATCTTCCCCACCCAGGGATCGAACCCACATCTCTTACCTCTCCTGCATTGGCAGGTGGGATCTTTACCACTAACAACACCTGGGAAGCCCATAGAACTTATACCGTCTATTAATAAGATACTGTATTAATCACTTAAGCATTTTGCTGTTGTCTTCTGCCTGTAACCAAAAGTTCCATGTTAACAGGGATTTTTATCAATCTTTGTCTCTGTTCAATCTTCAGATTTTTTCACTTAGTAGGTGCTCAACTTTCACTTTTTACTTTCATGCATTGGAGAAGGAAATGGCAACCCACTCCAGTGTTCTTGCCTGGAGAATCCCAAGGACAGGGCACCCTGGTGGGCTGATGTCTATGGGGTCGCACAGAGTCAGACATGACTGAAGCGACACAGCAGCAGCAGCAATAAGCCTTTATTAAATTAATTGAAATATCTTTATATTTAGACTTTCTTTTCTGATAGAGGATAATTGCATTCCTCTTTATATTCCAAATGCCTACAGGGTGAATATAAAATATTATACCTTATACTTTATTAAATATAAAATAGGGCTTCCCTGGTGGCTCAGATGGTGAAGAATCTGCCTGCAATGCAGGAGACTTGGGTTCAATCCTTGAGGGTCAGGAAGATCCCTTGGAGGAGGGCATGGCAGTCCACTCTGGTATTCTTGCCTGGAGAATCCCATGGACAGAGGAGCCGGGTAGGCAACCGTCTATAGAATCGCACATGACTGAAGTGACTTAGCACAGCAGAACACACATATAAAATAGAAATAAACTAAATTAATAATACCGACATCAGTCTTGGATAAAAGTGTGAATACTTGATGAGTTTAGAGATGGTTTCAGGAATCTAAAGTCATAATCCTACCATTTCATCAATTCTGATATTTATATAAACATATCTATGTAATATTTGGAAATGATTACTAAGAATACAACACTTACTTTAGACTGTTTGTGCTTATTTATTCATGTTTATAAACTTGATACTAAATAGCAATTACATGTCTTATAGTCAATCTTCCCAACCACTGTGAATGTAGCAAGGTGAATTAATTAATAAGAACATGTGTAATATATTTAACATTTCTAAGAGATAAACTTAGAAATATTAACTTGGTTCCAAATTGGGAAAGGAGGACATCAAGGCTGTATATTGTCACCCTGATTATTTAAGTTATACGAAGAGTACACTATGCAATATGCTGGGCTGGATGAAGCATGAGTTGGAATCAAGATTGCCAGGAGAAATATTAATAACTTCAGATATGCAGATGATACCACCCTTATGGCAGAAAGCGAGGATGAACTAAAAAGCCTCTTGATGAAAATGAAAGAGAAGAGTGGAAAAGCTGGCTTAGAACTGAACACTTATAAACTAATATCTTGAATCTAGTCCTATCACTTCATGACAAATAGACAGGGAAACAATGGAAAGAGTGACAGACTTTATTTCCTTGGGCTCCAAAATCACTGCAGAAGGTTACTGTAGCCATGAAATTAAAAGACACATGTTCCTTGGAACAAAAGCTATGACCAATCTAGACAGCATTTAAAAAGCAGAAACATTACTTTGCCAACAAAAGTCTGTCTAGTTAAAGCTATGGTTCTTCCAGTGGTCATGTACAGATGTGAGAGTTGGACCATAAAGAAAGCTGGGTGCTGAGGAACTGATGCTTTTGAACTGTGGTGTTGGAGAAGACTCTTGAGAGTCCCTTGGATTGCAAGGAGATACAACCCTGTAAGTCATAAAGGAAATCAGTCTTGAATATTCACTGGAAGGACTGATGCTGAAGCTGAAATTCAAGTCCTTTGGCCACCTGATGCAAGGAACTGACTCATTAGAAAAGACCTTGATTCTGGGAGAGATTCAAGGCAGGAGGAGAAGGGGATAAGAGAGGATGAGATGGTTAGTTGGCATCACTGACTCAATGGACATGAGTTTGAGCAAGCTCTTAGTATTGCTGATGGATAGAGAAGGTTGGCATGCTGCAGTCCATGGGGTTACAAAGAGTGTGACACAACTGGGCAACTGAAATGAAATGAGAGATCACGGGGCCATGGTCCAGTCGCTGGCCTCATAGCACAATGTAAATCAAGTATATGTTCATATGTAAATGCCAACAAATCTAGTTTCATGTGTAGAATCACAGAGATGGCTTTATATTCCTTATGAATATCACTCTCAATGATAATAACACACTAGCATAGTTTTAGAGATAATTGGAATGTTGTGTTTAGCTAGAGATTTCATTGCAAGCTCATTATAGTTTGCAAACAATATTTACAATATCTCATGTTTCTCTTTGTATAAAATGCTTAACTACTTGTCTGCTGTAATGTATAATATGAAGAGAACTGAAATCCATGTGCACCTGGTTTATTTAAATGACACATATTTATTCATGTCCTCAGAAACAGGCATTGGAAAGGCAAACAGAAATTAAGTGGTTAATGAAAAAAAATAATGACTATAGAAAATTTGCTTTTGCAAACCTCTCAAGCTCTCTTGATAGAAATAAAATTGATTGAAAATAATCTCAAAACAATATAAGGCTTTAAATACATTACCATTTTGTATATAAAATATCAGCTATGCATTTACCAAGGAATTCCCATTATATTTCTGAATTTAAGGAATATCTAATTTAATAACCTCAATTTGGGGATAGACAATAAATAATTAAGGATATGTCATGAAAATTCACATCACAAGAAACAAAGTCTTTGCTATCGCCATTCAGAGAGTGTTAGTTCCCTAGCCTAAGCCTTTTAATCATTGCTGTTTCAGTCTGGCCAAGAAGATAAAGATAATATTGAGATTTTAAAGAAAATATATTACAAAACATTCACAAATCTAACTCCTGAAGCTAAGCCCCATATGAATTTAAAAAATCTTACAGTTCTCTCTTTCATAAAGTTGGAATCTCTATGATTTAGAGCTTAAAATGGTCAAAAAGTAAAGCCTTGTAGTAATACAGAATTTTAATACTGTAATATAAGAAGTATCAAATGAATGTGTTCGGTTCAGTCTCTCAGTCGTGCCTGACTCTTGCGACCCCATGAATTGCAGCACTCCAGGCTTCTCTGTCCATGGGATTTTCCAGGCAAGAGTACTGGAGTGGGGTGCCATCGCCTTCTCCGCTCCTTTAGGATGGACTGGTTAAATCTCCTTGCAGTCCAAGGGACTCTCAAGAGTCTTCTCCAACACCACAGTTCAAAATCATCAATTCTTTGGTCCTCAGCCTTCTTTATAGTCCAACTCTCACATCCATACATGACCACTGGAAAAACCATAGCCTTGACTAGACGGACCTTTGTGGCAAAATAATGTCTCTGCTTTTGAATATGCTACCTAGGTTGGTCATAACTTTTCTTCCAAGGAGTAAGCATCTTTTAATTTCATGGCTGCAATCACCATCTGCAGTGATTATGTGTAGATTTATGCAATGTAAGAAATAATTACAACTCAAAATTCTTTGGGGAATAGCATCCCCCTGCTTCCATCAGAAAAAAACAGCAGGTATTTTTCTTCTTGCATCTATAGACTCCTTGTGCCTTGTGTCAGAACCAGAAACTGTTAGAAAATTGCTGTAATAGTAATATAAACAATAGTTCATATTGAAGAAGAATTTATTATTTTTTCAAAACAGTGGTAAGGAATTTATATACATTATCTATTTAAATCCTCACAGCAGCCCCATAAGGTGATATTCTTATCATCCTTATTTAACAGATTTTAAGAAAAGAATGAGTAGTTGAATAATCTGCCAAAGTTATGAGGCAAGCAAGTGACAGAGCTAGGCTCATACTTAGATCTGTTTTGGCACTAAAATCTTTGCTCATAATCACCATTCTTTAATGCCAGTGTACCACACAAATTTAAGTACCACCCAGATACATCTATTTTTGAAATCAATACTCTATGAAATGTTTTGAAGTTACTAGAAAGCATATATTAAATTTTGTGTAATTTTGTACCAAAATATGGTTAATAAAGACCTTTGATTTAAAATGCAAATTTTGAACATTTATAGACAGAAAGACTAAATATTTTCTGGACTGAGTAATAAAATACAACTCAATCAAACAATAATAATTACAGAATGTCTAGAAAAAAAGACTGACTAGAAATGGCTGTAAGTAGAAGTCATGATGCACAAAATAGAAATAATAAGAGTAATATTATATTACATATCTAATTATTTAATTCTTTATGAAGATGAACCAAAGTTAATAGAAGTCTTTGATGTTTAATTGCATATAATGCCTTACATGATTATTTTTCCGTGGTACAGATTTAATCCAAATTTGTGTTTTTTCTTACATTAGCAAAATCTGAGATAACAAGCTATTTCAAAACTTTTAACATTAACATTCAACCAAGGACAGTTAACTGAGCTTTAGATAAACAGTTAGAAATGAGAGGTGATAAACCAGGTGAGCAGTTTTTCTTAATAATGCCTTTTACTATTTCCTGCCCAAGCAACTTTCACAGCATAGAAACTGATCTGCAACTAAGAGAAAAGCGGTGGGTACTACAGGGACTCTTGAGATTTCTAAAGAGGTCCTTTTTTTCCATTATCATAAATATAAAAATTTAAGGAGATGAGACAGGTCATATCTTGTTATGCTGTACTCCAAAATATCCTATACTCCACTTCACACACATATATTATTCTTTAAAATATTTTAAAAACATTATTTATAGCCACTAAACAGAAAATATCTGAGGCAGATGACTATAAGAAAAGATGTTGCTCTCTAATGTACAAAATTGCAAGTGACATACAACTTTTTACTGGGAAGAGTAAAACACCAGCTTTCACAAACATCATTACCAATTACCATAAAGTTAAACCTAAGGAAAGGGAAAAATGCTCTGAAATTACCTAAAATGAGGACTTAAAGCCAAATCAAAGGAGATTAAATACATGTGCCAAGATTTTTCAAACTGCAGAATTTGTTACTTCAAATTCAGGTTTCATTCTGAAGACTGCTCTAGCCTTCCAATTATCATCTAGTTATGATGGAGATGAAAACAAGTATTTTTTATAAGATCATCAGATGACTTGAATATACTATTTCATTTCCCATAATCATTGTGCCAAGTAAATATTTTCCCTGTTTCACAGGAGCAGAAACTAAGGCCAAGAACAGTTAGGAACCCTGACAGGTACAACTGGTTCAGGCTTGCAGGTATACTCTGCACATTTGCACCAAGGCTCTTTATCATGCTTTCTATTATAGGTGGATGATTTTTATACAAACAAGAGAATGTACTTCATCTGCTTTCAATCCAAGGTAATACCAGTTCTTCACTTCTAAAAGCATTAAAGTGAAAATGAATAGGATCTTTTGCATAATTACTTTCCCCAACTCCTTGTTACATGTTGTTATTCAGGAAAAGAGAAGAACAATAGGAGGATATGAGAGCTTTTTTCACAGAGTGATAGACACCTAAAAAGGATGTGTGATTTTTTTTCCCCCCAGAGTAAATTATCTAAAGCTTTTAAATCAATGCATATTAAATTGGCTCAAAGCAAATAAAAGTGACAACAACGATACCTGTCCCTCTGTAGATTGCTTTCTATATATGGCCACCTGTCACTGGCTAGAAAAATCTTAATACGAGAGCATAGATGTGTCTTTTTCCCATATACATGATGAGATCCTTAACAGCATTGTGATTGAAGAGCATCCCTTTCAAGATCTCCACCTATTGCTTATTAAACATACATATCCATGTGTGTAAAAGCAGCAATGGGTCTGACAAGATAAGTGATAGATTCACAGGAAAGAAAAATGGCTATTCCTCCATTTATTGTTTGTTCCCAATTTAGTGGTATTGCAAAAGCCTGTGGGCCCTCATGGAAAGCTGTGCTTTTCTTATTTTGATTAACCTGTATCATCATACTTATCCCATCATCATTACAGAAGGTGGTTAAGTAAACGGTCAAAAGAGGCCTTGCTCTTGTCTCTAGAAATTTATTGCTATGGAAATTCAGCTCGCTCTCATTTATCTCACTTCTCAAAGAGTGATTTAAGTACCACCCACATGATGCAACAGTATCTAAGTTGCCATAATTATTCATTCATTCACAAACAATTCTTGTATATCAACTATTTCTCAGGCTCTGTCCTAGGCATTAAGGTTATTAAGATAAATGAAGTATGTATACCCCCAAATCCTAGCAATGTAATGAATCTAGATAATTAAAGAATACTGATTAAACATCTAAAATCTAAAAATTATTCTCTTTATCCAAGTTATTTATAGAAATAATGAATACAGATAAATAGAAACTTATTAACTATTCCTCTGTGTTTCTAGTGGCATCATTGTTATATGCAGCATATGACTTTCTGCTAAAAGGAAGCTGCAATGTCCAATTCGGTACTGAGAAGTGTGTGTATAGATGTCAGCACTCTAAAGGACGTCAGTGTGGCTTGGGTTACAGATATAAAAACATAATATATGCCTTCTCAAAGTTGTTTACTCTTGTGTGATCCTAAAACACTTGTAATTTGGGGGAAATTGCTTTAAGCAAGTCCAAGGAAAATATAAAATAAAGAAGACACATATTGTTTTGTGTGGAGGGACACTAAAACCATCTTGGACAAATCACTTTTATGAATTAGTTTGTATACAAAGATTTTCCAAAGGGTTTTATTGTCAGTGAGCCGTAATGGTTGATCCAAATGAAGTTGATTATGAGCCACGAGCTGCTTTATGTGAGAGGAAGTAATACATTTTCATTTAGTCAACTTAGCAATCTGCATTATTGACAGTTATTAAAACTCTGACTTAATTGGTAATGGCAGACAGAGGAGCAGCTTTGGGGGGAAAAAAGAGGACTCCTGCGCTGAGGTGTGAGTTTCTTTGTATTTTAGGGATTAATGATGGTTTTTCTTCTCATTTTAAATGAGAAAAAATCATATCCAATGATACTGTGATGTTACTTTTTAATCATAATTTTTCCTCTACACAGAGAATGGAATTAACAGCATGGTGTGCTTCCCCTCCGTGATCTCCAGTCTATGCTTGAGCCACTCACCTTATAGTTAATTTTGCAATTTTCCAGTCAGGTAATCTAATCACTACCATGGATAGAACTGGAAAAGTATGAAAGCCATATCAAAAATACAGTATTGAAATGCATTAAAGGCTTTTTAATGACTTTACTGAAATTATTATACAAGCAATATTTATAAAACATCAACTTTGTTAACCCTTGTTTTTTAAGGTATGTATTTGTCAAATTTGCTTAAAATTCCTAGGCCTAGAGACATGCCTAGGCCTAGATATCAACAAAAGTTCCATTGGTATTTTGGTCATTTATATCAACAGGTACATCAGCAAAAATCTCTGCTATAGATTCTTTGAAATAACTTAATAGGTATGAACTTAAGGAGTCAGGACAGAAGGTAGATCATATTTATCCTTATATCTTTCAGGGAACTGTATTATCTCTGTGAAGAAATACTAAAGACAAATACCATGTTAATGCTTACTTACTATCTCCTAGGCACAGTGCCATATGTTGAAAGCAACCTCTAAGGAGATATTACCATTAATTAATGAAGGAATTAAAGCTTAGAAAATTCGTGTTATCTCCAATGACAAAGCTGCTTTCCCCACTGACTAAAATATTTTTTTGTGGAGGTCCCTTCTTGTCGTTCATATCCAGATACTAATGTCCCCTCCTTGGAGAAGTCTTCCCTGACCACTTTATTAAAAAGTAATTGCATATCTTCAGCCCAAGTCAGGGGCTATCTCCTTACTTTATTTATTTCTTCTTTGTAGTACAGTACTTATAATTTGAAATTATACTATTCATTCATTCATTCTTTCTCTCTTCATTTCATTCACTCACTGTATGTTCTTTCTCCCTTCTCCACCCTGTCACTAGAATGTAAGCCTGTGAAAAGACAACTGATCACTGACTCAATGGATGTGAATTTGAGCAAATTCCGGGAGAAAGGGAAGGACAAGGGAGCCTGGAATACTGCAGTCCATACAATCGCAAAGAGCTGGACACGATTTAGTGACTGAGAAACAACAACAATGTATTAATTGTTGCTTTGCTGCCTTTTAAACAGCTTTTTAAGTATTTAGTGCTTAGTAGCTGCTAAGTTAATATTTGTTGAATAAATATGTGCATGTATGAATGTATGAATGAAAATAATAGCACCGGAAGGCAAATCCAGGTTTTCTGATTCAATGTCCAATGTTCTTGTCACAGTGCCTGCAGATATTCTTAATTCAAAAATTCAGATCAAATCTCTTCCTTGCATGTACATTGGAAACAATTCTTCAGCCCAGCGTGGTCCTGGTAAAATCTGTCATCAGTCCTCTCCCTCCTCTTTTCCTACATGTCAGCTTCTCTTTCCATTTAATTCAGCCAGGGATCTGATCACTGATAAACTGGATCATGCTTAGAGGTTGTAAAAGGTTTACCATATCCATCTTGAATTTTGCTACTTTTCCACTATCAGTCAACATCCTCCTAATGTCTTTAATTTGCCTTTTATTCAAATTGGGTTTCAAAGTGCATCAGTGAGATTGATTCCTTTCAAACATTCTTAATCCCCTCACCCTGATTGGTTTTCATCACATTCCTCTCGGAAAGACATAATACCCAGTAAGATCCAAATATTTGCCTAGCTACTTGCCATATGGTCTGAATTCAAATTCATAAGCACAAAATTCAAATGAGAATTTAATGATATGTATCATCTATTTCATTTCCTTAGCATCCTGTTTTCCCTGTGCTCATCAATTGCTCACCTTCTTTTCCCTCGGATTTCCTGTATTATTCTCCTCCCTTTTCAGCTCTCCTATGACTACACAAATTTCACCCTTTTACTGAAAAACTTGTTTCACACACTTAACTAGGAACTCTTTCCTTTTCTCACACCAAATCTACCGATTCGCATCTACACTCATACCATAGGCCTTCTTGACTATTACCATGGATAAAATACCCCTGATGCTATCAAAGCCCAGCCCTGCAAACTGTGCCTCTATTACATCACTTATGGATTCACAAAACTTTCTTCTTCAAATCATCACATTTTTAAATTAATAGTATCATTTCCTAATTTCTAGAGGATCATCTTTTGGTGTCTGTTATTTTTTTTTAAAGATAGAAACTGTCTTGACCCCTTCCATCTCTCCCCCATTCCCTTGAGTTTCGAGTAAACCATCTAGCCAAGTTTTCTATAATTGCATTCTCTCCTTAACCTACTCCAATTAGGGTTTTGCTTCCACCACACTAGCAGAGACTCTACATCTGAAGATGACCAATGGCCTCTATGTACTGTGCTCCCCCCATTTCTCTTCAAGAAAAGATTCGCTGTGCAGCTGCCAGTGGGGGATGGTGAGCAGACTGCATCCAGCTGTCAGCTTCTACATAGCTGCCATCAGCTGCAGAGACATGCCTGTTCCAAACAGCTGAGAGTCAAAGCCTGAGCAAGGTAGGAATTAAAGTCCCAGCCATTTCACCGACATGAGATCATTTTGGTGGTCATTTTAGCTCTCAAATTTTCCCTCCAGTTTTGGCCTAAACTTTTAGCAGTCATCACAGTTTGACATATTCCTCTGCCAAGTCCTGCTTCCCTGTGCCTTTCTCTCACAGGTGTTTCTCCCTAAAAACCATCTTACATTCCAAAGTCAGCATCTGCATCCAGAGAATGTAACTTGTGACAGTACTGGGAGCAATTGGAGATGGCAATCTGGAGGGTGGGGTTTGGTGTTTGGAACTGAATAAAATGCCACCTGGCATCACTAGTACAAGGAGGCACACAAATGGCACCTGGGACAAAGTGGCCATCCAACTGAAACTTTCACTTCTTGTGCTATGGTGAAGAATAAGGATATATGACAGAAGGACATATACTAGCAGATGATATCACTATTGTTGTCAAAATGTATGGAAAAATAACAGATGTAAAAATAACAGGGTTTGAATAGCTACTACTCAATTCTCCAGTTGCTCTATAGTCATACTGTCCAACTCACTAAGCCACTGGCATGTACAGTTATTGCGAACTTAAAATCTGGTTAGACCAAACTGAGATGTGTTATATGTACAAAATCCACACCAGATTGTAAATACTCACTACAAAAAGAAATGTAAACTATCTCATGATTTTTATGCTAATATTTTGGATTTTTTTATAATAAAGGCAATACATTGTAGTTAATTCCATCTGGGTCTTTGTTTTACTTTTTCAAATGTGATGAATAAAAATATTTGAAAGTGCCTATGTGGCTCATACTTTATTTCTATTGTACAATACTGCTCTATGGGGGCGGGGGGGAGAGTTGAGATTGAGTTGAAAGATAGATAATCCATCACAAAATGGAAGCAACCATCACAAGGTGGAAGTCGAACATTTGGGATGGAACATGAGCAGAACCAGAAGACGTGAGCAAGATGCGTGAGCAAACAGTTCAGAACCTCATGGTGCCCATCGCTGTTGTCACAGCTCGCTTCCTTTGCCCCATCAAGGAGAAGTATGATCACTTCATAGAGGGCACAAAAGTCCCAATTTGGGACATAGAAAGGTTGTCTTTGTATGTGAATGAAAAACATACAGTGACTACACTACAGACCTAGAATACTTGTGGTACCCTTAAAAGACAGTCTGAGAGAAAATTCCCTTCATCAGTGTAGGTTTCAGGCAGAGCTGTGTGCCGTCTACTTCGTGTAGAAAGGGAAGTTGCCCTGAAAAAAGCTTAAGAGGTGGCCTATGCAAATGGCCTGGGAGTAAAAGACGGGAATATTATAGACAAGGAGGGACGCAACAGAAACACCTAGATGGACCTACACAGCTGAGCACAAAGCGAGGATATCTTTGTACCACAGCTTAATATCTGCTAGAGAACATGTGCAATCGAAGAGGCACTAGACAGCAAAGTAGATAAAATAATCTGGCTAAGTAGATAAAATGAGTTGTGTGTCACTGGCCACAAGTGCTGGCACAATGGATGTATAAACAAAGTGATCCATTCTGTTCAGATGCTCAGTCGTGTCAAACTCTTTGCGACACCATGAATTGCAGCACGCCAGGCCTCCCTGTCCATCACCATCTCCTGGAGTTCACTCAGACTCACGTCCATTGAGTCCGTGACGCCATCCAGCCATCTCATCCTCGGTCGTCCCCTTCTCCTCCTGCCCCCAATCCCTCCCAGCATCAGGGTCTTTTCCAATAAGTCAACTCTTCGCATGAGGTGGCCAAAGTACTGGAGCTTCAGTTTTAGCATCATTCCTTCCAAAGAAATCCCAGGGTTGATCTCCTTCAGAATGGACTGGTTGGATCTCCTTGCAGTCCAAGGGCCTCTCAAGAGTCTTCTCCAACACCACAGTTCAAAAGCATCAATTCTTCGGCGCTCAGTGATAGTGAAGTGATAGTGAAGGCAAATATGAATATATTACACATGGGTCCAAGAACATCAGATTCCACTCATTGAAGTTAAATAGCTACAATTGCTGATGTGACCAACTGCCCCCAGTGGAGACCAGTCTGAGCCCTGGATACAGCACTGTTTCTTGAGACTTGCCACTTAATGGCAAGTTGACTATGTTGTTTCACTTGCATCCTGGAAAGACCAGTGATTTGTCATCATGGGAATAGGCATTCATTCTCCATAGAGATTTACCTTTCATGCTGCGAGGGCCTTAGCCAGCCCCACTATTCAAAGGTTGTCAGTGTAATTGAGCCACTGTCATGGATTCCCACGGGACTTCCTAGGTGGTGCTAGTGGTAAAGAACCTACCTGTCAATGCAAGACACAGAGATGCAGGTTGGATCCCTAGGTGAGACGATCTCCTGAAGGAGGACATAGTAACCCACTCCAGTATTCTTTCCTAGAGAATCCCATTGACAGAAAAACCTGATGGGCTATGGTCCACAGGGTTGCAAAGAGTGAGACATGACTGAAACAATTTAGCACACACACACACACAAACATGTGGAATCCCACTGACCAGACTTTCCCTTTTACAGTTCAGGAGGTGCATGACTAGGCAGATGGCCACCAGATCCACTGGTTGAACCAGCCAGTTCACCCAGACTCTGACCTTATGATGTGTTAGAATAGCCTTCTGAAATCACAACTAAAGGGCCAAGTAGGAGGCACTATTCTGAGGAGAGGAGGCACCATCCTCGAATAACGCAGTACATGAATTGAATCAAAGTTCTTTATAATTGTGCTGTGTCACTGAGTGGAAGAATATATAGGTGCAGGAGTCAAAGGAGGGGAATTACTTGACCTTAATCTATCTCTCAGCCCTAGGTAAAGTTCTTTGGAAGGAATGATGCTAAAGCTGAAACTCCAGTACTTTGGCCACCTCATGCGAAGACCTGACTCATTGGAAAAGACTCTGATGCTGGGAGGGATTGGGGGCAGGAGGAGAAGGGGATGACAGAGTATGAGATGGCTGGATGGCGCCATCGACTCAATGGACATGAGTCTGAGTGAACTCTGGGAGGTGGTCATGGACAGGCCTGGTGTGCTGCAATTCACGGGGTCGCAGAGTCGGGCAGACTGAGCAACATCTCAGCCCTAGGTAAAGTTCTTTGGAAGGAATGATGCTAAAGCTGAAACTCCAGTACTTTGGCCACCTCATGCGAAGACCTGACTCATTGGAAAAGACTCTGATGCTGGGAGGGATTGGGGGCAGGAGGAGAAGGGGATGACAGAGTATGAGATGGCTGGATGGCGCCATCGACTCAATGGACATGAGTCTGAGTGAACTCTGGGAGGTGGTCATGGACAGGCCTGGTGTGCTGCAATTCACGGGGTCGCAGAGTCGGGCACGACTGAGCAACTGAACTGCACTGAACTGAATCTAGCTCTATGTAGGCATGACAACTCTCCCTTGAGCACTAAAACACTTGCCTCAGATTCAGACTCAAGTATCACAGGTTTAAACAGTAATGGGGGATTCCCTCCAGAGTCCAGATTTCTGAGTCATTGCTTTCTCCAGGATCAAACACTTCTTTACAGGATGATGAATAGTGAATACATCCACTCCCTTCTGAAGAAAATCAAATCCCCACTAAATACGGTACAATCCAGCCCCAAATCTATACAAGATGACCACAAAATTCCTCCTTAATTGAGTATGGCTTGTTCCTGCATACCTGCAATAGCCATTCTATATCCTTTCTCTCATTCTGGGTAAAAGCAATTGTAACAGAAAATAGAAGTTGAGAGGTAGAGAAACTCTAAATGTTTGGGGAATTTTAACTTTTTTAACATAAAGAAGAAAACAAACTGCATTTGTACGATGACCCTTGCTGCCAAAACATATCGGAAATGAACTCAAAGCCTTTTATATTTTTGTTCTCCAGTCTCTGCACACTTTTTTTTTTTCTTTTTACTTCCCAGTGTCTCAAGCCTGAATCTAAAAACTAAGGACAGGTTTCCTAAATTTCAAGAAACTTACAGCCTTGAGCATGAGTTTGTAGTCAGTGTATCATTTCTTCTTCCATATTTCCAGAATTTTTATTTCCTTAGGAAAAGTCTGTACAGATAAAGTGTTGAGAAAACAGTAGCAATGATAGCAGATTTACCACCTGCCCATTTACTGCCTGCAGATTTATGGCCAGCTGAGCCTATTTTGCCATCTGGGTCAAAGTCATATTTTCACTGGAAATATTTTGGTAAGTTATTGCTAGCATTTTTTACATGCAGGTGGTGATCACACAGGTTTTACAGCACTTTCACAACGGCACGTCTGCTGAGGTACACAGAAGAGTTACCAAAAGGGAAAGGTGGCGAGGAGGGATAAATTTGGAGGTTGGGAGCAACATATACACACTACTATATATAAGCTAGATAAACAACAAGGACCTACCATATAGTACAGGAACTATAGTAAATAACTTGTGATAATTTATAAGAGAAAAGAATCTGAAAAAATATATATATATCTTTGTACTTTGCTGTATACCTGAAACATACAATATTGTAAGTCAACTATACTTCAATTTTAAAAACTCATATTGTGAATCAATATTGAGGGCTTCCTTGGTGGCTCGGTGGTAAAGAATCCACCTGCCAGTCCAGGAGACATGGGTTCGTTCCCTGGTCCAAGAAGACCCCACATGTCTCATGGCAACTAAGCTCCTGCGCCACCTCAACTACTGAAGCCTACCATCCTAGAGTCCGTTCTCCACCAGAGGCCATCGCAGTGAGAAGCCCATCACCACAATGAAAAGCAGACCCTTCTCTCTGCAACTAGAGAGAGCCCGAGAGCACCAGTGAAGACCCAGCACGGCAAATAAATGAATTAATTAAATTATTTTAAAAAATAATATTGAATGGCAAGAGAAGCTATGAATTATGTTCCCTCCCAAACCCACCCAGCCCCCCCACAAACACCACACCACACCCCACCTCCTCATCAACACCCACACCAAA
>SJXQ01006062.1:109302-159745 GCA_006408695.1 Aepyceros melampus
GCTCTGAGTTCTGTTCCCTCCCCACCCCCCCACCCCCCGCAAAAAGCCACATTGAAGTCATAATTCCCAGGACCTCAGAACATGACTGTTTGGACACGGGGTTGTTGCAGACCTCATGGTTAAGACGAGGTACATTAGAGTCGGGCCACGTGAAGACGCAGACACACAAGGAGAATGTCACACGAAGACAAAGGCAGAGTGATGCAGCCACCAACCAAGGAACACTAACAATGGGCAGCCTCCGCCAGAAGCTAGAAAAAGGCAAGGAAGAATTCCCTGTAGGTTTCAGAGGGATCATGGCCCTGCAGGCACCTTGATCTCAGACTTCTAGCCGCCAGACTATGAGACAATATATTTCTGTTGCTTTAATCCACCCAGGTTGTGGTACTTTGTTTCGACAGCCCTAGGAAATGAAGGCAGGGAGCTGTTAACGCTATATTGCTAAGTGAAAAAGCAACTGATAAATCAGAGCACAGACTATGATCTCAGTTATATAAAAATCATGGTTCTGTAATTTTAAACAACAGGAAAGATATACAATAAAATACTAACAGATTTATCGCTAGGGGATGGAATAGCAGGTTTGATTTTTTGTTTATTCTTCTAGTCCATATTTTGAAAATTTTCAAAACAGATGATTAGTATAACAGGAGGAAAAGATTATTTTTTACAACAGAGATAAATTGCCCCTGGAAATATGCTCCTCACACATACACCTTATACCAACAAACAGCATATTGAATTTGCTTCCTAAGGTCTCAGCCTATCTTGCCCACACATGCTCAGACTATGACTGTTCACTGAGAGGAGCAGAAGGAGGAGGGTTTATCCTTCTTCCTCTGATAATCAGTGGCTCCCCGTACCATCAGAGTACAAACCAAGCAATATCTATCATTCCCAACTCCTGACAGCATCTCCACTCTCATTTCCTATTCACAACCACACTCCAATACTGATCAGCTTAAAACACACACACACACACACACACACACACACACATCACTTGTACTTATCCGGGTAGTAATATTTAGCCTCCTTTCTAACAAATCTTATGTGTTGTTGTTCAGTCACTTAGTCATGTCTGACTCTTTGTGACCCCATGGACTGAAGCACGCCAGGCTTCTCTGTCCTTCATTATTTCCAGGGGTTTGCTCAAACTCATATTATCAAATCAGTGATGCCATCCAACCATCTCATCCTCTGTCATCCCCTTCTCCTTTTGCCTTCAATTTTTCCCAGGATCAGAGTCTTTTTTCAGTGAGTTGGCTCTTCACATCAGGTGGCCAAAGTATTGGAGTTTCAGCTTCAGCATCAGTCCTTTCAATGAATATTCATGACTGAGTTCCTTTAGGATTGACTGGTTTGATCTCCTTGCTGTCCAAGGGACTCTCAAGAGTCTTCTCCAGCACCACAGTTTGAATGCATCAATTCTTCAGCACCTAGCCTTCTTTATGAGCCAACTCTCACATCCATACATGACTACTGAAAAAAACCGTAGCTTGGACCATATGGGCATTTGGTGGCAAAGTGGTGTCTCTGCTTTTTAATCTGCTGTCTAGGTTTATCATAGCTTTTCTTCCAAGGAGCCAGCATCTTTTAATTTCATGGCTGTAGTCGCCATCTGCAGTGATTGTGGAGCCCCCCAAAATAAAGTCTGTCACTGTTTCCATTGCTTCGTCATCTATTTGCCATGAAGTGATGGGACTAGATGCCATGATCTTAGTTTTTCTAACATAAAACCATGCTCTGCCATACCTTAGTGCCTTTGCTCATCCTGTTTTCTTTGGCAAGTATGACCTCTCCAGCTAAGTTCATCCTTAGATCCTCGACTTAAATACCAGCTTCTCCAGGAAGCCCTCCTTGATGCCTCTGCCTCTAGGTTTTGTTGTATCCTGATGCCCCATCTCTAGTTGTAATCCTGGCTTCCTTCTGTTTCTCCCACTGCAGCTTCAATTCTAGGAGGACAGGAAACAGTCCCTGATCATCTCTGTGCTCAGAGTGACTGGGCCTGGTACATAGTAGCAGCTCAATAAATTCTTGTTAAACTGCTTAGAAGCCCAGAAGCTGAAGGCAGTATGACTATTGGACTGTGTTATCTAGAGACTGCATCTCCTTCCTCCTTGTTTTGTCCCCTTCATCCCACCATCCACAAACCAAGGATATCATTTTCACTTCAGTTTAGGCCACCCTACATGGGTCCCCATTACTCTTAGAATAAAATTCAAATTCCTTGTCATGGAAAATAAGGCCCTACAGGATTGCCTTCTGACAATGCCAGCCTCAGCTTATATAGTAGAGGTGCTATGAAATTTGCTGAATGATGAAATAGATGGTAGGTAGGTGGATAGATGAATGGATGGAGGGAGGGATGGAGGGAGTATAAACTTACAGGAAGTACAACTTGAGTATTTATTTCTCTTCAAAGAAACCCTTTGAAAACATCCCATAGCAAAGGAAAAGTAGAAAGGACATTCGATTTTTAGTTTTACCACTTATTATCACCTCTTTTTTCATGCATTTTGCCACCCTGGGACTCAGTGGTCTTGTCTTCTCACAGGGCATTAAGTTAGATCGTTCACCAAAGTTCTCTGGAGATGCTTCTATGACCAGGTCCCCAGGCATCCACAGGGTATTGCCTAATGAAGCCTTCCTCGTCTACTCTCATCTCTTTTTTCTCTCCTCCAATCCCACACTGGTACCTCAGACAGTAAAGAATCTGCCTGTCATGCAGGAGACCGTGGTTTGATCCCTGAGTTGGGAAGATCCCCTGGAAAAGGGAATGGCTACCCACTCCAGTATTCTTACCTGGAGAATTCCATGGACAGAGCAATCTGGAAGGCTAAAGTCCATACAGTCACAAACAGTCAGACATGACTGAGTGACTAACACAACCCCACACTAGGGAAAATTCTGGATAACCATTAAACTTTGCTTTAGTGGACTTTGCTTTTATTGACTGATGACTTCAGTGTCTCATTTCTTCCTCCCAGCTGCCCATCAAGGTGTCTTTATTAAAAAAAAAAGTTGTATTCCCAAGAGGAATTTTCAAGCCAGCCAGCAAGATAATGGAAATTTCCCTACAAACAGTATCCCTACCAATCACTGAGCAGAGAGAATGTCTGAAGAAATTTTCCATTGCAGGATTCAAATGTCCCTACGACATTTCATTTCAAAGTCAGATCATAGCTCCCTCATATGATTTTTTTCTCACAGCTAGAATTCCACTTGAAGTTTTCAGTTGTAGGTCAGAGGTCCCCAAACACTCTAGAATCCATTCACTTTCCCTCACCTCCTGTTCTGCTGATGAAATCTTGGCCAGAGTCACCTCCTCCCTGGACAAAGGGGATGACCTCCAAATTGGTCTCTACGCCTCCTCCACTTCCCCTCAAAGATATTTTTGCCACATAACTGGCAACACATTCTTTTTTTATTTAACAGTGTAAATCAGGGGACTTCCCTAGTGGTCCAGGGGTTAAGAATCTGCCTTCTAATGCAGAGGACACACCCTGGTGGGGAAACTAAAGTCTCACATGCAAAGGGGCAGCTAAGCCTTGGTACCGCAAATAGAGGAAGCTGGCACACACAACAAAGGGCCTGTGCAGCCAAAATAAAATAAAAATATATATATATAAATGTTTTAAAATAAAAATTAGTGCATGAGAATATAAACTGAGCCGCCATTGTGGAAAATAATTTGTTCCTCCAAACAGGAACTATGCTCGATGTGCATTAGACATAGACTGCCCATGCTTGTGTGCATGCTAAGTCATTTCAGGCATGTTTGGCTCTTTTCAAAGCAATGGACTGTAGCCCGCCAGGCTCCTCTGTCCATGGGATGCTCCAGGCAAGAGTACTGGAGTGGGTTGCCATGCCCTCCTCCAGAGGATCTTCTTGACCCAGGGATCGAACCTGCGTTTCTGATGTCTCCTGCACTGGCAAACGAATTCTTTACCATTAGCGCCATCTGGGAAGCCAGAATGTGCATATGACTCAGCAATTCCATTCCTAGGTAGAGACCTTCAAGAATTGGAAACAAGTATTCAAACAAAAACTTCTGCAAAATGTTCATGGTAGCACTATTCACAAAGTTGGAAACTATCCAAATAATGCAACTAGAGGAAGCTGGCACACACAACAAAGGGCCTGTGCAGCCAAAATAAAATAAATAAATAAATATATATATATATATATATATAAATATTTTAAAATAAAAATTAGTGCATGAGAATATAAACTGAGCCGCCATTGTGGAAAACAATTTGTTCCTCCAAACAGGAACTATGCTCGATGTGCATTAGACATAGACTGCCCATGCTTGTATGCATGCTAAGTCATTTCAGGCATGTCTGGCTCTTTTCAAAGCAATGGACTGTAGCCCGCCAGGCTCCTCTGTCCATGGGATGCTCCAGGCAAGAATACTGGAGTGGGTTGCCATGCCCTCCTCCAGAGGATCTTCTTGACCCAGGGATCAAACCTGCGTTTCTGATGTCTCCTGCACTGGCAAATGAGTTCTTTACCATTAGTGCCATCTGGGAAGCCAGAATGTGCATATGACTCAGCAATTCCATTCCTAGGTAGAGACCTTCAAGAACTGGAAACAAGTATTCAAACAAAAACTTCTGCAAAATGTTCATGGTAGCACTATTCACAAAGTTGGAAACTATCCAAATATTCATCAACTAGGCAATGGCATCCCACTCCAGTACTCTTGCCTGGAAAATCCCATGGACGGAGGAGCCTGGTGGGCTGCAGTCCATAGGGTCGCTAAGAGTCAGACACGACTTCACTTTCACTTTTCACTTTCATGCATTGGAGAAGGAAATGGCAACCCATGCCAGTGTTCTTGCCTGGAGAATCCCAGGGACGGGGGAGCCTGGTGGGCTGCCGTCTCTGGGGTCGCACAGAGTCGGACACGACTGAAGCGGCTTAGCAGCAGCAGTGACTGCATCAACAAAATGTGGTCTATCCTACAATAGTATGTCATTCAGCCATGAAAAGTATAGGTCACATATTGTAGGATCCCATTTATATGAAACATCCAGAAGAGGTAAATGAACAGGAGACAGAAAGCAGATTAGTGGTGAGCAGGGCTGGGAGAGTGATTACTCAATGTCTGCAGCTTTCTTTGGGAGATGCAAATGTTTTGGAACTAGAGGTGGTAGTTTCACAACATAGTGAATGTACTAAATGCCACACAATCGTGCGCTTTAAAAATTAGCTAATTTTATATTAGGCAAATATTTTACCTGTATTTACAAAAAGCGCAAATCAGCCTATGTCACCAAATGACACCTCTCCAGTGGCTTCCCCTGAGGATCTGAGTCAAGCGCATGCTTCTTCCCTTCAGGTGAGTTTCCGGGATCTGGTTCCTACCTACCTCACGCTCGCAGTTTTTGTCTTCCGCCTTGTAACCACAACCTCCAGCCACGCCGGCACCCGTCGGACCCAGCTCCTTCCTTCCCCAGGGCCTTTGCTCCTACTCTTCCCCGTGCCTGTAAAGTTATTTCCTAATCTGCAAAGCTCCCCCTCCAGGCAACTGCCTTAAACATTGTCTCTTTGTGGACACCCTCTTTATTGATTTCTCCTAATAATGCCTTGCATTTCATCTCTGCTGACCACTGCAAAGCTCCCCCTCCAGGCAATTGCCTTAAACATTGTCCCTTTGTGGACACCCTCTTTATTGATTTCTCCTAATAATGCCTTGCATTTCATCTCTCCTGACCTTATTATCCTGCTTTATTTTTCTATTAGCTCTTCTCATCTGAAATTATTGTATTAACATGTATTTTTTAATTAAGGTGAATACACGTAACATCGGGCTTCCCCGGTGGCTCAGTGGTAAGAATCCGCCTGCAATGCAGGAGACTCAGGAGACTCACGTTTGACCCCTGGGTTAGGAAGGTCCCCTACCAGGGCCTTTGCTCCTACTCTTCCCCGTGCCTGTAAAGTTATTTCCTAATCTGCAAAGCTCCCCCTCCAGGCAACTGCCTTAAACATTGTCTCTTTGTGGACACCCTCTTTATTGATTTCTCCTAATAATGCCTTGCATTTCATCTCTGCTGACCTTATTATCCTGCTTTATTTTTCTATTAGCTCTTCTCATCTGAAATTATTGTATTAACATGTACTTTTTAATTAAGGTGAATACACATAACATCGGGCTTCCCCGGTGGCTCAGTGGTAAGAATCCGCCTGCAATGCAGGAGACTCAGGAGACTCACGTTTGACCCCTGGGTTAGGAAGGTCCCCTGGAGGAGGGCATGGCAACCCATTCCAATATTCTTGCCTGGAGAATCCCATGGACAGAGGAACCTGGCGGGCTACAGTCCATAGGTTCAAAAAGAGTCCAACACGACTGAAGCAACTTAAGTTGCAGGCACATATAACATAAAATCAACCAATCACGTTTGACCCCTGGGTTAGGAAGGTCCCCTGGAGGAGGGCATGGCAACCCATTCCAATATTCTTGCCTGGAGAATCCCATGGACAGAGGAACCTGGCGGGCTACAGTCCATAGGTTCAAAAAGAGTCCAACACGACTGAAGCAACTTAAGTTGCAGGCACATATAACATAAAATCAACCATTTTAAGTGTACAGCATTGCCATTAGGCATTTTCACAGTATTATACAACCACCACCTCTGTCTAGTTCCACAGTATTTTCATCACCCCCAAAGGAAACCCCGTACCCATTAAGCAGTCACTCCCATCTTCCCTCTTTAGCCCACGCCTCTGACAGTCTATTCTCTGTCTCTATGGATTTACCTATTCTGAATATTTCACATAAATGGAATAGTACAATATGTGGGCTTTTGTGTCTGACTTCTTTCACTAAACGTAACATTTTCAAAGTCCATCTGTGCTGTAGTAAGTATCAGAAATTCATTCTTTTTAAAAAAAAATTATTGGAGTATAGTTGGTTTACAATGTTGTGTTGGTTTCAGATGTACAGTAAAGTGAATCAGTTATACATATATAGATATCCATTATTTTTTAGATTCGTTTTTCATATAGGCCATTACAGAGTCAGAGAAGGCAATGGCACCCCACTCCAGTACTCCTGCCTGGAGAATCTCATGGACGGAGGAGGCTGGGGTGCTGCAGTCCATGGGGTCGCTAAGAATGGACACGACTGAGCGACTTCACTTTCACTTTTCACTTTCATGCATTGGAGAAGGAAATGGCAACCCACTCCGGTATCCTTGCCTGGAGAATCCTAGGGACGGGGGAGCCTGGTGGGCTGCCTTCTATGGGGTCGCACAGAGTTGGACACAACTGAAGCGACTTAGCAGCAGCAGCAGCAGCATTACAGAGTATTGAACAGAGTTCCCTGTGGTACACAGTAGGTCCTTGTTAATTATCTATTTTATATATAGGAGTATTTATATGTCAGTTCCAATCTCCCAGTTTATCTCTCCCCCTCCTTACCTCCTGGTAGCCGTAAGTTTGTTTTCTACATCTGTAAATCAATTTCTATTGTGTAGACAAGTTTTTTGTACCTTTCTATTAGGTTCCACATGTAAGTGATATCATACAATATTTGTCTTTCTCTGTCTGACCTTCTTCACTCAGTATGACAGTTTCTAGACCCATCCATGTTGCTGCAAATGGCATTGTTTCATTTTTTATATGGCCAAGTAATATACCATTGTGTATATGTGCCACACCTTTATCCATTCCTCTGTTGACAGACATATAGGAAGGAGAAAAGGGTGGTCTTCAGTTCAAAGCAACAGTGTCCTTTGCTACATTAGTGTCCCTTCAGTTGGGCTCCAGCTTAGGCAAAATTCTCTCCCAGGACTTTCTGAAAATAGCTCACTTCACTGAAGGAAATCCAGTGTGCAGGAAAAAGTTCTGGAAAAACTGCGAGCTTCCAAGGAGCAGGAGAGCAGCTTGGAAAGAATGTGGAGCATCTTGCCAAAGAGTGGGATCCACATCGACCCTCACCCAGCTCCACGGAGCCCCCAGAGCACTTGCTGTCACCATCCCCCTACCCAGGGCAGAGAGAAAGGGAAGATTTTTCCATCCCAGGCTCAAAGCCACACAATCAAGGATGTCGCCAAGATGATACACCCCCTCAGGATCTTAATCCCCGGGTGGATGAGAGCAGACTTAACAACTCCAGGACCAGAATTAGAGCCCAAGCTATTAAGTGTTTCATGACTCTGGTGAGGGAACAGATCACTTAGTCCAAGTCTATTAAAATATGTAATAAATTACAGCAGCTGGTAATAGCTCCAATATGGCAACTTTAGCAAAAAAAAAAAAAAAGAGAGAGAGAGAGAGAGAAGACATTTTACAGTTGGATATTGTCCTGTCTCTTTTTCTTTCTGTGTGCCACCCTCCTCTGCCTACACATATGTATGTACATGTGTGCACACACAGACACACACACACACACACTCACACAAACACACACATATGCACACTTTACTGGAGCCCCATGACACTTTCCTCTGCAGAGAGGCCATAGAAAGAACATTATACAGAATTGGGTTAGCATCCCATCTTTTCCACTAATCAGCTGTGTGAACCCAAACAGCTTACTTTACCTCTCTGAACCTCTATTTCTTTTCTTGTAAAACAGGAAGCTCAATAATGCTTAGGCCAATCCCCATGACAAGCACGACACAGCTGCTGGATCAGGTGCGCCCCTGCAGTTTGCAGGGTGAGCAAGCCTCCTTTTTCACCCCAAGGAGCCTAGGTGTCAGGGGAAGGAAGGGGCCCAGGGCTCAGGATGCCATTTTTCAGAGTCGTAGCAGCCACGTCCAGGGAAAGTCCTCTCAAAAAGGAGACCAATTGGAGGCATTTGATGATAATTAGAAATCACAAAGAACAACGTGTAACCCAGCAATCTGAAATACACATTAGCGCAAACCCTTAGGAAAAAGCAAAGAGAGCCACAGCATCACTCAGCACTAGAATGCAGACGACACGCTTTAATCCAACTCTTAAATTTTTAATTATATTAATCTAATTTTAGACAGTAATGAGATTGTGGTGCACAGTCTTTATTTCCATTTCAAGTTGTCTCCTTTCCTTCTCAATCACCCACACTCTCCAACAGCGCCAGGCACTGGAGCCAGCCAGCTCCCTCTTCCTCAGAACGCTGGTGATGGCTTCTCAATGCCTCTGTCTGGCAGCTCAAAGCATGGTCTGCCCACCAGCAGTGGCAGCGTCACCTGGGAGCTTGTTAGAAATGTAGACTCTCAGGCCCTGCCCCGAATCAGAATCTGCAGTTTCAAAAAATCTGCCAGGAGTCCATTAAAGCATGAACTACTGCATTTGAGGACCCTCTAGACGATGGGTGATTTTTCTAAACACAGCTGGTCCCTGGATCCCCAGGGCCACGGCAGGCTGCAAACCTAACCAAAGCCAACTCCTCATGCTTCCTGAGTTTCTGTAGTTGTTCTTATTTTAATCAGACATGGAGATGTGAGTAAGCACACCATCCTTTAGCAGCACAAGACTAGTTCTTTCCCTGTTGCCAGCTGCAGCCAAAGGGGCCCTGGAAAGAATAAGCCTAATGCACCTTTACTCTGTGTTGACTGTGCCAGGTCTTGTTCTCAATGCTTTGAAAGTGAAAGTCACTCAGTCGTGTCCAGCTCTTTGCAACACCATGGACTATACAGTCCATGGAATTCTCCAGGCCAGAATACTGGACTGGGTAGCCGTTCCCTTCTCCAGGGGATCTTCCCAACCCAGGGATCAAACCCAGGCCTCCCGCTTTGCAGGCGGATTCTTTACCAACTGAGCCACCAGGGAAGCTCAAGAATACTGGAGTGGGTAGCCTATCCCTTCTCCAGGGTATCTTCCTGACCCAGGAGTTGGACCAGGATCTCCTGCAGTGCAGGTGGATTCTCTTCCAGGTGAGCTACCAGGGAATTCTCAAGCTTTATTGGTAATGAAGTATCCCTTGCAGCATCCCTGGGAAGTGGATGCCACTATTAGCCCATTTCACAGATGAGGAAACAGAGCCTAACCAAGTGAATTTCCCAAGGTCACAGGCAGGCTTGGAACCCAAGAGTCTGATTTCAGAGCCTGAACCTTATCAATTGTTTGCCCCCACAGGGGCCTCAACCCACGTGAGACCCTGATTCCTTCACTCAGCAGATATTTTCCGAGCCAGGAATGTGCCAATCACTGGTGGGGGGGAGGACTGTAAGTGAAGACGGTGATTTCACCTTGGGGATCTAGATGTAGTGGGAAAGAAGGACATTAACCAGATACTTACACACACACAGCGTGCATACGTGTCCTTACCAGCGGAGAGGGCGTTACATAGAAGAGGCACACAGTGCCCTAAGAATAACTAGCTGGGGCAAGTGCCCGGTGTGGGTTCAGGGGGGGCCCCCCACCCAGGAGACCTTTGAGCTCAGGGATGTTTGAGCACAGGGCTCATGGAAACATTAGCTAACAATGGGACATGAACAGTCCAGAAAGAAAAGATGTGAGGGTATAGGAAGCAAAGGGGGTGGAAAGAGACAGGCCCCACCAGGAATGCCTCAGAGACCATGCTAAGAACATCACTATCCATGGCAACCTTCTCCTCACAATTTCCTCCCAGCACAATTTTCCCTCTCCTGCCTCACTATACCCCTGCTTCCTTGCCCCTTCTCCAAGGTTTTCCCTTCCCCTCCTTCTCCTCCTTCTTGGTCCAGCCCTGCTCCATGTCGGCACTGACCTGTGGCTGTAGTCATCAGGTCAGGGCTAGTTGCATGTGACAGGAGCCTAATTCCAACAGGCTTAAACCTGAATGGTCTAGCTTCAGGAGCAGTTGGATCCAGGTGCTCTACAACGGCATTGGGAATTCCTTTTCTCCATATTTGGACTCAGATTTCTTGAGTTGGCCTCATCTACAATGAGTTCGATGGCCCTCTGCATATCCAAACCTAGATATCCCATTGGCTTGTTACCAGCCAGAATCATAAGCTAATATTTTCCTGGCTCGGCAAATCTCTCTCCTAATGGTTCTTGACCTTTCCAAGGAGAAGTCCAGTGGCCCAGCTTGGATGATACATCTGTCCCCGAAGCAGTCACTCTAGCCAGGATACATTAATGCTTTGGTTTGCCAAGCCAGGAGACAATCCCTGGAGCCCAAGGTTCCTAAAGGATCATAAGAAAGAATTTGAATAGTTGATATTTCAGGTATGATGAGCATGTGGGGAGGGGCTAGAGGAAAAAGAACCATGGCTATCTTCTGGGTGCCCTTCAATACTTTGCTTGCAATCATCCTTGACAGTTCCTAATAGCAGGGGCAACTGAATCATTCTTTATTGGAATTTGCTTCAATTATAAAATGCCATTGGTTATTTTTACCAGTAAAATATAAAAAGTAGACTTTTCTGAGAAAACACAGGCTTGCTTTAGAAATATCAGTATGGTAAGGACAGCATCTTAAAATCAACAGGATGTTATCAAGGGTTCTAGTAAGCATGAGGTTTGGGGTGAGGTGCAGAGAATTAAATAAGTAAATTCTCACTTCATTTTTCCAGAATTACCATGTTCTGCTTCCTAACCCCTAGCAAGGTTGGTTATGATGATAGCTGATAAGGCTATATTCATTATCTACTGAGGATAAAATTCTGTATCTTGGTGGAGAGAAGAAGACAGACAGACAGAAATAAGGTTGATAGAGAGAGATAAAAGGAGAGAGCAAGAAACCAAAAATAAATACATAAAGATTGGGCTTACAATTTACAAGACAGTTTAGGGAGATGCCCCAAGTATACGTGTGAAATTAGTCATGATTTCCTTGTAAGTGAGTATGATTCCTGGGCCAGAGGGCAAGAAGCATTTTGATCTCGAATATTCTGAAGAATTACGGACTGTTTCTGTTACTGGGAGGGAAGAGGAAAAAAGCAGATCAGAGCATCTTCCTCGTTCCCAAGACAGAGCTGGCCAGCAGCCTCCATCTCCAGGAGGAAGTGCCGTGGCTCAGGCGCATGGTACCTGAAGCCAATACACACACATCCACCCCACACTGTTGCTGACAAGCGTTTACAAATGCAGGGAGAGAAACATGTGGTCATTTATACTGCCACGCTCTAAAGTTTGACATCAGTGGAGCTACCGGAGTCCATGAATCACTGAAGGAGGTAGAAATCCAAATGGATATAAATGTCCAATAATAGTGGCAAAGTTAAATAAATTACACTTCATCCATATTAGGGAATAATATGAAGCCTTTAGAAAAGTGAGCTAGACCTCCACTGAGTGCCACAAAAAGGCTTCCAAGAAATACTAAGTTAAAATAGAAAAAGCAAATTGCAGAACAATACGTATAGTATGAGTCCATCTATTTACGCTACGAAAAAAAATAGCTTTGCATGTAAATGCATAGGTAAAGGATTTGTACCAAACAATACCAGTGACTATCTCCTGGGAGGAATTGGGCATAGTAGGATTGAGATTTCCATAATTTCTTTATCTGTTTAGATTTAGATAAACGTTTTTCTACTATTGGGCTCTTTCTCAAGGAAAAACAATATCTATATATCTATATTATACCATATACATGATATCATTGTCCTTACCACGTGAGAAATGACAATGGAAGTTAGCAATCTGGGGAAACAGAAAAAGTTAATTTATTTGCCTCCAGCCTCATTAACATCCCCTGCCCCTCTACCAGCAGAACTACTGATATCCTACCTCTGGCCACACTGGACACTGCTGTTCTCCTTTCCAGGCTGGAATACTCTCCATACCATCACTTTCCACCTTTCTGCTCTGTCTACAGGGCTGTGCTCATACGGATGCATTTTGTTCAAAAACACGTAGAATCAAGAGATAATACTATTACCACAGTTACGACGGTGCCTCTGTCAGGATAGGCATGGTTATGCTGCAGTAACAAAGCAGCCCTAAATCTCAGTGCTTCAGAATGGCAGAGGTTTCCTTCTCGCTCATGTTTCATGTCAGATCTTGTCACAGATCAGAGCTGACTCTGCTTCGAATTGTATTCAATCCTGGGGTAAAAGTTTAGCCTTTGGCACAACCTCTAGGATGTTGCTGGTTCCTGTTAAAGGCAAAATGAGATCAGGGTGAATCATGTAATGGTTCTTAAAACTTCTTCCTTGGAAGAGAAGAGGCCCATGTCACTTCTCATATTTCAGTGACTCAAGTCACATGGTCAAGGCCAATACCAAAGGGTCAGAGAAGTGTGAGCCTCCTGGGGTAGGGACATATGATGGGGAGGAGGCAGCAGATATTTTCCAGTAGTATTACATCCCCTCATGCATGATTTTCAAAGACTTGAACCACAGCAAACGTTCCTGGAGGGCCTGCTATATGTTAACTACTGTACCACTTGAGGGGATATGAAGACAATTCATAATGTTAAAATCTAGACATTTTTATGCCTTATGACAATAGATACTATGCTAAACATGTTGCATGAATTAACTCATTTAATCCTTAAGTCAGCTATTATTGGGGATGAGCAAGCTGGGGCTAAGAAAATTCAAGTCACTTGCTCACATGCACACAATCCCTCTCCTCCAGGAGTTTACTCTGCAGGTATCCTAGGATGTGTCCCAGACTTGGAATATGAAAACTGCTCAAGACTTCATGTTCTTCAAGAATTTATTTATAGACTCAATCACCCACCACATATGCGAACTGAGCTGGGTTCTTAGGATGCTTTAGAAGAGAACTATCACCAGGGCATTAGTTCTTCCTGTTACTCTATTAGCTATAGGACCTAGGGAGTTACTCAGCCTCTCTCAGCCTCCAGATCCTCGTCTAGAACTGAGGATGAACGTGGAGCCTGCTTTTTATTCAACGGGATCTACACAGTGCCTCCTCTATGCCTGACAAAGTTCTAGGTATCAGTGCAGCCGCAATGAGTGGCTCTCCCTCCACCCTTACTGGGGGCTGACAGTCTAGTGGGGGAGAAAGAAATTAATCAATGTATAACTTAATTAATCAATTAATCAATTAAAATTAATCAATATATAACTTAATGATAATATAATAAGTTCTATAAAAAGTAGTAAGGCAGAAAAAGGAGTTTGGCGATGAGGGTGCTATTTTAAATGAGTGGTCAGTAAAGACCTTACTGGTGAAATGCTACTTCAGCAGAAACCCAAATAAGGCAAGTGACATACAGTCATGTGAGGTTTTAAGAGAGCATGTTTCCAATGTAGAAAATAGCAGATACAAAGCCCTTGAGGCCAGGCTGTGTCCCCCATGTGTGGGGAGCAGAGGAGGCCAGCGTGGAATGGCTAAAGCCAATAAGCAAGGAGGAGAACTCTAGTAGAGACAGAAAAGCGGGACCACATCATAAGTGATCCCATGGGCTGTGGAAAGGGGTTTCAGTTTCATCAACCATGAAGGTGAGATGAGATAATCCCTGGAAAAGTGCTTAGCACTACGCCAAGTGTGTAGAGAGCCTTCAGCAAATGAATGGATATCAGCAGTTCTTCATATCATAAGTGCCTAAAGATGTATGCAAGGCCTTTATGTGCTAGGCATTTTCCTGGAAGCTTGGGAATCACCAGTGCACATGGCACACCAAGATGTTCTCATGAAGTTTGATTTGAGCATGAGAGCCAGACAACAAAATAGATAAAATAACAAACAAGTAAATGGTGAGGTGTGTTGGAAAAGTGGCAAGTGCTGTGTGTAAGGAAGGAGGTTCAGGCACAGAGCAAGGTGGTGTCATGGTGTGAGGTTAAGTCCTGTTGAATGGGTGAGTAGGCTTCATGAGAATGAAGTTTCAGGTGAGGACTTCAGGGAAGCAGATTTCTGGGCGAAGGGCATTTCAGGCAGAGGGAACAGCTGGAGCAGAGCCCTGGAGGTGGGGATGTCACTGGTGTATTCACGGGACATCAGTGATGCCAGAGAGGAGCAGGGGATGAGGTCACAGGGGTGATGGGAGCCAGATCACGCAGGGCCTTGTAGGCCATTGTAGAAACCTGGGCTTTTGCTCTCAGTGCTGAGGATGCCACCAGAGGGCTCTGGGCAAAAGACGGATATGATCCAAGGTAGGTTCTAACAGGGTGGCTCCAACTGCTGGTTGAACAGGTGGCCGCTTAGAAGCAGGAAGACCATTAGGAACTGATGCAGGAATCCAGGTGGGAGATGCTGGTGCCTGTGGCCCAGCTGGTAGTGGTAAAGGTGACGAAAAAGAATAGGATTCTGAGTATATTTTGTGGTTAGAGCTCCCTCCCCAGGCCCCTATTTCCTTTACCCTCAACCTCTATTATTCCTGCTATAAACAATCAAGGAGAGGGGAGGCCACCATCAGCGGCGCATACCTAAGCTCTAAGCTCAGGATGTTGCATGCATCTCTATTCCCTGCTTTGCTGGAGAGCTCTCCATTTATCGACGGCAGCTGCTCCCACCTCTGATGGCATGGAATCAGCTCCATTAAGCCCACATTGGCAATGTGAGGCTGGGCGAGAGAGGAGCACAAAATAAAGATGCCAGCAGCAGAAAGAAAGACAGCCCTTATACAAGAGGAATTTCCTGTCTCAGTCCTCTCCTGGTGTTATTTCTAGAAGCCCCCACCCCTTAAACCCTATATACACCCCCTTAAAGTCTTGAGAGCGTGATCTTCCCTGGTTTCTTGTTATCAAGCAGAAATGCATATCGGGTCTTTCTTTTTTAAAGAAATAACATATTCTTGGTTTCCCATGTCCCTTCATCTATTCATTTTGCAAATATTTTTTTTTAGTGCCAGGCATTCTGATAAGTGATAAAGATAGAGTGAGCACAATCAATACAACCCTTGACTGCACAGAGCATATAATTGAGTAGACAGATAATGAATAAGTAATCCAACCCGTAAACAGTGGAACACTGTGGTCAAGAGGAAGCAGGGCTAAGGATGCAGGCTTTGGAGCTAGCTGTTTGCTGGAAGATATCAGGAAAATTACCTAGCCACTCTGTGCCTCAGTTTCTTCCCTTGCAAAAGGAGGTATGATAAGACTGCCTACTTCCCAGATTTGTTGATGGATTGAATTCACATGTACAAAGCTCTTATGAAAATATCCAGCACATAGGAAACATTGTCTCAATGTTTGCCACTATTATTATAAGCATTTAATTCAGGTTATGATTATTCTGGGCTTCCCAGTGCTGAGTGGGTAAGTAATCCACTTGCAATGGAGGAGATACAGGAGACGTGGGTTTGATCCTTAGGTCAGAAAGATCCCCTAAAGGAGAAAGTGGCAACCCACTCCTTTATTCTTGCCTGAAAAATCCTATGGACAGAAGAACCTGGCAGGCTATAGTCCAAAATGTCTCAGAGTTAGACGCAACTGAGCGCAAGCACAAAATGACGATTATTCTTTGAAAGGACTGCATGGCATAGGTACAAACGTGGAGAAGACCAGTGTGTGGAGGGCAGTCTCCCCATGGAGGCCCTGAAGGACAATGGGGAGGCACCTTTGCAAAAGTATGGGGAGAGGGGCCACAGGGCAAAGTGCTTGAGCAGAGAGAAGGGTGATGGGCCAAGACTCTTGTTCAGGGGAGAGGATGGTTTGGCAGCGGAGGGGTGCGGCAGCTGTGGAGAGGGTGGTACAAAGCCTGCAAAGTCGCCCGGTCCTTTCCTGCTGCAGGAGGGCGGGTGTTTGGGGATTGACTGAAGGAGCCAATAGCAAGCTTATTGGCTCAGAAGATTTTGACATGGACCCTTGTCACGTGGTCTTGCCAAAGCCCAGGTCACTGTCAATCACTGCAGGTATCTGTCCTCTTTCCCTGCTTTGTCTAGTGATGATGTCTTTAAAGACCCATATCTAACGCACACCCCAGCGACCCAGGATCTACCCCACCCCTTTGTAGCCTTGTTTCTGATGTGGGACTTTGACCCCGAGCATATATGATTGGATGAGAAGGCAAAAATGGGCCAGATTCTCCCCTGGGAATTTTGAGTTGTAGTACCTGATCATTTTTGCTGGTCAGTTACTGAGACCAGGTCTGAGAGGTGCAGCACCACTTACAATAGCCAGGACACGGAAGCAACCTAGATGTCCACTGGCAGACGAACTGATACGGAAGTTGTGGTACATATACACAATGGAATATTCCTCAGCTATTGAAAAAGGAATCCATTTGAGTTAGTTCTAGTGAGGTGGATGAAACTCGAGCCTCTTATACGAGAGAGAAAGTGAAGAAAAAGTATGGTAACCACCTTTGGGCTGTGGGCAGGAGAAGCAGAAAAGCTACTCTGCACAGAAAGAATGGGGGAAATTAAAAAAGCAGATTGGCTGAGAGCAGCAGAGAGGACGGAGAACGCAGCTCCAAGAAAAGAGAGAATAGAGGTGCCTCAGACCCTGATGTGTTCAGCTCCTGATCTTGAGTCCAGATGAGCTAAGAGGTACCCTTGTGCTGATCAAGCTTAGACTGATTTGAGTCAGCTTCTTTGGCTTGCAACCCAGCACCCCCTGAGCACCTCCTTGACCATTCCACAAAATGCCAATTACACTGTTGAACTTCTAGGTCTAAGTTTCATGGACACTCTGAAAAATCTTCCATGAGTATTTTATTTTATATTTGCTTTCTTGTTCTAGTCCAAGATTTCTTTTTTATTGACTGCTGCTGCTACTGCTGCTGCTAAGTCACTTCAGTCGTGTCCGACTCTGTGTGACCCCATAGACAGCAGCCCACCAGGCACCCCCGTCTCTGGAATTCTCCAGGTGAGAACACTGGAGTGGGTTGCCATTTCCTTCTCCAATGCAGGAAAGTGAAAAGTGAGAGTGAAGTCGCTCAGTCGTGTCAGACTCTTAGCGACCCCATGGACTACAGCCTACCAGGCTTCTCTGCCCATGGGATTTTCCAGGCAAGAGTATTGGTTGTTTATTTACAATGTCATGTTTGTTTCAGATATACAGAAAAGTGATTCAGTTATACATATAAATATATATCTATTCTTTTTTAGACCATTTTCCATTATAGGTTATCATAAGATATTGCATGTAGTTCCCCATGCTACACTGTATTTGTTGGTTATCTATTTTATATATAGTATGGGTATATTTTTGGAGAAGGCAATGGCACCCCACTCCAGTACTCTTGCCTGGAAAATCCCATGGATGGAGGAGCCTGGTAGGCTGCAGTCCATGGGATTGCTAAGGGTCGGACACGACTGAGCGACTTCACTTTCACTTTTCACTTTCCTGCTTGGAGAAGGAAATGGCAACCCACTCCACTGTTCTCGCCTGGAGAATCTCAGGGATGGGGGAGCCTGGTGGGCTGCCATCTATGGGGTCGCACAGAGTCAGACACGACTGAAGCGACTTAGCAGCAATAGTAGCAGCAGCAGTGGGTATATTTTAATACAAACTCCCAATTTATCTCTCTGCCCCCTTTCTCCTTTGCAACCATAAGCTTGTTTTCTATGTCTGTGAGTCTATTTCATGAGCCTTTTGAAGTAGAAAATTCTCTGTAATTAATACATATGTATTTCAACAACAACAAAAAATCCAGCTCAAGAGCAATAGTTTTAGGTGGTTTATCCTAGAATTTCTACATACCCGGGCATTTCATTGACTGAAACATTTGAAGGAGCATAGATCATTTGGACATTGTACAAAGAGATCTATCTGCAGAGTAGCACTCATAGATTTCTTTTTTAAACTTTCTTTTCCTGATTAATTAGTTGTAGAATCAATACCAATAGTTAATATTTATAATTAATCATTATATGTCAGATACTGCTTTGGGGGCTTGACATGAATTAACTTATTTCATTCCCATAGCAATCTTATGATATAGGTGCTATCATCCTCATTTAAGGGGGCTTCCCCGGTAGCACTAGTGGTAAAGAATCCACCTGCCAATGCTGGAGCCCCAGGAGATTGGATCCCTGGGTTGGGAAGATCCCCTGGAGGAGGAAATGGCAAACCACTTTAGTATTCTTGCCTGGGAAATTCCATGGACAGAGGAGCCTGGTGGGCTACTGTCCATGGGGTTGCAGAGAATTGGGCATGACTGAGTGACTAAGAACAAACATTGCCATTTAAGATGGGAAAACTGAAGCACAAAAGATGAAGAAACTTGGCCAAGAGCATCTGTTAATAAATGACAAAGCTAGAGTTAAAGCTCAGTTGTTGAGTTCCAGAGTCTAGGCTTTCAGCAATCACACTACTTTTGTTCCATGCTCTCCATTTCATGATCTACATAGCTGGTTATATAGCTTATTTATAGCATTATCATATTTCTGATAGTTACTATTTTATTTCAAACACCTTTGAGGTGTTAGAAGGGCTCTTTCCCCATCTTCTCTGCTACCACCTCACTCCCTTCATCTCCAAATGTTTGGTAGATGTAACCACAAGGCATTATTTGCAAATGAAACAGTAGAGCCACTAGGTAAATAATTTTTTGACCCAAGGAAATGAAAATGATAGCATTTATTTAGTACTGAGAGTACGCCAGGTTTTGCCAGTTGCAATCAATATTTCATTTAATTCTTAATTTTCCTTGTGAGGAAAATTATTTCCTCTCCCTCACTTTGCAGACAGTAAAATTCAGACTTGAAAAGATAATGTGACTTGGCCAAGGTCACAGAGCTAGTACATCATGGAGCCAATATTTAGACTCCTGTCATAGGACACACGTGTGCACACACTCCAATTACCAAGATCCATGGCCCCAGAACTGGAAGGAAGGAGAAGATAGAACCCAACACAAGCCTTGTAATTCAGACCAGTCCCTCTTGAACCCTAGAGACTCATGCCTGAATGCTAAAAAGCACAGGCCACAGCAAAAGAGGTCACAACCAAAAGGTAGTCCAGGGGCTAAGATTTCACCTTCCAGTGGGGGGAGTGCAGTTTGATTCCTAGTTGAGAAGCTAAGCCACTGCAGATGGTGATTGCAGCCATGAAATTAAAAGACACTTACTCCTTGGAAGGAAAGTTATGACCAACCGAGATAGCATACAAAAAGCAGAGACATTACTTTGTCAACAAAGGTCTGTCTAGTCAAGGCTATGGTTTTTCCAGTGGTCATGTATGGATGTGAGAGTTGGACTGTAAAGAAAGCTGAGTGCCGAAGAATTGATGCTTTTGAACTATGGTGTTGGAGAAGACTCTTGAGGGTCCCTTGGACTGCAAGGAGATCCAACCAGTCCATCTTAAAGGAGATCAGTCCTGGGTGTTCATTGGAAGAACTGATGTTGAAGCTAAAACTCCAATACTTTAGCCACCTGATGCGAAGAGCTGACCATTGGAAAAGACCCTGATGCTGGGAAAGATTGAGGGCGGGAGGAGAAGGGGACGACAGAGAATGAGATGGTTGGATGCCATCACCAACTCAGTGGATATGGGTTTGGGTGGACTCTGGGAGTTGGTGATGGACAGGGAGGCCTTGTGTGCATGGCCTGGTGTCATGGGGTCACAATGAGTCGGACACGACTTAGCGACTAAACTGAACTGAACTGAGAAGCTAAGATCCCGCAAGCCTCACAGCCAAAAAGCCAAAACATAAGAACAAAAGCAATACTGTAACAAATTCAATAAAGACTTAAAAAAGGGGAGGTTGTTTTGGTGAAATTTCTGGGGACATTGATTGCACCTAAGGTTAACAGTAGGCTCAGAAGTATTTGTTTCGACAGGGGTTTTTGGGTTGAGTTGACATTGTGCTTCCAACACCATCTCATCACCCTTGGTGCTAATGGTGTTCTCACCCCTCACCCAGAGGGGACAGTGCAGAGCAGAAAGAAAAAAGCAGGCTTCATAGGATGGCCAAGCAAACTGTACTTGTGAGAATAGGCCAGACATTCCCCCAGGGGCCCCCAGAAATGGTGAAGTTGCTGGTAATAACATATCAGGGGCTTCAGGTGGAGACTGAGGTTATTGGCACTGGAAGTAGAAATAAGGTTCCAGGGTATGTGTCCAAGATGGTCAATCTATTCTTGTCACATTATGGTCCATCACACACAGACTGAACACCTTTCAAAACAGCACAGCTTTATCACCCCAAATTCACAGAACACCTATCGGGTGCTGGACACTGTAGGGTCAGCACTCACGACAGAAGAGGCAGTACATCCACAGGTAACCAGTCAAGGTGAGGCCATCAGATAAGCGTGGTGACAAGAGGCAAAACAATCGAAGGTGTTTTCACACACTCACATGTGTCAGCAGGATACTAGGAACGTCATTGACTCCAGTCCTCATAAAAGCAAAAACAAACAAACAATGACAATAAAAAACAAGGTAGATGTTAATATTCTCCAAGGATGAGAGACTGAAGCTCAGAGAGGTGAATGATATTCTCAAAGCCACACAGCCAGTAAGCAGTGGTACCAGGATTCAGGTTTCGAGATCCCTCTGGCTCCCGAGCCCAAGTATGTCGACATCTGGCTAATGTCTGTCAAGTTGTTTTTCTTCCTTAAAATGGACTCCAGACATTCATGGAAGTTTTCCCTTGGAGAGACTCTACTTTCACCCCATGAGATGACAAAGGTTGATGCTTGAAGAATACAGAGAGGTGAGGAGACATCGCTGTCTCCCCAGAAGCATTCTAAGCCTGTGTGCTTGTTCCATAAGTTTCTGTAGGTGAGTTTGATCTGGCTTTTATTTTTTAACAAAGCCCATAAATAGTTGATGTGGTGAGGCTGACCACCTAGCCATCCTTTTTATGGTAGGGTCTGCCAGCTTCATAAGGCTAGGAGACATGTTTTAGCCTAAAATAAAATGTCTCAAACACAGAGCTGCTGAAATAAGCATTTCCTCCCTCCATTGGGGAGGCAGGAGGCAACATGAGCAAATGGGAAGGCCAGGCATTGTCCATACCTGCAGAGACCAGAGTCTCAGGCTTGGGACTCCAAGCACGGCTGCATGCCAGACTCTTCTTCCCGGCTGGAGACATGGAATAGAAATGCAAGTAGAGAAACGTCAGTGTCAGGTTTCTGATTTTCAAACAAAGGAATCAGTTCAGGATGGTGTGAGCTGAAAAGAAGCATATTAGAAGTGAATTGTGAACTCATAGGATCTTTGGGATGTGGTAAAGTGGATTGAATCCTGGCCTGCAAAAAAATATGTCCATGTTCTAATCCCTGAAATCTGTGGATGTGATCTTATTTGGGAAAGTCTCTGAAGAAGTAATTAAGGTAAGGATCTTGAGATAAGAAGACATGATTCTGGGTTATCCAGCTGGGTCCTAAATCCAATGATTGCTGTTGCTGTTTAGTCACTAAACTGTGTCCAACTCTTTGAGGCCCCATTGACTGTAGCCCACCAGGCTCCTCTGTTCACGGGATTTCCAGGCTAGAATACCAGAGTGGGTTACCAGCTCCTTCTCTAAGGGATCTTCCTGACCCAGGGATGGAACCCATGTCTCCTGCATTTGCAGGTGGGTTCTCTACCACTGAGCCACCTGGAAGACCTGCAAATCCTTTCAAAGCAGAGATTTTATTTTTTTTTTTTATTTTACTTTACAATACTGTATTGGTTGATGAAGCAAAGATTTGACATAATTGGAACTGAAGACATAGAGCAAAGAGAAGACCACGTGACCAAGGAGGCAGATTGAAGTGATGGGGCTGTAAGTCAAGGCTTGCCAACAGCCACCAGAAGCTGGAAGAAGCAAAGACCCAATTCTCCCCTACAGCCTGCAGAGCAAGCACAGCCCTCTGACACCTTGATTTTGAACACCTGACCTCCAGAAATAAAGAGGGAGTAAATTTTTGTTGTTTTGACCCACCAAGATTGTGGTCATTTGTTACAACAGGAAATGAATGCCCATGAAGAGAACCAAGTTTTGAGGCTCTGCTTAGGATAATCCTTAAACTCACACTGCAGAACTTGTGCAGCAGAGGCACCACCACCCCCACGGGGGTGCTCCATGGACCTTGTAATGCCAGCCCCTGGGATGCTCTACTAAGCCATTGGCCCCTGCTGACCCTGGCAGCTGGAAGAAAGCTGCTGCCATTATGAGTGAACCAGCTTTCAAGGCAACGTCTGTAACAAGCAGTCTGATTGGCGGAAGCAGTGTCACATGCTTTCACTCTAGCTGCAAGGGAGATGGGAAAGACAGCATCTGGCTTCTGTTGTCAAAGGTGGGAACTTAGAGCAGGTAAATTCCCCAAACACAGGAAGGTACTGGGCAGTCAAAAAGAGAGAAGAGTATTCTCTAGAGGTGACTTGCTGAGCAAACCCCCATCCTATTCCCTGACTCCTCCCATTCAGCATCTCCAGGTATTAGCCGCCCTAGAACCTTCTTACTGAGTGAACTGTGCTTCAGGTGTAATAAGGCATGGGTATAATAAACTGGAAGTGCATCCCAGTGCCTCAGTGCTAAAGAATCCACCTGCCAATGCTGGAGATGTGGGCTCGATCCCTGGTTAGGGATGAGCCCCTGGAGAAGGAAATAGTAACCCACTCCAGTATTCTTGCCTGGGAAATCCCATGGTCAGAGGAGCCTGGTGGGCTACAGTCCTTGGGGTTGCAAAAGAGTCAGACATGACTTAGCAATTACACAGCAGCAGCATAAGAAACTGCCAGGCTTGCTTCCCAATTTCATTATTGCAGCAGCTGGGTTTTGTTTTCACCTTGTTTTCCAGTGCTGACTTACCCTTTGTTGGCGTTGGCTTCCTATTGAAGGCTGTGAGGTCACAGGTCACGTTGCACTGTCTGGCCCCACCAATCTCCTCGCCGTGCCCTTGGCTGCAAGCCCCACTGACCTCTCCGCTGCTGCTGCTTCTTCCTCTTTATTTTAATGACACCACATAATCTTTTTTGGACTGCAGGGAGATCCAACCAGTCCATTCTGAAGGAGATCAGTCCTGGGTGTTCTTTGGAAGGAATGATGCTAAAGCTGACACTCCAGTACTTTGGCCACCTCATGTGAAGAGTTGACTCATTGGAAAAGACTCTGATGCTGGGAGGGATTGGGGGCAGGAGGAGAAGGGGATGACAGAGGATGAGATGGCTGGATGGCATCACAGACTCGATGGACATGAGTCTGAGTGAACTCCGGGAGTTGGTGATGGACAGGGAGGCCTGGCGTGCTGTGATTCATGGGGTCGCAAAGAGTCAGACACGACTGAGCAACTGAACTGAACTGAACTGAACTGAATCTTTTTTATAATATTTATTTTATTTATTTGGCTGCATTGGGTCTTAGTTGCGACACTCCAGATCTTCACTGTGGCACGCAGGCTTCTCTCAAGTTGTGGCTCATGGGCTTATTTGCCCTGTAGCATGTGGGATCTTGGTTCCCTGAACAGGGATCAAACCCACACCCCCTACCCACATCCGCTACCTTGGAAGGTGGATCCTTAACCACTGGGCCACCAGGGAACTTCGTCACTGCTTCTTGAATATGCCAGGAGCCATCTGACACATTCCTGCCTGAGATTCACTTTCCTTGAAACTGACATGATTCACCCCCTCACTTGGTTCAGCTTCAGTTCTTGGCCCAAGTGTCACCTCTTTTGAAAAACCTTTCCTCACCACCCGGTTTGAAATAGCAACCCCTACCCATCATTTCCATCTTTTCACCCTGCTTTATTAGTAAAAGCACTCATCTAACCAGTGTAAATTGCATTTATTTGCTTGTTTTCTACAGCTCCTTACCCTCCATAAATTCCACGGGAAAAGGATCTTTTGTGTGCTGCTGGGTCCCCAGTGCCTAGGGATAATTCCTGGCATGTAGGTGGTGCTCAGTAATATTAGTTGAATGCAGAAATCATATTATCACTAATAGTTTAAATATTTTCTCTCCCCCAGTAGGATTTAGCCATTTTTACAAAATGATTCAATCGTATTATTCTGTATTCCCCTCGGAGCCTAGCAGAGTGCTGAGCTGATAGAGGACCCCAGGGAGTATTTGCAAGAAGAATAATTGACTAGGCAAGCACATTCACACTCTTGTTAAACCCAAACACTTGTGTATACAAGCAAGATTCTCAAGTGGAGATTTCTCCTAATGGTATTTCCCAGCTTTAAGCCGGCATCCAGTATAATTAGATTTGCCTTTCTATAGCTCTATTCTCACATACAGACAGCCAATGTGGTTTTCTACACATAGTATCTAATTCTAGTAAGTAGCAATAAGCATCCACCCAACTTGCATGTTTTTATTCATTAACAGAAGAGTTCTCTTTTCCCTCAAAGATTCCTTGGAGGAGGGCGTGACAACCCACTCCATTATTCTTGCTAGAGAGTCCCTTGGACAGCGGAGCCTGGTGGGCTACAGTGTGTAGGGTTGCAAAGAGTCAGACGTGACTGAAGTGACTTAGCCTGCATGCACGGGGCCATTATGAAAAGAGGTTTCTTAATATTTATGTACACATTATATTTACATTATGTATATATTACATAATGATAACATTATATTTATAGTATATATTATGTTTTGAAATAATATATAATATTATAATATTCCCAGGTGGTGCTAGTGGTAAAGAACTCACCTGACATTGCAGAAGATATAAGAAATGTGGAATCTTATGGGTGAGGAAGATCCCCTGGAGGAGGGCATGCCAACCCACTCCAGTAGTCTTGCCTGGAGAATCCCATGGGCAGAGGAGCCTGGCGGGCTACAGTGTATGGGCTCACAAGAGTCAGACAAGACTTAGCAAGTAAGCCACCAGCACTGTCTTCCTTTTGCAGAGAAACAAAAGGTTGAAAACTATTAACAAACATGTTTGGCACCATCCTGAGATGTTCTATATAATATTTCTAGTAATTACCACTGGTCTTTATGTTCACCAATCTACAGAATGCTAATATAAAGGAAAGTTCAAGGTTGCTTAAGGAAAGTAGGATGTGTAGTTTAATAAAGGAGGTATGAGGAATGAAACTGCATTTTGTTAAGGGAAAAGGAAAAATGTCTGACTTATAAGTGTGTGTTTCTGAATGGGAAAATAAAGTTATGGATACAGAAAGGGATGAGAAAGGTTTGTAGAAAGTGGGCCCATAGAGAAGAGTTTCATACATGGTACAAGTTTCCTAGGGATACTGAAATGCCTTTGGTAACAGATTTGAAGTTTATTTACTTCTCAAGCAATCTCTTCTGTATTTGCCTTTGAAATATTGTATTGTTACTTTGGTTAAGTGAATATTGTTTCACAATGACCTATGAGCTGATCTGAATGTGTGTTCAAAACCCTTTGATATTTTTGACAGAACTTCATAACATCAAATTCTAATTGCCAAGAGAACACACTGATCATAAAAAGCATCCTCTTCCAACAACACAAGAGAAGACTCTACACATGGACATCACCAGATGGTCAATACCAAAATCAGATTGATTATATTCTTTGCAGCCAAAGATGCAGAAGCTCTATACAGTCAGCAAAAACAAGACCGGGAGCTGACTGTGGCTCAGATCATGAACTCCTTGTGCTAAATTCAGACTTAAATTGAAGAAAGTAGGGAAAACCACTAGACCATTCAGGTATGACCTAAATCAAATCCCTTATGATTATACAGTGGAAGTGACAAATAGATTAAAGAGATTCGAGCTGATAGAGTGCCTGAAGAACTATGGATGGAGGTTTGTGATATAGTACAGGAGTCAATGATCAAGACCATCCCCAAGAAAAAGAAATGCAAAAAAGCAAAATAGTTGTCTGAGGAGGCCTTACAGATAGCTATGAAAAGAAGAGTGTTGAAAGGCAAAGGAGAAAAGGGAATATATGCCCATTTGAATGCAGAGTCTCAAAGAATAGCAAGGAGAGATAAGAAAGCCTTCCTCAGTGATCAATGCAAAGAAATAGAGGAAAACAATAGAATGGACTAGAGATCTCTTCAAGAAAATTAGAGATACCAAGGGAACATTTCATGCAAAAATGGGCACAACAAAAGACAGAACTGGTATGGACCTAACAGAAGCAGAAGATATTAAGAAGAGGTGGCAAGAATACACAAAAGAACTATACACGAAAGATCATGACCCAGATAATCAGAATGGTATGATCACTCACCTAGAGCCAGACATCCTGGAATGCAAAGTCAAGTGGGCCTTAGGAAGCACCATTATGAACAAAGCTAGTGGGAGTGATGAAATTCCAGTTGAACTATTTCAAATCCTAAAAGATAATGCTGTGAAAGTGCTGCACTCAATATGTCAGCAAATTTGGAAAACTCAGCAGTGGCCACAAGACTGGAAAAGGTCAGTTTTCATCCCAGTCCCAAAGAGAGGCAATGCCATAGAGTGCTCAAACTACTGCATAACTGCACTCATCTCACACACTAGCAAAGTAATGCTCAAATTTCTCTAAGCCGGGCTTCAACAGTACATGAACTGTGAACTTCTGTATGTTCAAGCTGGATTTAGAAAAGGCAGAGGAACCAGAGATCAAGCTACCAACATCTGTTGGATTATCAAAAAAGTGAGAGAGTTCCAGTAAAAAATCTACTTCTGTTCATTGACTATGCCTAAGCTTTTCACTGTGTGGATCACAACAAACTGTGGAAAAATCTTAAAGAGATGGGAATACCAGACCACCTGACCTACCTCCTGAGAAATCTGTATGCAGGTTAGGAAGCAACAGTTAGAACTGGCTATGAAACAACAGACTGGTTCCAAGTTGGGTAAAAAGTACATCAAGGCTGTATATTGTCATCCTGCTTATTTAACTTATATGCAGAGTTCATCATGAGAAATGCTGGACTGGATGAAACACAAGCTGGAATCAAGACTGCCGGAAGAAATATCAGTAACCTCAGATATGCAGATGACACCACCCTTATGGCAGAAAGCAAAGAACTAAAGAGGCTCTTGATGAAAGTGAAAGAGGAGAGTAAAAAAGCTGGCTTAAAACTCAACATTCAGAAAACTAAGACCTGGTCCCATCAGTTCATGGCAAAAAATGGGGAAACAATGGAAACAGTGAGAGACTTTATTTTGGGGGGCTCCAAAATCACTGCAAATGGTGACTGCAGCCATGATATTAAAAGATGCTTGCTCTGGGAAGGAAAGCTATGACCAACAGAAAGAGCATATTAAAAAGCAGAGACATTACTGTGCCAACAAAGGTCCACCGAGTCAAAGCTATAGTTTTTCTAGTAGTCATGTACGGATGTGAGAGCTGGACTATAAAGAAAGCTGAGTGCCAAAGAACTGCTGCTTGTGAACTGTGGTGTTGGAGAAGACTCTTGAGAATCTCTTGGACTGCAAGGAGATCCAAACTGTCCATCCTAAAGGAAATCAGTCTTGAATATTCACTGGAAGGACTGATGCTGAAGCTGAAACTCCAATACTTTGGCCACCTGATACAAAGAACTGACTCATTCGAAAAGACCCAGATACTGGGAAAGATAGAAGGTGAGAGGAGAAGGGGGTGGCAGAGGATGAGATGGTTGAATGGAATCACCAACTCAATAGACATGAGGTTGAGTAAGCTTCAGGAGCTGGTGATGGACAGGGAAGCCTGGCGTGCTGCATCCATGGGGTCACAAAGAGTCAGACACAACTGAGCGACTGAACTGAACTGAACTGAATGAAGTTCTTTTGACCTTTAGCTAACTTTGGGGTACTTCAGAGGGCCCGGAGGCATTTCTCAAGAGAGAAATTAATTAGGTTCATTTGGTATGGGATGTATTGTCAAAAAGTTACAAATATCAGGTTATATTGTATGATAAGTCTTACTAATGCAGAGATTCTAGAGATTATATAGAATTCATAAAGATCTGATATGATATATCCTGATACACTGTTATAATTCATAATTCTAGTTATTATATGAAAGTGTTATATGTCACAGCCGTGACCAGGTTACTTTTTCAATTGCAAAATAAACAGATTTTAAATGTGTCTTAACTCTTGTTGTCATTATGGACTGGACAGCTGTGATTTCATTCTGATGCTTGGCAAAAAAAAAAAAAAAATACTACCACCTTTTCAAGATTTATAGGAAAGACATACTAAGATTAAATTAAAATTAACCAGATAAACAACTTTTGTTATTAACAGTAAGCTGTTCTCAGACTGGAATTTGGTTTTCTCTCTCTGCTAAGAGAACAAAGTTTTCTTGGTATGAGGCTTTTGGTAACAGACTATGTGAATTTTTGCCTTTAAGTGGTTTATTTTTTTAATCTTTTGCTACTTTGGTAAAGTAAATAAATATTATTTCACAATGATCTACGAAGATTGTGGCACACATAGATAAAGTTCATTCTGCTTCTTCAAAAAATTAACCCCCTCATTTTGCTATCCTGATGTCCTTAGGACACGGCAACAGTCTAGTCCTAAATCAAGGAATTTAAAATGGGTTAAACCATAGCTGTAAATCAGTCAGGGTTATGGGAAATCCAGGATGGCTGTGTGGCTTTTCCTGGTTCCCTGACCATCCTCATTTTTAAAAAATTTATTCATTTTAATTGGAGGCTAATTACTTTACAATGTTGTAGTGGTTTTGATGGGATAAAGCCTTCCCTGGCTGCAGGGCTGTGCATGTATGCTAAGTGCTTCAGTTGTATCCCACTCTTTGCAACCCTATGGACTATAGCCTGCCAGGCTCATCAGGCCATGAGCTTCTTCAGGCGAGAATAATGGAGAGGGTTGCCAAGCCCTCCTCCAGGCAATCTTCCTGACCCAGGGATCGAACTCACATCTCTTACATCTCCTGCATTTGCTGACATGTTCCTCACCACTAACACCACCTGGAAAGCCCAACTGCATGGTTAATGCCCTCACACTCAAAAAAATGATGTATTTCACTGAACATTAAATTCTAATTTTGTTACTTTGAAATATATGTTGACTAAGTCTTACTTCCCAGATATTTCCTTGCTGTTATCAAATATTCTGTGAGCTACAAGGGAGGGACATAAAATTACATGTGTTTATCGATGAACTATATGCTAATTGAAGCTTATGGCAAAAACAGCAAGGCAAAAGAATGCCTTTATGCTTCTGGGTTGGGCAATTTCCAGAGACTGGTAGAAATTACACTACCTTTGAAAAACAGCTTTGACTTGTTTGGGGGCTTTGATTGATATGAAGCAATTGACTATAGATCACCCTGTAATATTAAGGCCTCAAGTACCAATCATGTAATAGTTATTAATACAAAGTTCACCCAAAACCCACAGGATTGGGCAAGCCCAGGAGTCCAGCATAATAAAATGGAAGTGGTATATTCAGGACTGAGCCAAACCTGAGCCACATGGAGTCACTGCCTTCCATGAAACTATGTCCTAAATTCCTACAGAAGGCCTTGAGCAAGAGGCTGTAATTAGACCTGAGGCAACTGTCTTTTTTTCTTTTAAATTAATTATTTTAGTTGGAGGATAATTACTTCACAATATTGTGATGGTTTTTGTCATACATCGACATGAGTTGGCCACCAGCATACACGTGTCTCCCCCAGGCTGAATCCCGCTCCCCTCTCCTTCCCCACTCGATCCCTCTGGGTTGTCCCAGAGCACTGGCTTTGGGTGCTCTGCTTCATGCTCGGACTTATACTGTTCATCTATTTTATGTATGTAATGCGTATGTTTCAATGCTATCCCATCAAATCATCCCACAATGGAACATTACTCACCTATAAAAAGGAACACATTTGAGATAACTGTTATTGCTGTTGTTTAGTCACTAAATCATGTCTGACGCTTTTGCAACCCCGTGGACTGCAGCCCATCAGGCTCCTCTCTCCGTGGGATTTCTCAGGCAAGAATAGTGGTGTGAGTTGACATTTCCTTCTCCAGAGGATCTTCCTGACCCAGGGATCAAACCCGGGTCTCCCACATTGCAGGCAGATTCTTACTGCCTGAACCACCAGGGAGGCCCATTTCTTTAATTATGAATCTCATTAAATCTGTTATTTTACACTATCCAATCTGTCAACATATTAAGCATAGAAGGTTGCCATAATTAATCAAGGTACAATTGGCACATTACAAGCTGCCTTGGCAAATATGGAAAATTGGTTATATTGGCTCATTAATTCGAGATAAAGGATGCCAATATAGGTGCATGGCTGTGGACACATATTCTGGATATTCAGTGACCATTCCCTTTGGGAAATCCAATCAGACTAATACTATAACTTCATGAAGGAGTTATAGACCCAGACTACCAAGGATAAATCTGAGTAATAGTGCAAATTGAAGGAAAGAATGATCTATTTGTTAATAAACATAATCAATTTGCCAAATTGCTGATTCTTCCATATGTAATTGGTAAAGTACAAAAAAGAAGAACCTCCCATCTTATTCCACTCCGGTATTCCTACCTTGAGAATTCCATGAAAAAGCAAAAAGATATGACACCAGAAATGAGCTCCCCAGGCTGGTAGGTGTCCAATATGCTACTGAGGAAGAGCAGAGAAATAGCTCCAGAAAGAATGAAGAACCTGGACCAAAGTGGAAATGACACTCAATTGTAGATGTGTCTGGTGGCGAAAGTAAAGTCTGATGCTGTACAGAACAATATTGCATGCTGCTAAATCGCTTCAGTCGTGTCCGACTCTGTGTGACCCCATAGACGGCAGCCCACCAGGCTCCCCTTCCCTGGGATTCTCCAGGCAAGAACACTGGAGTGGGTTACAATATTGCATAGGAATCTGGAATGTTAGATCCGTGGATCAAGGTAAATTGAACATAGTCAAGCAGAAGATGGCAAGAGTGAACATCGATATTTTAGGAATTAGTGAACTAAAAAGGACAGGAATGGGTAAGTTTAACTCAGATGACCATTATGTCTACTATTGTGGGAAGAATCCCATAGGAAGGTGGGAGTAGCCTTCATAGTCAAAAAAAGAGTATGAAATGCAGTACTTGGGTGCAATCTCAAACATGACAGAATGATCTTGGTTCATTTCCAGGCAAACCTTTCAACAGCACAGTAATCCAAGTCTATACCCCAATGACTAATACTGAAGAAGCTGAAGCTGAGCAATTCTATGAATAACTCCAAAATCTTCTAGAACACCAAAAAAAAAAATGATGTGCTTTTCATCATAGGTGATTGGAAAGCAAAATCAGGAAATCAAGCGATACCTGGAGTAAAAAGAAAATTTGAACTTGGAGTACAAAATGAAGCAGGACAAAGGCTAAAAGAGTTTTGCCAAGAGAACACACTGGTCATAGAAAACATCCTCTTCCAACAACACAGGAGATGACTCTACACGTGGACATCATCAGATGGTCAACACTGAAATCAGATTGATTGTATTCCTTGCAGCTGAAGGTGGAGAAGCTGTATACAATCAGCAGAAACAAGACCTGGAGCTGACTGTGGCTCAGGTCATGAACTCCTTACTCCAAAACTCAGGATTAAATTGAAGAGAGTAGGAAAAACCACTAGGATACTTAGGGTGCTTATGTGTACTCAGTCACTCCAGTCATGTCCAACTCTCTTTGACACTGTGGAGTGTAGCTTTCCAAGCTCCTCTGTCCATGGAATTCTCCAGGATAGAATACTGGAGTGGGTTGGCACGCTCTCCTCCAGGGGATCTTCCCAGCCCAGGGATCAAACCCACATCTCCAATGGCGCCTGCATTGCAGGAAGATTCTTTACTGCTGAGCCACGTGGAAGCTTAGGCCATACAGATATGACCTAAATCAAATCCTTTCACCCCAATCCCAAAGAAGAGCAGTGCCAAAGAATATTCAAACTACTGTGCAATTGTGCTTATTTCACATGGTAGAAAGATAATGCTCAAAATCCTTCAAGCTAGGTTTCAACACTATGTCAACTAACAGCTTCCAAAATACAAGTTGGATTTAGGAAAAGCAGAGGAACCAGAGATCAAATTACCAATATCTGTTGGATCATAGAAAAAGGGAATGTCAAAAAAAAAAAAAAAAAGATCTACTTCTGCATCATTGATTGCCCGAAAGCCTTTGACTGTGCAGATCACAACAAACTGTGGAAAATTCTTAAAGAAATGGGAATACCAGACCACCTTACCTGTCTTCTGAGAAACCTGTATGCAGGACAAGAAGCAGCAGTTGGAACCATACATGAAACAATGGACTGGTTCAAAACTGGGAAAGGAGTATGACAAGGCTGTATATTGTCACTCTGCTGATTTAACTTCTATGCAGAGTACATCATGCAAAATGCAGGACGAGGTTAGTCACAAGCTGGAATCAAGATTGCCCAGAGAAATATCAACAACCTCAGATACACAGATGATATCACTCTAATGACAAAAAGAGAAGAGGAACTAAAGAGCCTCTTAATGAGTGTTAAGGAGGAGAGTGAAAAAAAAGCTGGCTTAAAACTCAACAACCAAAAAACTCAAATCATAGCATCCAGTTCTATCACTACATGGCAAATAGATGGAAGATAAATGGAAACACTGTCAGATTTTATTTTCCTGGGCTCCAAAGTCTCTGTGGATGGTGACTACAGCCACAAAATTAAAAGACGTTTGCTCTTTGGAAGAAAAACTATGGCAGACGTAGACAGTATATTCAAGAGCAGAGACATTACTTTTTCTGACAAAGATCTGTATAGTCAAAGCTATGGTTTTTCCAGTAGCCATGTATGGATATGAGAGTTGAACCTAAAGTATGTTGAGTGCCGAAGAATTGATTCTGTTGATTGTGGTGCTTGAAAAGACTTGCAAGACCCTCAGACTGCAAGGAAATCAACCAGTCAATCCTAAAGGAAATGAACCCTGAATAGTCATTGGAAGGACTGATGCTGAAACTCCAATACTTTGGGCACCTGATGGGAAGAGCCAACTCTCTGGAAAAACGCTGATGTTGGGAAGGGTTGGGGGCAGAGGAGAAGGGGGTGACAGAGGATAAGATAGCTGGAGTGCCTCACCAATTCAGTGGACATGAGTTTGAGCAAACTCTGGGAGATAGCGAAGGACAGAGAAGCCTGGCATGCTGCAGTCCGTGTGGTCACAAAGAGTTGGACTTGACTTAGTGATTGAACAACAGCAAACTGCCTTATTAACAGTTAGAGGTGATGGAGGGTTTGGATCCGCAAATGAAATACATGCAATTGGAGCTGAAGTCTGTGTGGAGGAAACTAACCATCTTCCCGTAGCTGCTGATGCGACTTCTCAGAGGAAGAATAATACCGTATTACTGATGATATCCAACAGGAAACATGGAAATATGTGCTATTAACCCCTGTTATTCTCGTAGATTATTCTCGAAAGCCTAACTATAAAGCAGATTGTCATTCATGCCTCATCCGCAAGGGTATGCTACAATTAAAAGAAAAATATGTGGGTTAGAGATGCGTGTATACCTGTGGCCAATTCATGTTGATGTATGGCAAAAACCATCACAATACTGTAAAGTAATTATCCTCCAATTAAAATAAATAAATTAATTTTTTTTTAATTTAAAGAAAAATGTGAAGAAAGCTCTTGGGTAATCTTCAGTTAGAGAAACATGGGCTGGATAACTTCATCTGTCCAACAAAAGGTCTGTCTTTTCTTAACTTTGACTTTCTAGGGACAAAAGTTATCAATATGCTAGATTACACATCACTGGTAAAGAGATAGCTCAAGCCTTGAACACAAGTATTATGTACCAATTTCATGTGTTACTTTAATAGTTGTACCCACTTACTGATAGACTGTGACAAAGCTACTGAGGGACTGCATGTGGACCAAGGGAAGGGCTACCCACTCCAGTATTCTGGCCTGGAAATTCCATGGACTATAGTCCATGGGGTTGCAAAAAGTCAGACACAACTGAGTGAATTTCGCTTTCACTTTCATGTGGACCAAGGTCTCATGTTTGGGAATCCTGTTAATTGGAGAATTCCACCAACTTGCGAATGGACTATTTTCCCTAAATCCTTTAATATGGTTTTTGAAATAGCCCCTCAATTTATATGTGCTGGGAGAAATATCAATAACCTCAGATATGCAGATGACACCTCCCTTATGGCAGAAAGTGAAGAGGAGCTAAAAAGCCTCTTGTTGAAAGTGAAAGAGGAGAGTGAAAAAGTTGGCTTAAAGCTCAACATTCAGAAAACGAAGATCATGGCATCTGGCCCCATCACTTCATGGGAAATAGATGGGGAAACAGTAGAAACAGTGTCAGACTTTATTTTTTGGGGCTCCAAAATCACTGCAGATGGTGACTGCAGCCATGAAATTAAAAGGCGCTTACTCCTTGGAAGAAAAGTTATGACCAACCTAGATAGTATATTCAAAAGCAGAGACATTACTTTGCCGACTAAGGTCCGTCTAGTCAAGGCTATGTTTTTTCCTGTGGTCATGTATGGATGTGAGAGTTGTACTGTGGAGAAGGCTGAGCACCGAAGAATTGAAGCTTTTGAATTGTGGTGTTGGAGAAGACTCCTGAGAGTCCCTTGGACTGCAAGGAGATCCAACCAGTCCATTGTGAAGGAGATCAACCCTGGGATTTCTTTGGAAGGAATGATGCTAAAACTGAAGCTCCAGTACTTTGGCCACCTCATGTGAAGAGTTGACTCATTGGAAAAGACTCTGATGCTGGGAGGGATTGGGGGAAGGAGGAGAAGGGGACAACCGAGGATGAGATGGCTGGATGGCATCACGGACTCAATGGATGTGAGTCTGAGTGAACTCCGAGAGTTGGTGATGGACAGGGAGGCCTGGCTACTGCGATTCATGGGGTCGCAAAAAGTCGGACACATTGAGCGACTGAACTGAACTGAACTGTAACCAGTAGATGTAGGTGCTACTTCTGTGTATCAATTAGGAGCTCCTTTTTTCAGCAGCCTAACGCATGTTGGAATGGGACCACCTGTTACTTCCCTCCTCCCCAAGTGAGCATGCATACTCAGTCGCTTCAGTCGTGTCCAACTCTCTGCAACCCTGTGGACTATAGCTGCCAGGTTTCTCTGTCCATGGGATTCTCCAGGCAATACTGGGGTGGGTTGCCATGCCATGCCTTCCTCCAGGGGATCTTCCTGACCCAGGGATTGAACCTGCGTCTCCTACATTGCAGGCAGATTCTTTACTGCTGAGCCACTGGGGAAGCCCCCCACCCCCATGAGAATTCAGGTACTGCGGACTCAAATGTTGTTCCCTACTCTTTCTTTTCCCAGTATTAACTTCCCCTCAGAAGCCTTACCTGAGATTTTGCAAAGAACCATTTGCAAAATCTCATAGCAAACATAATAGCACCTTGATAGAACATTCTGTTGTTACTACTATTTTTGCCAGTAAGTTAATGGATGTAGGAGTTGATGTACAAAAATATACTTCTCATTCATGGTGAGACGTTTTCTTTACTAAATGCCCTACTTCTCAAAAATTGTTCGGTGCATTGATTAACCCATTCCTGTTTCTTTGATCACTTTATTTCTATTGGCTATCTGAAATTGTTATTTGACTTACAGAATTAAGAGGACAGCTTGTGTTATTTGCCTTCTTCCTATACTCTTCAGCCTGAACTGTCCTGAGCCTGACTAGTAGGGAAAGTAAAATGGAGGTTTCAGAAGCAGGAGAGCAGGCCTCTGACCTGCTTCTGACCTGCCTGGACACTGCCTGGATTCCAAACTTGCCTTCTGGGAATCACAGCAAGTCAGGCAGCACTTTGAATAAGAAAGCCCCTGAGGGCCTGGTCAATCTCTGGGGTCTAACAAAATCCTAAAGCTCACAAGGTGAAACAAACAGCATTGTTAAAAGGTTAAAGTAAAGCCAGAGCTGTATTTTCTCGCAAAGTGATAATGATATCAGTTTGCAGCCTGGGATTATAGACAGGAACCTCAAAACTCCAGTTTGAAGTCCCACTCATAGAATGGACGGACTGCCAGGGACCTTTTCCCAACTGGGACTCCAGACTGTGGCTACTCGCAACTTCCCAGAACGCTGTTTTAAGTCTGGATGTTGGTCAGCCCAATTTGGTGGTGTATGTGCTGTTACTGTTCTCTGTTGTTTCTATTTCTCTTTTCTTTTAATGACTGTGTACTGAAATTAAATTAAATAATCCTCAATTAAATATTAAACTTTTTTTATTTGTGTGAAACGGGTGGTTTCTTTTGTTAACAAATCCTTCGAACATGGAAACTAAAGTAAAACTTTTGGCAAGACACATCCAACAATCCACAATTCCTGGGGGCCTGCTCTGCACCAGGCAGAGCAGGGGTTGCACAGTGAGAGTGACCGCCAAGGCTGACCAGGCCAGCAGACCGTTCATAGCCTTCAGCCCCTGGCTGTGCCCCGGCTGGATGCCTTTGTACAGTGCATGAAGGTACAGCCCTGACCTTTATCTTCATGGAGTTGCTCATCGAAAGGTGGGGGGAAGAAATACATGAGTGTACTGAATACACCACTCACATAAGAGTGACAAGAGAGGCACAGGAGTGCGTGAAAAAGGAAACTGAGCCAAATCACGGGGAGCCAGGGAAATCTCTCCAGATACAATATTTGATCTGAGATGAGAGAGATGAACAAGACTACATGCAGTGTGTGTGTGTGTGTGTGTGTGTGTGTGTGTGTGTGTGTAAGAGAAACAGGGCCAAAATCCGGAATCCAAGCTAAAGGAAGAACTTATAGGAAGAGGAAGCTTGATGCCCAAGGCCCTGCAGAAGTCCAGCAGAACAGGTGCCCAGTGGGCAAAGGGAGGAGCAGTGTGCAACTCAGGTGAGACCAGGCCGCCTTCAGTTTAGTCTCAGCAACATTATGCTAAAGACAAACCTAAATCCTCAAGAGAAGCTGGGCAGAGGGAAAGTATCTTTCCTAAAGAATAGGAGCCATCAGCCCCTTCTTCTGAAATTCTCCATCAGCCATCTTTCCCAAGAACTGTTATGTGAAACCGAAAACGATGTTCTGCCTCTTAATCAAGGACAGAAGAGGAAGTGTGTCTAAGTGACTCTCCTCTCTCATCTTTGTGTTAGTTACATCTGAGTATGCCTTTTTTAAAAAATGAGACATTTATTGCTTTTTGAGAATCAATCTAGTAATGACCCTGACAGTCTCCACGTGTAAGATGCATTTACTATGACTCCATCTTCCCAGCATCGCCTGCAAGTACGGCAACGACAGATTATTTTTAGCCATCCTTTCTCGACATTTTTCATTAACTCGACATTGATGAGGGGTTGCCCTGATCAGCGTCCCTTGCCTATGTTCTGACTTTCTCGTCCTTACTGCAGAAAGTGAGAAAAATATTTACATAGGACCCTGAAGGCTGTATTATGGATTTTTTCCCTAAAAGCAATAGGAAGCCAGTGGAGGATTTTGAACAGAGGAGCATGATGTAATTTGTGATCTGAAGTAAGAATAGTTCACCCTTCTCAACTCAGCGTGAAAGTTTTCCCAAGGCCAGGAGAGATCACCTTTTTCAAGTTGCCGACTCTACATCTCAAAAGAAGGCAGTGTCTTGGGTCTGGCCCCTTGCTCTGGGGGCAGTTTCTCAGCCCTGTGAACATTGTGGGCCAGGTGATCCTATCCTGTGGGCAGCTGTGTGTGGTAGGGTGCCTGCCAGCATCCCTGGCCACACCTCACTAGATGCTGGGAGTAACCCTTCAGGTCCAACAACTAAAAATGCCTTCACCTTATCAAGTGTCCTCTGGGAGGAGGGACAAAATCCTCCCCCATTAGGAAGCTCTGCTGCATGGCTTAGTACTTACACTTTTCTCACCTCATCATGGGGTTATCACCTAAATGCCATCTACCCAAGATACATGGAAGGCTCAGTTTCCATGGATATTGACATTTAAGCCCTCCATTTAAGCTCTTGTGGATTTTATTTTTCATCAATGAGACTTAAGGTGCTCACTGATCTTTCAACCACCTTCTGGGAACCTTTGTCAAGTCCTGTCCCATTCATCTGATTCATATCCTCTTAGCTTGAATGGGCTCCTCTTTCTCAGTTCTGTGGGCATCATCCAGAATGCAGGGGTCGTATAAAGACTTGGACAAAGAAAGCATTGGGTAGCCATGAGATAACAAATATATTTTCTTATACTTAGAACTGCAAGACTTCTTATGATTTACTGGGGATGTCTCTAGGCTCCTACATTGTTTGAAAATTTTTAAAAATGACCTTGAACATAAATGAGTTTTCACTAACAAGTGAGAGAATTCATATTTCTAAAGCAGGAAGCCATCCTAAATACTTGCCAAAAAGAGGTCTATTGTACTCACTAGGGAAAAGGAGATTCGGGCATATACCCTTGACTGCCTGTATTATTCAGTCATTTCAGACTCCCTAAAAACACCCTGGGCTTGGGATTCTGTATTTCCAAGCTCCCTGTGCTCACTAATTTCTCTATAGTAAAGCAGGTGGCCCGGCTGCCACAAAGTACCTGGAGTTTGGTTTATTGGAAAAGAGACGACAGAATGTCAATTTCCCTCCTAACTGCGTGTCATCGTCAGGAATCAAATAAGCAATTACACAAGGCTAAATTGAATTCATTTCAAATTCAGATGGGCAGCCTGCACCTAGGATGTCCCACCAAGGGGATACAGCCTTTCTGACTATGTATATAGTAACAGCAAGGCCACAGATGGCGGGTCTTTGAGACATGCTGCCTCTCCCCTGCTCAGGGTTGCCCTGAGATTGTCACTAACAGTTTCCCACCTGGACTTCCCATATCCACTGTCCTGATCTGTCATGCCCTAGCTATTCCAAGCCTAGAGCTGGGAAAAGTGGCAGTGAATGGCTCTAATGATGGAATTTAGGCAACAAGTGAAAGTGTGGGGATATGTCCATATAGGATCAGCCCCTTCGTGGCTCCTCCTGGGGCTTCTCTAGAGCATCCTTCCAACTGTCCTGCCAGCTACCACGGTAGTCTTTGAAGATGAGAAAAAGAGAAAGAGGTTGAAAGAAAGGCTCATTTTTTAAAATGTCAGTCATCGGATGGTACAAGATTAAATGAACTAATTCAGTTTAGCTCATTTAATTCTTAACTTTCTAAAATAGGCATTGCTGCAGTTTTCTCCATTTTTACACAATCTTATTTGACAGAGACAATCTCACTGTATACTCATGTTCTCTACTATATCTCCCTGCTTTTGTTGGTATTTGTTTTGGACCACATAACTTATTATAATACCAAAGAAGTTCTCACACTGTTGTGAAATTTCTAGGCCCCACATCAAACTCCTCAAACTGGAGATCTAGCAAATGGACTGGGAATCTCCAGGGAATCTGACTTCGAAGGACAGTGGGATTTGATTATTGAATTTCCATGGGACTAGCGGAGACAGAGTCTCTTGGAGGGCACAAACAAAATCTTGTGCACACCAGGACCCAGGGGAAAGGAACAGGGACCCAACAAGAGGCTGAGCCAGAGCTGCCTGGGAGCATCTGAGGGTCTCCAGTGGAGGCGAGGCTGGCAGTGGCCTGCAGTGAGGACAGGGGCACTGGCCGCAGCAGTCATAGGAGGCACATGTTGACACAAGTTCTCTTGGAGGTCACCAGAAGCCCTACCAAAGAGCTTGTCAACTCCAGGACTGGGTCACCTCAGGCCAAACAACTAACAAGGAGGGAGCACAGCCATACCCATTAGCAGACAATTGGATTAAAGGTTTACTGAGCATGGCCCCAACTACCAAAGCAAGACCATTTTCCCAACAGCCAGTCTTTCCCATCAGGAAGCTTGCACAATCCTCTTATCCTCATCCATCAGACGGCAGGAGAAAGAAGCAACAACTATAATCCCACAGCCTCCAGAATGAAAACCATAATCATCGTAAGCTAACCAAAACGATCACATGGATCACAGCCTTGTGTAACCTGATGTAAACTGGACGTGAAACAATGTACTGGTTCAAAATTGGGGAAGGAGTAGGCAAGGCTGCATGTTGTTCTTCTGCTTATTTAACTTCTATGCAGAGTACATCATGCGAAATGCAGGGCTAGATGATTCACAAGCTGGAATCAAGATTGTCAGGAGAAATATCAACAACCTCAGATACACAGATGATATCACTCTAATGGCAGAAAGCAAAGAGGAACTAAAGAGCCTCTTGATGAGGGTGAAAGGAGGGAGTGAAAAATCTGGCTTAAAACTCAGCATTCAAAACACGAAGATCATGGCATCCGGTCTCATCACTTCATGGCATATAGATGAGGAAACAATAGAAACAGTGACAGATTTTATTTTCTTGGGCTCCAAAATCACTATGGTTGGTGACTGCAGCCACAAAATTAAAAGACGCTCACTCTTTGGAAGAAAAGCTATGACAAACCTAGGCAGCATATTAAAAAGCAGAGATGTTATTCTTACAACAAATGTCTGTAGAGTCAAAGCTATGGTTTTTCCAGAAGTCATGTATGGATGTGAGAGTTGAAACATAAAGAAGACTGAGCACCAAAGAGCTGATGCTTTCAAATCCTGGTGCTGGAGAAGACTCTTGAGATTCCCTTGGACTGAAAGGAGATCAAACTAGTCAATCCTAAAGGAACTCAGAGAATATTCATCGGAAGGACTGAAGCTGAAGCTCCAATATTTTAGCAACCTGATGTGAAAAGTGGACTCATTGGAAAAGATCCTGATGCTGGGAAACACTGGGGGCAAGAGGAGAAGTGGGTGACAGAGAATGAGATGGGTGGATGGCATCACCGATAAACTGGCCATTAGTTTGAGCAAACTCTGGGAGATAGTGAAGGACAGGGAAATCTGGCATGCTGCAGTTCATGGGGTTGCAAAGAGCTGGACACAACTTAGTGACTAAAAAGCAACAACAACTGTTTATAGCTATTGGGCTGTAAGCAGGAGTGATCCACATTACTGCCGGGCCAATGTAGTTAAGAGGCCTCCTCCTTCCTTCTCTTCTCCTATTGCAAGAATCATGGAGGCCATGTGGTCCAACAGTGCAGTACCAAGATGGCTGAGGACACTATTAATTATGCTTATACACTCATGTTTTTTACATTATCTATTTTAATTGGAGGATACTTACTTTTCAATATTGTGATGGTTTTTGCCATACATCAGCATGAGTTGGACATAGGTAAACAAGTGTCCTCTCATATTTCAGAGAGTTTTTAGAAGATTGATACTTTTCCCACATCCCAGCCAAGTTCCTTTCCTCTTCTTGTACACTTTCAGTAACAAAGGTCTCACCACCTTCTGAGCTCCTTGTAAGTAATTCAGTTGTGTCTCCAATAATCCTTATTCTATCCTTGGGAGCCACACAGACCAATTATCCTTGCTCATAAGCAGAACATCTTTCTCAGTATTTGGGCAGAAGCACTCTGTCCTCTGTGAGTTTGCCTTTTCCCCAGCTTAGTTGTTTAAGCCATTCCTTCCCTGGTGGCTCAGATGGTAAAGCGTCAGTCTACAATGCGGGAGATCTGAGTTTGATCCCTGGGTCAGGAAGATCTGCTGGAAAAGGAAATGGCAATCCACTCGAGTACTGTTGCCTGGAAAATCCCATGGGCAGAGGAACATCATAGGCTACAGTCCATGGGGTTGCAAAGAGTCAGACACGACTGAGTGACTTCACTTACTTGCTTACTTTCTTTTGCTTAGTGTTGAGTTCATTCACCTCTCATAGCTCAAGCAGTAAAACAGAAGCCCACAGAAGCAAGTGATGCATCAAAGTAGAAATTATTCCTTAATGACAGAATCTGGCATTGAATTGTCTAAGTTCCAGGAGGAAAAGGATTTGAGTCTGTTTGATTCACTCACTGTTGTGTCCTAGGACAGTGCTTGGCATATTGTAGGTACTCAGTTAACATTTATTGAGCAAATGAATGAACCCAAGAGTCCCAACTCCCAGTCATTTTTCTTCTTTTTCCTTTAAACAGTGTAAAGAAATCAACAGTCAATCATAAATTCCATGCTATACTCCTATCCAGGAACCCCTAAGCACAAAACACTGTAACAATCTATAATCCAAATAGAGCAAGTATCAAATAGGCTTGGGTTTATAAGGCATTTAAACTTGCCAAAGGAGATAGTGTGTGTCCATGTATATATAAAGATGATGGGGAACATATGGTTGACCACTCCATCTTCCATCCCCATAGCCTTAACTTTGTTGGGCTTTTTCTCAGCTTTTCTCCTGGAAAGTGTTCCAGATGCTCTGTATTCTAATTCTCTCCACCAGTATCATGATAATCACTAAAGTCTTATTAAGACACATGTATTTTGAGGCATATTTCAATAGTTTGGATAATAGCTTCATGCATTAGAGTTAAGCACAATAACAAAATGTACCTACTTTTTGACATCAAAATTGTTATTTACATTTTATTTTTTTTGCTGCAACATGGCATTATAATGAGGGTAAACTTTTCTTTTGAAAAGATGAATATGATTCTGGAATGAAAATGAGTGCTGGTTAATAAAACCACAGATAAGTATACCTTTACATGATGCTATTATGTTCAGTCATAATTTAAATATGTTTGTCTTACTCCCCAGTGGATGAGGCAACATCTTCCTGGGAAAAATATGTTGGGGGGGGGAATGGGTGCAGATCCCAGCTTTGACATGAGCTATTGTGATCCACCTTTTCATTATGTGTAAAGTGAGAATAAGATAAAATTCATTTAAAAAATAGTTTTGGAACTCCTAAGATATGTCATGAACTGAAAGTTTGTTTTCTGTAGTAAAAGGAAGTTCAGTTCAGTTCAGTAAAAGGAAGAACAGTCACCAAATAGCTAGTTATCTGAATGACTAAGCGGGTAGGTGGTTGAATATATATGTAGGTGGATGGTCAAATGAATGGATGGATGGATGGATAAATGGAAGAACAATGGATAGGTGAACAGCAAGATAGATAGGAAGGATGGTAGAGAGTCTTTCTTTGCATTTTCAGGATTATCCCTTTTTATCCAATAATAGCAATCCAATTCTCCTTAGGGAATCACTCTTCATCAGTCTCTGCCCATATATTTCACATGATCTGGTCATAATTGCGACCAAAAGACCTATTTTGACCAATGAGACCACTGAGACTGATTCAAGGCTAGGCAGAGCCCAAAAGCTCTAATTCCAGAACTAAGACAGGTGTGACCTAGAGAGAGGCAACTCTTTTCTACTGGACTTGTATTTGGAAGGCTTGGCTCTTGCTTGGTAGGCTGTGGGTGAGCACAAAGAGAGCTTGCTACTGCTAAGTCACTTTAGTCGTGTCCGACTCTGTGTGACCCCACAGATGGCAGCCCACCAGGCTCCCTCGTCCCTGGGATTCTCCAGGCAAGAACACTGGAGTGGGTTGCCATTTCCTTCTCCAATGCATGAAAGTGAAAAGTGAAAGTGAAGTCGCTCAGTCGTGTCCGACTCTTAGCGACCCCATGGACTGCAGCCTACCAGATTCCTCCATCCATGGGATTTTCCAGGCAAGAGTATTGGAGTGGGGTGCCTAGGAGTAAAATCACCAGAGAATAAAGCAGTGGAGTGGGGAGTAAAAAGTGGAATACTGATTAAATGACTTGAACATCTGACTTCTGCCATGCCTGATACTAACATCTAGGCTTTTGAACTCATGTGAGATTTTATATCTCACTCTTTTTTGGCATAAGTTTTTCTTTCGGTTGTTTGCAATGAACAAAAAAATTTTTTAATATAGATCAGTGGAACAAAATAGAAAGCCCAGAGATAAATCCACACACCTATGGACACCTTATCTTCGACAAAGGAGGCAAGAATATACAGTGGATTAAAGACAATCTTTTTAACAAGTGGTGCTGGGAAAACTGGTCAACCACTTGTAAAAGAATGAAACTAGATCACTTTCTAACACCATACACAAAAATAAACTCAAAATGGATTAAAGATCTAAAACATAAGACAAGAAACTATAAAACTCCTAGAGGAGAACATAGGCAAAACACTCTCTGACATAAATCACAGCAGGATCCTCTATGATCCACCTCCCAGAATACTGGAAATAAAAGCAAAAATAAACAAATGGGGTCTAATTAAATTAAAAGCTTCTGCACAACAAAGGAAACTATAAGCAAGGTGAAAAGACAGCCTTCTGAATGGGAGAAAATAATAGCAAATGAAGCAACTGACAAACAACTAATCTCAAAAATATACAAGCAGCTTATGCAGCTCAACTCCAGAAAAATAAATGACCCAATCAAAAAATGGGCCAAAGAACTAAATAGACATTTCTCCAAAGAAGACATACGGATGGCTAACAAACACATGAAAAGATGCTCAACATCACTCATTATCAGAGAAATGCAAATCAAAACCACAATGAGGTACCATTTCACACCAGTCAGAATGGCTGTGATCCAAAAGTCAACAAGCAATAAATGCTGGAGAGGGTGTGGAGAAAAGGGAACCCTCTTACACTGTTGGTGGGAATGAAAACTAGTACAGCCACTATGGAGAACAGTGTGGAGAGTCCTTAAAAAATTGCAAATAGAACTGCCTTATGATCCAGCAATCCCACTGCTGGGCATACACACCGAGGACACCAGAATTGAAAGAGACACGTGTACCCCAGTGTTCATCGCAGCACTGTTTATAATAGCCAGGACATGGAAGCAACCTAGATGTCCATCAGCAGAGGAATGGATAAGAAAGCTGTGGTACATATACACAATGGAGTATTACTCAGCCATTAAAAAGAAGACATTTGAATCAGTTCTCATGAGGTGCATGAAGCTGAAGCCTATTATACAGAGTGAAGTAACCCAGAAAGAAAAACACCAATACAGTATACTTACACATATATATGGAATTTAGAAAGATGGTAATGATAAACCTGTACGTGAGACAGCAAAAGAGACACAGATGTATAGAACAGCCTTTTGGACTCTGTGGGAGAGGGAGAGGGTGGGATGATTTGGGAGAGTGGCAGTGTAACATGTATGATATCATAAGTGAAACGAATCGCTGGTCTAGGTTCGATGCAGGATGCAGGATGCTTGGGACTGATGCAGGGGGATAATCCAGAGAGATGGTGTGGGGCGGGAGAGGGAGGTGGGGGTCGGATTGGGAATTCATGTACACTCGTGGCTGATTCATGTCAATGTATAGCAAAACGAATACAGTATCATAAAGCGAAACAAACTAAAAAATAAAAATTAATTAAAAGAAAAATTAAAAAAAAAAGAAAGAAAGAAACAGATACCTAACCCAGGAGAGGGCCTCAGCTATTGCACAATGTGTGGTGGAGGATGGATGCTCATCATGGTGTTCCATTCACTACCTCTTGGATGAGTAACCACAGCCTGTGGGCCATGTGACCTGCCTAAACTCTGGGATATATAGTCTAACTTCAAATTCAACCATTTGAAAGTCAACTCCACAGGGCTACTTCTCAAACATTGATATTTAATATTTAGTATATCAGATGTCCAAATATTTGCATTTCAATGGCCAAAGAGAAGGGCCAAACCTTTTACTGATGGCCATCCATTCAATTGAGTAAGTAAACTCAGTTGTGAGAATGTCTCCCTTCCTGCCGAAGAACTTAATAAAACGATTCCATCTTGAATTTACTTTGAATGAACCAAAAGAATGTAGATGGTAAACATGTTTATTTTCCCTGAAGCAGTTCTTGTGTATAAAGTGTTGCCTAGCATTGTTTTTGATAGATGATATCCTCTCAGGATCTTTTCAGCTTTAAAATCCTGAGGTTACATGAAAAGAGCAGTGAGAAACTTCTCTTAGCATCATCATGTAAAATCCTCCCAGCTCAGCACAGTGCCCAGCACAGAGAAGATTCTCAGTAATTATTTGGTGAATAATTGATGAATAAATTTTCTCTCCTCCAGAATTCTCATCCTCTACCTGCTTAGTTAGGAGGACCCTGATAGGCAAGGCTCACAAGAGGCAGTTAGATTCCAAAGAAACAGTCCCAGAGAGTAAAATATGTCCCTTAAAACTCCTTTTAAGTTACCCATGCTGTAAAGAAGCAGATGTCTCAGTATGTCCAACTGAGTCCATTTTCCGTCCATCTTGAACAGACTACTGTGTCTTGGGTTGAGCAAGTGATGAAAAGGCTGAGTCTGTTTAAGCAAACCCCGCTGACTATAAACAGCAGCCTGGCCCTCAGCACGGGGAAACACTTGTACTATGAGAGGCAAAGGGATGAGAGGAGGGATCTGTAGAATCAGATTTTCCATCTTCTGCTTTCTTGGACTGTGAGTGGAGGACTCACAGGATGTGAGGACTGTTTGGAGGTTGAAGTGATGTATGTGAGTTAAAAGAGGTGGGGGCTCAGGATGGGGAACACATGTACACCCGTGGCGGATTCATGTCAATGTATGGCAAAACCAATACAATATTATAAAGTAATTAGCCTGCAATTAAAATAAATAAATTTATATTTTTAAAAAAAAGAAAAAAAGGATTCTCTTTCCTCTTCCCTGGTCTCCTTCTCCTCCTTCCCTCCCTCCCTCTCTCCCTTCCTTTCTGTCCCCTCTCTCTCTCAACTCTTGCCCTCCTCACTACCCAACCCCATATAGTATAATTTTGGATAATGAACATATACTTCTGATGCAGCTATATTGTACAACTATACTTTCACAGGCAAATCAATGAATGTCCCCAGTAAAAGGTACAAAAAGGAGGTTTCACTCTGTCCCCTGATGCCCATCCCAATACAGACCCTTTCAGGGTTGATAGTATTCTTCCTCCTTCCGTATTCTGGTGATCTTGAGGAAGCAGAAAGATCAGAGGAAAATGCTTCAAGCAACCTCCATATTAAACTCTGAAAACCATCATGGTTCATTCTTTTTCCATCCAAATAAAACCCCTGTCTTTACAGTAAATGCGATGAATAGAAACAGCATCCTTGGAGATTTAAGTACATCTTGTAGGCTTCCCCCCTACCCCCGCCCCTTTCTCTCTCTTCTTCCCCATCTTCTTTTCATTTTGCAGTGCAACAAAGTTTCACAAGGAAGGGTTTTATAGGAAATCCATGTCTGGGGATTTATTCAGGCTTTTATCATAAATTATGGCAACACAGAACCAGTCTCTTGCTATACAGCTCCAAATATTTCAACAAGGTGATTACAATGAAGTCCTCGCTCTTCAGCTGGAGTAGAGCTTGTGAGTGTGCAGCTGTTCTCCCAGATATGAGTGAGACAAACGCAGTACAAAAGCTTCCTTTGATGAGAAGGCAAGGCTGAGTTTTGGAAGGGAACGCAGTCTTTTTCCCCAAAGAATACTATGTTGAAATAGAAGTGTCTTTTTAAAACCCAGATCAGCATCAAATCTACAGGGCATGGAAATGACGGCACACAAGACTAAAAAGCCTCCCTGGATGAGAAATGACCTTGTCCCTTGATTCATCTTTGCAGTTAATATAATGACCTTTAAAATCAGGTTGCTGAGAATTGGACAAAGTTTTTAAAAAATCAAGCATGAAAGCCCTGAAAAGATGATAAGGGATTGTTTAAATGCCTGCTAATCGAGTGCCATGCCATCTGTGACCTACAACATAAACCAAGGGAGCAACTGAGCCATTTTCCTCACTGTTTTTGGATAAAAATCTAATGTGAGAATGGAGAAGTACTTCAAAGATCAATTTCCATTCTGAGTTAAATTTCTATGGTCCATCCAACCCTTGATGCCGCCTCTATGGAGGACGTCAGGGATGGTTGGAGGTGTAGCTGATCATCTCAGATAAGCAAGGTGGTCTCCTCCTCCTGTTAGATGATGCCATTGATTCATCTGGGCTTTCAGCAGGAACTTGTGAATCCTTTCTATTTCAACAGATTGAGTTTTATCTGCAGAAGCCTGGATCTTCTTTGTCTTTTATATCTCAACATCATTGCCACCTCCTCCAGACGTCCTCCCAGGCCACTTCATTGGAAGACTTCCCACACCTCAGTCACTGGCTACCATTCCCCATTTTATTTTCCCCGTGTGTTTAATATCTATACTTTCTCATTAACATATTTATTTATTTGCATACTGCCTTTCTCCCATCGAACCTAATTCTGAGAATCCTTGTCTGTCTTATTCACCATGGTGCTGGTACTGAGAATAATGCCTGGAACCCAGCAATGCTGAAAAATTAATTCTGAATGAAGAAATGGCTATCCTTCTAACAATTTTTCCACGTGTACTTTACTTTGTGTAAGCCAAATATATTTTTAAATGTTTATAAGATTCTTCCAGTTAATAAAGAAAGTGTGATATGTATATGTGTGTGTGTGTGTGTGTGTGTGTGTGTGTGTACATATATAGGCTTTTCTTGTGGCTTAGCTGGTAAAGAATCTGCCTGCAGTGCAGGAGACCTGGGTTTGATCCCTGGGTTGGGAAGGTCCCCTGGAGAAGGGAAAGGCTACCCACTCCAGTATTCTGGCCTAGAGAATTCCATGGACTATGTAGTCCATGGGATTGCAAAGAGTTGGACAAAACTGAGTGATTTTCACTTCACTTCACATATATATATATATATATATATATGGAATACTACTCAGTCATCAAAAAAGAATGAAATAATGTCATTTGCAGCAGCCTGGAAGAACCTAGAGATTATCATACTGAGTGAAGTAAGCCAAAGAGGGAAAAACAAATTCCATATGATATCACTTACATGTGGAGTCTAAAATATGACACAAATGAAACTATCTAAGAGACAGACTCATAGACACTGAGAACAGACTTGTGGTTGCTAGGGTGTTGAGGGGAGAGATGGATTGGAAATTTAATATTAGCTGGTGCAAGCTAGTGTATGTAGACTGGACAAACAAGGTCCTACTGTATAGCATAAGGAACTATATTCAATATTCTGTAATAAACCATAATGAAAAAGAATATATATATCACCCCACGCCCGAAGCCAGAGGTGGCACCCGAGGCCAGAGGCGGTGCCCAAGGCCAGGGGTGGCGGCCGCGAGGAGCAACCCAACATCCAAGGAGCTGTGGCTGCGCGGGCGAAGGAGGGCCTAGAAGACCTATCCCACGTTGAAGATCAGGAAGGGTGGTGGTGTGGAGATATCCCTCATCCAAGGTAAGGAGCAGAGGCTGCACTTTGCTGGGGCAGCTGTGAAGAGATACCCCACGCCCAAGGTAAGAGAAACCCAAGTAAGATGGTAGGTGTTGCAAGAAGGAATCAGAGGGCAGACACACTGAAACCATACTCACAGAAAACTAGTCAATCTAATCACACTAGGACCACAGCCTTGTCTACCTCAATGAAACCAAGCCAGGCCTGCGGGGCAACCCAAGATGGGCAGGTCATGGTGGAGAGGTCTGACAGAATGTGGTCCACTGGAGAAGGGAATGGCAAACCACTTCAGTATTCTTGCCTTGAGAACCCCATGAACAGTATGAAAAGACAAAATGGTAGGATACTGAAAGAGGAACCCCCCAGGTCAGTAGGTGCCCAATATGCTACTGGAGGTCAGTGGAGAAATAACTCCTGAAAGAATAAAGGGATGGAACCAAAGCAAAAACAAAACCCAGCTGTGGATGTGACTGGTGATAGAAGCAAGATCCGATGCTGTAAAGAGCAGTATTGCATAGGAACCTGGAATGTCAGGTCCATGAATCAAGGCAAATTGGAAGTGGTCAAACAAGAGATGGCAAGGGTGAACGTCGACATTCTAGGAATCAGCGAACTAAAATGGACTGGAATGGGTGAATTTAACTCAGATGACTATCATATCTACTACTGTGGGCAGGAATCTCTCAGAAGAAATGGAGTAGCCATCATGGTCAACAAAAGAGTCCGAAATGCAGTACTTGGATG
>SJXQ01006062.1:160384-195770 GCA_006408695.1 Aepyceros melampus
CACAAGCTGGAATCAAGATTGCTGGGAGAAATATCAATAACCTCAGATATGCAGATGACACCACCCTCACGGCAGAAAGTAAAGAGGAACTAAAGAGCCTCTTGATGAAAGTGAAAGAGGAGAGTGAAAAAGTAGGCTTCAAGCTCAACATTCAGAAAACGAAGATCATGGCATCCAGTCCCATCACTTCATGGGAAATAGATGGGGAAACAGTGGAAACAGTATCAGACTTTATTTTTTGGGGCTCCAAAATCACTGCAGAATGGTGACTGCAGCCATGAAATTAAAATACGCTTACTCCTTGGAAGAAAAGTTATGACCAACCTAGATAGCATATTCAAAAGCAGAGATATTACTTTGCCGACTAAGGTCCGTCTAGTCAAGGCTATGGTTTTTCCAGTAGTCATGTATGGATAAAGAATTGATGCTTTTGAATTGTGGTGTTGGAGAAGCCTCTTGAGAGTCCCTTGGACTGCAAGGAGGTCCAACCAGTCCATTCTGAAGGAGATCGGCCCTGGGATTTCTTTGGAAGGAATGATGCTAAAGCTGAAACTCCAGTACTTTGGCCACCTCATGTGAAGAGTTGACTCATTGGAAAAGACTCTAATGCTGGGAGGGATTGGGGGCAGGAGGAGAAGGGGACAACAGAGGATGAGATGGCTGGATGGCATCACTGACTCCGTGGGCGTGGGTCTGGGTGAACTCTGGGAGTTGGTGATGGACAGGGAGGCCTGGCGTGCTGCGATTCATGGGGTCGCAGAGAGTCGGACACGACTGAGCCACTGAACTGAACTGAATGCATAACTGAATCACTTTGCTATGCAACAGAAATTAACACCTTGTAAATCAACTGTAGTTCAATAAAAAATTTTAAAAAAGGAGATTCTTCTACTTGGAATTCCACAGAAACATCCTGCAGCCAGCTCCACGAGGGCATGAAGGGACAATTTCACCCTCTGTCTTTCAGGAGCACAACAGACACAGGTGGAAACATGAATCCACCTTGGAAACTGTCGAGGCAGCTGTGGCAGGTCAGATCTTCTAGAAGCAGATGTTGGCTTGGAGTCTGGGCTACAAGGTGTTTATTAGGAATCAACACCTGGGAAAAGAAGCAGGTTGGAGATAGGGGTGGTAAGAGGTGGAATCACAATGCAGGCATGTCTTAGCTATGGAGCAAGTGCTGGCTGACATCAGAATGACCCCTGTGAGATCTTATGTCATACCCTTGCTTCACTAAATCATAGTCTGTGGGCTGACTGAGGGCCTGAATCTCTGGAGCTGGGGCTGACCCAGAAAGATCATCTTCCAGTTACACTCCCCAGAGCTGGGCAGGGAGTCCTTCTTCCAAGGACCACATGGTCAGGACACCTCCCTGACACTTCAATGTTGCAAACTTCAAGTGCAAACCAGCCTTTCCAGAAGACTGGCTACTGGGAGTCCACTGAGTTCCCACTGTCTTCCGAGATGAGCCGCAAATAGTCCAATTCTTAAATTAGAAGTCACGTCCTATAAGTGCTTGCTGACTTGGCAGCAGCAACACTGACATAATTTCACAAATAATGATGTTATCTGAGGGAAAAGTTGCATTAGATCAATTACCACTCTATTTCGGTGCCATCTCAGTAGCTCTCAGTGTTTATTTCAGTTCACCTATTTTTAAACCAAAGCTCTCAGGCTTCTGAACCACAGTCATGAACATACCTTCCTTTTCTAGTCCTTGACACATCTTAGCATCTTGCTCACACTGTGAACTAAAGACGATGATTTGAATATCACCCACCCCAATCTTACTTCTCAGTTGCCTTTCTTTGTGTCCTTTAATCTGGGGGGAGGGGGACTGGTTTTTCAGCTACAAGGAGAGTCAAAAGCTTAAGGCTCAAAAAAGAAAGGAGAGAATATTGATATCTTAAGAGAATGAAAGGAGATGAATTTACACTGTGACAAGAGAAGGTTTGGATTATATTAGGAATATTTTTCTACTGGAGAAGGATGTTGAAAATGGTTGGGCTGCCAAGAGAAATCGTTAGACCTCACACCAGTGTGACTGGGGTTTGGGACTGAATTGTGTTGCCCCCAAATTCACATGTTGATGTCCTAACCCCCTCTCCATACCTTAGAATGTGAATTTTTTTGGAAATAACTTCAGAGGTTGAAGTGCAACCATTAGAGTAGACCCTAATCCAAAATGATTGGCATCTTTCTAAAAAGCGGAAATTCGGACATAGATATAGATGAAAGATAATGTGAGGAGACGTGGAGAGGAGGGGGACATTGTTCTGAGATGACTGACTGTTTCTCCCTCCCTACTCCCCACCCCACCACCATGGGTTTCTCTAATGGAGAAACGTGACTACAGCAATTACAGCACTTCTGACACCAGATGCGGGTGGGATTTCCCCCACCAAGCACTTTCTGCAACACCAGCTGCATGTTCCTCAATTTCACTTCATTCTGACACTCTCTACCTGGAGACAGTATCAGATCCTATAGGTGAAGAGCTCCGTCCCACAAGATTGCCTCACCCTACTTCAGATGCCAGGCACAAGTTGTAGGCCTCCAGATGAGCCACAGCTTCTGTCCAACGTGGCCACAAGTCAGGAACTCCCATAACCTCCTCCTGCTTGGACTGGATGATTTACTAAAACTCAGGGAAACATTCTTATCTGAAACATTCTTATCTGTTTACTAACAACTGTGACAAAGGAGACAGACGTACAGCCAGATGAAGAGATAAATATATAGTGAGTCTGCTGGTGGGCTGCCGTCTATTGGGTCGCACAGAGTCGGACATGCCTGAAGCGACTTAGCAGCAGCAGCAGCAGTGAAGGTTACAAGCTCAGGATCTTCTGTCCCTGTGCAGCTGGGATGAATTACCCTCCTGAATGGGCTTCCCAGGTGGCGATAGTGGTAAAGAACCTGCCTGCCAATGCAGAAGACATTTGAGGCCTGGGTTCTATCCCTGGGTTGGGAAGATCCCCTAGAAGAGGGACTGGCAACCCACTCCAGTATTCTTGCCTAGAGAATCCCCATGGACACAGGAGCCCGGGGGTCTATAGCCTGTAGAGTCAAAAAGAGTCCAATACAACAGAAGCAACTGAGCACGCACACACACACCATCCTGACTATTCTCTGGAAGGACTGATGCTGAAGCTCCAGTACTTTGGTCACCTGATGTGAAGATCTGACTCACTGGTAAAGACACTGATACTGGGAAAGATTGAGGGCAGGAGAAGAAGGGGGTGACAGAGGATGAGATGGTTGGATGGCATCACCAACTCAATGGACATGAGTTTGAGCAAACTCTGGGAGATAGTGAAGGACAGGGAAGCCTGGTGTGCTGCAATCCACACCAGACACAACTGAGGTTGCAAAGAGTCAGACACAACTGAGCAATTGAACAACAGCAACAACCCTCCTGGTACATGGATGTGTTCGCCAATCTGGATGCTCTCTGACCCCCATACTTTTGGAATTTTATGGAGGTTTTCTCATGTGACCATGGTCCATTATTTCCAGCCCCTCTTCCCTCTCTGGATAATGGAGGCATGCGGCTGAAAATTCCAAGCTTCTAAATAATGGCTTGGTCTTTCTGGTGACCAATCTCCCATCCAGGAACCATCCAGGTGCCCATCCAGAGTCAATAGAACAAAAGATGCTCACAAGGCTTTTAGGAGCTCTGGGCCAGATACCCAGGACAGAGACCAGTTTATATGTTTTCTATTATCTCACACCATAAAATTCTAGGTTGAAACCCCCATCCCCAATGTGTGGATTTTAGGGGTGAAGCCTTTAAGCTCCTCAGTTTCTGCAAATTTGTTAAGGCAGCCCTAGCAAACTAACCCAGATGGATGGGATCAGGTGAAGGCTAGGTGATCCTTATGAACTGTCCTAGCTCCATGCTGAAGGACTCACTGAGTCTCAGAAAGCAAGAGGATTTAGCGGAGAGTCCTGCTGTCCTTGAAAATATGAGAAAATCATTTCCTCTTCCCTTTACCCTTCTCTCGACTCCTTTACCTTTTCATCCCCTGCCCCTTGGGTCTCTCCCAGATGTGTGGGTGTGAAACATGGGACTTCCTGCATTTCAGGGCTCTTGCATATCAAACAGGCATAAAAGATAATCAGTGTGCAGATGCTGTAGAGGGGAATGCATAGGACAATACAAATAAAGCACACGCACATAGCAAGTGATCAGCAGGCAGACACCGTAACCAGCAATATTGGGGTGAGCAAGAGTTTCACATTATACTTTATCTGCTGTAAGTAATGATAAGAAATTGTAATTAATGAGTGAATCATTATTAATATTGGTAAATCAAAGTCCTCTTCTAATCTCTCTGTCATTCCTGGGATGTGTCATAAATCACACAAGCCTCAGTTCAAAGCCTAGATCTATAATTTACAAGTGGCAAGACCCAGGTAAGGGGCTTAAGGCATCTGCAGAGAAAGATACGGAAGGAGGGCCCTGAAGACACTGAAAAGGGGCTGCGGGCTGGACAGACAGACCCATCCTGATCAAATAAGAGCTGGAAAGGGAAAAGAGAGTGGAAATCATAGTAACTGGGTGGTTTTAAAACATCTGGGTAACTTTGGGGAAGAGGCAAGAGGAATGATTATTTTGTTTCTGACACCCCTCCATGCCCCGCTCCGGCTGGTTAGTATTGAAGGCGGGGCCCTTAGTCCTGAACACCAAACTCCTTACATCTTTTATCCTAAGTTTTTAGTTTATATTGGAGTATAGCTAATTAACAATGTTGTATTAGTTTCAAGCAAAGTGATTCAGTTATACGAAACACATTTCTGTTCTTTTTCAAATGCTTTTCTCATTTAGATTGTTATATAATATTGAGCAGAATTCCCTGTGCTATCCTATACATCCTTGTCAGTTATCCTTTTTTTTTCAATAAGATGAGACTTTTATTGACATTTGAGAAACAAAAAATTTGAAAAACTCCACAGTAAAATACAGGTTTTACTGTAAAAATGCTATTTTTCTGAGTTAATATTTCACAGTAGGAAACACTAATCACACTTAAAACCTTCTATCTAATAAGGAATATGTGGAAATAGAGCTTTTTCATAGATGAATTTTAAGCTATTAAAACTATTTGATCAGGGGTATGTAATGCTGATAACAAAAGGAGTCTCATATTTAGCATTTTTCTCCTCATCTTCCCAGAAAGTATCAAAAGATCAGATTTTATGGGTAATAGAAAAATGACAAATTTCAGATGTTACTATTCAAAAGTTTGAACGTTGGCAGTTGGAACCCAGATGGGGCCCCGTGAACTTCTGCTGAGGCTGCCATAAGAAAGCGTGTAGGCTGGATGCTTACACGACGGGCACGCACTTTCTCACAGCTCTGGAGGCTGGAAGTTCAAGGTCCAGGGTGTTGGTTTCTTCCCAGTCCCCTCTCGTCAGTTGCCAGATGGCCATCTTCTCCACGGTGTTCCTTCCGTCCGTGTCTGTGTCCAAATCCTCGTCTCATGAGGAAATCCATCAGATTGGATGAAGGCACATCTAATGACTCCATTTTAACTCAATTACCTCTTAAAGACCGTATCTCCACATTGCATCCTGAGATTTTGGGGGTTAGGAGTCCCAGATGTGACATTTCAGGGAACACAGTAAAGCCCAGAGAAACACCACCACCCCTTCCTCCCCAAACCTGTGTTTCCTCGCAGTTTGAAGCACATGCCATTGACAAAGTAGCTGCTTTCAGATATGCCCTGGGCTGGTGTAACAACACTGAAGCAACTCTCTTTTCAGATCTCTTCCAATCACTCTGATCAGCTAGAGAGACTGTCTCAGCTAGTGCTGATGACTTTAACACTTCTCCAGACCTTACAGGTCTGTTCTTTTAACAAAGACAGCTATCAAGCTAACTAGAATATAAAGCCTAGCTTATTTTCCATATATTTGTTTTTTCCAGTGACTTCTTCATCAAGGCCAGGAAAAACAGCCTTTCCTTTTAAAGAACTGATATAACATTTCCTTTTTAAATAAATGTACCTTTTAAAAGAAGAATGAGTCCATCTAAAGAAACACTAGTGAGCAAATCAGAGTTGGAATGGTTCACAGAAATGACAGTCTGTGGAGGATTTCTGCAATGACTGAAGTTTAGGAGACTTTTGTCTGTATCGTAGCCACAGGAATGACAGAAACAGAAAGAATCCATTAATCAGTGGCTGAGAAGAAAAAAAATTCCTGAAGGGATGCCACAGCTAGGGATGGTAGAGCAATTCTGTAGAGTCTCAGGCTAAGATTCTGGGGTCTTAAGCCAATGCTACAAAGCTGACTGACCGTTTCACACTGGAGGAGTGGGTCCCCCCATTTGGGAACCCTTTCCTTTTTAGCCTTCAGCCTCTGAATCCCACCTCTTCTCCTATTTCTCCATCCTGCACAGGACTAAGAGTGGGTCAGCATCAATAGAGCTTTTCTGAATTTACTGAAGCCATCCCACCAGCCAAGGTCAGGATGTCGCCCTGGGTGATTTGTCAGAACCCAGACATCAAATGTTGTCCTGGGCCTGCATCAGTCCAGGAGTTTTCTGGAGTGAGGAACTCTTCCATCGAAAGATGGCCATAGTGACCTGAGCCAGACCTCAGCAAAGCCAGGGAGAGGATACTTGGGGTCTTCTACTTTCTCTTCCTTCACCCAGCTTCCTGTTCTGGGTACTTCCAAATCTTTCCCCACTTCCACCCAAGTTCATATTCTCCACTAGGTAGCTAAGATCTGCCTGCCATATCAGTCAGTGTTCGCCAGAGAAACAGAATCAACAGGATCTGTGTGAGTGTATATACATATGGAAAGAGGTTTATTGTAAGGAATTGGCTACAAAATTATGGCATTATGGAAGCTGGTAAGCCCAAACCTAGAGTGGGGTTGGCTGGCTAGGGACCCCTGAGTCAGCAGGACAGTACCAATGTGAAGGCAGTCTGCTGGAGAATTCCCTTTTGCTCAGGGGAGCCCCATGTTTCTGTTCTATCCAGGCCTTCATCTGATTGGATGAGGCCCATCCACATTACTGAGGCGATTGTGCCATACATTCGCCATATCTCTGGACTATTTCTGCCAGCTCAGTGATGGTCACTTAAGCCTTGACACACCCTCTGTATCCTGAAGCTTGAAGGAACCACATTTCTATCCATGATAACATCCCTAGAGAAGCATTAACACAGGAGGCAAAAAGAGTGAGGGTATCCCACATGGAGTCAGCATGCCTGGGTCAGGGGTTGGGGTTAGCCTTGTAGAGACAAGGTTTCCCGGGTGGCTTAGATGGTAAAGACTGCCTGCAATGTGGGAGATCCAGTTTCAGTCCTTGGGTCAGGAAGATCCCCTGGAGAAGGGAATGGTTACCCACTCCAGTATTCTAGGGACAGAGGAGCCTGGTGGGCTACAGCCCATGGGGTCGCAAAGAGTCAAACATGACTGATAGACTAACACTTTCACTTTCACACTGTGGGGACAGGAGAGGATGTCCCCCTCTCTCTGTTTCCACTCTGGGCCCCAGAACAGTTCCCCTGAAGCTGCTGGGGGTACCTGTTCTGCTCACCTGTTGTTCCCCTCTAGGGGATCCCAGGATCCAGGTGCAGGGACAGGTACCAGGGAGTCACTGGGGTCACAGGTCCAAGACATAGCTTCCAGCCCTGTGTTACCAACAACAAAGTGGATACTTTAACAGCTATTTGTTTCTGTGCCCATTTCTCAATTGGTTCATAATGCAAAGGTGAGCACGTGATGTTTACAAATTGTACATGACAGGGGACAACAGCCAAACTTCTACTTTGTGGGTTAGTCAAAAATTAACGAGTAGGAGTAGCTCAGAGAAAATGACCTTCAGCAGTGAAGTCAGAGTTGCTTTGGGTGAGATGGTGTGGACCACATCCCACATCCTAACCCACTGTGCTTATCAGACAGTTAGTTGTAGGCTAATTCTGCCCCCTGGGCATGAGGAATTGCAACCAGTTTACCCAACAGATACAGGGGATGCCAGGAGGTCTGCAAAATGCATACTGAGGTTGATCAGCTAGCCAGTTGTTCTGCTCATTTTTCCCATCATCAAGTTTAGTTTAGTTTTGTTTCTAGGTAATTAATTTCTATAAAGACAGGGAGGAAACTATGAGGGAATTGGCAGGCCAGTAGGGAAACAAGATCTCTCCATACATCAGTCGCTTCCAAAGACTGAATTCTTCAGCTCCCAAGACCCGCAGAAGTCATTTGATCTATTTAACAACATAGGATTCCCTGAGTCAGTTCCATTTATTTCAGTGCTGAGGTTAGTGGGCTAATGGGCATCAAGGTCTCAGCCAAGAGCTTGCTGGCTGCTAGTCTTTTGTGTTGAAAAGATACCTTGAAAATACATAGACTCAAAAGCTCATAGGAGCAAATGTATCCCGGGGAAGATGGAACTCTAGGCCAAGCATGGGGTGTCTCTTAGTCACCTATTGTAATGCAATCATTGGTCACTTCATCTAGAATGTCTCCCTCTCCCACACCAAAAAGTTACTTGCTAAGCTCTTGCCCATTTTTTTTTTACTTCCCATCTATACCCTGAACTATTGGGAGAGAGACGCTCTCGTTTACACAGAAAGTGATGTATTGTTTGATCCCAATTAGGTGAAATATTCACAGAAGGTAAATCCATGGAGACAGAAAGTAGATTAGTGCTTGACAGGAGCTGAGAACGGGAACAGAGATTAACTGTAAATGGGCATGTGGGTTCTTCTTGGGGTGATGGAAATGCTCTAAAGATAGATTATGGTGATGGTCATGCAACTCATTAAGTTTGCGAAAAATGATTAGACAATTAAAATGGATAAATATTAGTCTATAATTTATATGTCAAGGAAGTTGCTTGTAAATCAAATGAGGAAGAAAGGGACTCAGGGAGCTGCTGATGTTTGCTCCCATTCTCTAGGCCTGTCGGTTTCCATACAGTCTCTCTGGCTTCCACCTCCAGCTAAGATCTCTTGGCCTCAGGGCTTTTTCTGGCCACCAGTACTCACTCTGCCCACATGTGTGGCAGACTGAAGTGCCAAGGAATCCATGTCCTTTGAGAGCAGCCTTCAACCAATAACTGCTAAGAATTGGTGTATAAATACCTTACCAGTATAAACGTAAAAACTCTCTGCCCTAGAGGCATATTTTGCATGGTACTTCCCAGAGTTCTCCAAATGGACCTGAAATTCCAGTTTCCCGCAGTAATGACTTGCTCCAGGAGATACATTTTACAGGCTTCCTTCCCTCCCTTGCCTCAACTTCCCACTCCTGTACTGGCATTTTCATACCAAATTACTTCCACTTAAATCTTCGTCTCAGAGGCTGGTTTTAGGGTAACCCACTAAAGAAGATGTGCTGGAAATTGGAAAGAAGTAACAATCATTTAGACTGGAGTTGATCCCTAGACTTTGGAGTCACATTGCCTAGGTTGGAGCCTCAGCCCTACTTTACGACTCACGTGACTTTGACTGAGTTTCTCTGCCCTAAAATCTCATATCACCTCTGTGTCTAAACAGGATAACTATACCATCTCGACCACAGGGATGCTGTGAGGATCCGGTGGAGGGATACAGCTGGAGCTCTTAGAAGAGGGACTGGCACATAGTAAATGTTTAATAAGATGTAATTATGTGTGATTTTATGAGGCAATGACTGGTCTACCAAATAATAACAGACATTGGAACCAGACCGAAAAAGAGGGTAGGGGTGGGTTTTTCTGGGGCTCAGGGTACGTTTGTAACCAAGATCGTAAAGCTTTGGGCTTGTTGCTTGGATGACACCCTCACCAAATGACACCAGCCACTCTGGGGGTGGGCAGAAAATGGAACAGACAGTGCCTTATTTTGTCTTGATGACTAAACGGGATTACCTATTCCTCCAAAGGGACCCATTTTCCTAAGGTAATTATCAAAAATTAACAGGATTAGCTTTATGACCTTCTGAAAAGTAGAGGACACTATCATATTTTATTTTGTTCCATGTTGAGCCCACGTGGTTTATTGGATCATATTTTATTTGGTTCCATGTTAAGCCCAAATTGTTCATTGGATCAATAAGCAATCCTGCTGTGACTGCGTTACTTTGAAAAGTGGTTTCCTTTCTCTTAGCCTCAGTCGTCATCTGTCAAAAGGCAATAAAAATACTCAACTTAAAGGGCTACCCTGAGATGTTATGACTCGTTGTATGTGAAGAGACTCGTGTATAAGGTCTAGCATGGAGCAGATACCAACATTTACCCTCTCGTCCTCTCTGGTGATGCTTCTCCAGTGATGTTAACTTGGAGAGAAGTTGAGCTCTTCAACCTGTAGGAAATAGGGCATATGTCAAAGCAGAGGTGACGATCATTAAATTGGCAGAAATAATCCAACAGGCCCAGCAAATGTGTGGCACACCCCCCATACCCCTGTCCCCAATAACAGAAGACATTACTAATCAATCATTGCTCTTTTTATTTGAGTTTGGATACAGTTCCAGAATCTTTTCCAGCAGAGCACTCAAGGCCACCACTACCAACTGATCAAATTTGGCATGCAAGATGAAAGTTATTTGCCAACCTCTAGCGTAAGCTTAAAAATAGTGACGTGTACCACAAGGTCTGGTACTCAATAAACACTTAATAAATAGATGACTAATGGATAAATGCAGTGAGATTAGTTAATACTGCCATCACCTATGTCTTCATTAGCAATCTTATTCAATGATCAAGTCCAAATTCCTCCAACGTCCTCCTCCCATAATGTGAATCTTTCCTTGTGGTTGAAGGATTTGGAGGAAACCTGGAATGCTCATAACTATAGGTTCAAAGGAACCTCCTATGAAAACACATATATTGGTATTATCTCATCTTGGGAGATTAAAGCTCCTTTGAGTTACAGCATTTTTATCTAGTGCTGGCTGCACAGAAACTTCTGAGATGTGTAAGTTCTGAAGCAGCGCTTATTCTGGCAACAAAAGAGAAATCCTTAATTGGTAGAACATAGCCAACTATTTTCTGACCAGGAGGCACATCTCAAAACTGCATGTCAGGAGGATACTACTGAGCTGAAATGCTGAAGCTGATGGTGATCTCCTTAGGAAATTGGTTTTAGCCATAGGAATGGCTGCCCTTTTAAAACAAAAAGACCAGCATCTGACATCAAGTCTGTAATTCCAAACACCTCATGCTATTAGTCACAGCAAGAGCAATTCTTGGTCCAATGTTTGCTTTTCTTCTATTATTAATTTAAAGGTATTAATTATATTTATACCATTATGAAATTTAAACATATTCATTATAAATGCAAAAGAAAAAACTGAAAGAAGAAAACAAAATTATCCATAGATTCACTACTCAAAGATAGTCAGCATTGGACTTCCCTGGTGGAGCGGCAGATAGGAATCCACCAGCTAATGCAGAGAGCATGGGTTCGATCCCTGGTCTGGGAGGATTCCAAATGCCAGTGAGACAACCAAGCCCATGCCCACAACTACTGAGCCCCTGCTCTAGAGCCAGTGACCTGTAACAAAGAAACCATCACAGTGAAAAGTCCGTGTTCCACAACTAAGGAGTCGCCCCCCTCAGAGAAACTAGAGAAGCACACAGCAATGAAAACCCAGCCCAGCCAAAAGTAAAATAAATACATAATTAAAAAATCAAGTGTGAAAGCTGACCTGCATCATTAATTTAAAAAAATACTATTAAAATATGGAGTATTTCCCCGTTGTCATTTTTCTATGCATATTTTAGCATGTTTGTGTATTACATGTAAAGATTTTACATTCTACTTTTTTTTTTTCCAGTTTAACTTTTCTCCATGTTTTTGCAAACTCTCCACACATATTTTAGCTGTTGTATAAACATTCCAATAAGTGAATGTGCCCTAATTTACTTAACCTTTAGATGATATTGTCCAACATTAGGTTGTTGCTGATGTTACTTCTATTGTCAAAACGCTATGATGACTTTTTGCATATAAGGTTTTTTCTGTATATATGAATGTATGAGTGTTTCCTTGGAACACTCAGATTCCAACTCGCTCTTTGTCCTTCTCTCTCTCTCTCTCTCTCAGAGGTATAGAATACATAAAATGATAAAGTATGCACATTTTAAGTGTAGAGCTCAACTACTCTTTACATATGTATCCGGGTACCACTATCCATTCAAGCTGTAGTATTTTTTCAGCACACCAAAAAGCACCCATGAGTCCCTTCTATAGCATGAGTTTTCAATAAAAATTTGCACGTAGCACCCTACAAAGAAACATGTCTCCTTCTTTGTCCTACAGAATTAACAGTTCCTTTTCTGACCCAGAAAAGTCAGAATCACTATCACGTGTTTGACTATAGTGATGTCTTCCTTTCCCATCACTCTGGAACCTCGTTGTATGCTAGGTTCCTCTCAAAGCTGCTCAGAGGTTGCTTCCACCATCCTTAAAGGAGCTCAGAGGCATGCTAGTCAAACTCTACAAATGGCATTTAGTCCTCCTTCCATCTGTCCTTGGCATGTTGTTTCGAAAGTTTAAAATACTACTTATTTTCTCTCCAATTTAATAAATGGCTTTGGGAGAAGCCAGAGGTTTTCTCTCTAGCAGTTGTGGAACTTGATAAAATTAATTTGTGAGATGATAACTCACCAGGAATAATTGTATGAATGCCAAAATAAAATGTCTATGTATACAAATAAATGAGTAAAAATTAGAATGAAGAAAAATAAATATATTTCTCTAATTCTTTCCTTGATCTAATTCTAAATCACCACCACCCCATTATCATCATCACTATCATGTTTATTGAATACCTACTGTGTGCCAGACATTACCTAAATTATTTATATACATTTAATTCATTTAATTCTCATTTTATGGATAAGGAAAGCGAGGCCATATGCCACACAGGAAGTAAGTATCGAGACTGGCATTTGAACCCAGTGTGGTTGCCTCTGAGACTAGCACATTCAGTGACCAAGCCATACCTCTGCTGAGGAAATGACACATGAAGTTTTAGGTAATGGTGATTCACTGAGCTACCATTTAGATTTCTGACAACTGACCTATTTGCAATGGTATATGCCAATTCTGGGTTTCCTAGGTGGTTCAGTTGTAAAGAATCCTCCTGCCAAACAGGAGATGCAAATTTGATCCACGGGTTGGGAAGTTCCCCTGGAGAAAGAAACAGCAACCCACTCTGATATTCTTGCCTGGGAAATTCCATGGACAGAGGAGCCTGTCCAGCTACAGTCCACGGTGCTGCAAACAGTTGGACACAGTTTAGCAAGGAAACAACAACATGCCAATTCTAAAAAAAGGAAGCCTGCACTTTGTATCCTTGATAAAATAGGTTCCCTACGTTCTACACAGGTTGTAAACCAATGTGGAAATGAGCTTTATTGTGGCTTAATTTACATACTGTAAAATTCACCTGTTTTGGCATATTTACAGTTATGCAGTCACTACCACAATCTAATTTTAGAACATATCCATCATCCCCCAAAGAAATCATGAACACATCACAAGTCGCTTTCCCTATCCCCCTTTCCCCAGCCTCTGCCAACCACTAGGCTGTTTCCTGTCTCAACAGATTTGCCTCTTCTGGACATTTCATAAAACTGAAGTCACGCAGTACATGGACTTCTGTGTCTGGCTTCCTTTTTGTCCATGTGGTGGCATGAATCTGTACTTCTTCCCTTTATGTTATCCAGCAGCTGTCCAGTGTGCCATCAATATTTTCACCACACTAAACATCTTTCTCATTCTTTCCCAGTATATAAGATTGAATTTGTTCAAAACTGTATTTCCCTCTCTGAGATCAAGCTTTGCTTGACCTCCACATCTTATTCTTAAGGAGTTGCTTACTCCTTTTCTTTCTTCCTTTCTTTGTCTCTTCTGAATTTTTGTTGTTTTAGTTTGATTTACTTATATTCAAGACCTTAATACATCTGGAATTTTCTTGTACACAATATAAGTGCTCAACATTACTTTTTCCCAGAGGAAAATCTATTGAGCCAGGAACTACTTTACAAAGGCCATATTCCCTACTGGATTCAGATATCATCTTTGTCATATAAAGTGTTTTCTGTAGGAGAGCTAAATGATCTACCTACATTTTTCTATTCCAAAACCAGCAATAACATATTTATTTGCTACATTTGAGTTATATTCTGACATAAGTTGAAGCAAGTCTATCCTTGCCATTAATTTATTTATTGGCTATTTTAGGGCATCTCCTTTTCCAATTGTTTAATCCAGTTTCCTATATTCCCTCTCCTCACTACTAAAACCAAATTGTTAATATTATAATTGATTCTGGAATTTTAATTTAATTTCACTAAATTTTACATCACACTTCCCCATTCAAAATACATGGCATTTATTTCCATTTGTGTGGATCTTATTTTATGACATTCAATGAGATTATGAAAATAATCTTCTAAAATAGTTTTCTTCATATAATTCCTGAGCTTCTCTTCTTAACTATACACCAGGTTATTTTATAATTGGTGCTACTGTGATTGGGATATTTTTCCATCTACATTCTCCCCATATCCATTTCAAAGTCATTATTGTTAGTACAGAAAAAACCTATTAATGTTTATATAATTCTATTGTTTCTAGTCACCTTGCAAATACTGATGCTAGTAAGATTATTGTCTTAATTTTTACAGAGATTTAATTTTAGGCAAAAGGAGAAAGGAGGTGGCAGAGGATGAGATTGTTAGAGAGCATCACTGACTCAATGTACATGAATCTGAGCAAATACCAGGAGTTAGTGAAGGACAGCCTGGTATGCTGCAGTCCAGGGGTGGCAAAGAGTCAGACATGACTTAGTGACTGAACAATAACAAAGTTTTACTAGTTTTCTTAATACTCAAGCAAACCATCAGTAAAAATAAACAGTTTAAAATTTTCTTTCCAATGCTTCAGCTCAGTTCAGTTCAGTTCAGTCGTTCAGTCGTGTCCGACTCTTTGCGACCCCATGAATCGCAGCACGCCAGGCCTCCCTGTCCATCACCATCTCCCGGAGTTCACTCAAACTCACATCCATCAAGTCGGTGATGCCATCCAGCCATCTCATCCTCTGTCGTCCCCTTCTCCTCCTGCCCCCAATCCCTCCCAGCATCAGGGTCTTTTCCAATGAGTCAACTCTTCGCATGAGGTGGCCAAAGTACTGGAGTTTCAGCTTTAAGAATAAAAATTAGTTAAAAAAAAAAAAGAAAAGAAAAAAAAAAATCCAAACAGAGCAAAGTACAACTCTAGGATGATCATCAATGCCTGTCATGATGAGGCATTAGTAAAATGTCAAAATGAGCTTCAGTTCAGTTCAGTGTCGCTCAGTCCTGTACAACTCTTTGTGACCCCATGAATTGCAGCACACCAGGCCTCCCTGTCCATCACCAACTCCCAGAGTTCACTCAAATTCACGTCCATTGAGTCAGTAATGCCATCCAGCCATCTCATCCTCTGTCGTCCCCTTCTCCTCCTGCCCCCAATCCCTCCCAGCATCAGAGTCTTTTCCAATGAGTCAACTTTTCACATGAGGTGGCCAAAGTATAGGAGTTTCAGCTTTAACATCAGTCCTTACAATGAACACCCAGGACTGATCTCCTTTAGGATGGACTGGTTGGATCTCCTTGCAGTCCAAGGGACTCTCAAGAGTCTTCTCCAAGACCACAGTTCAAAAGCATCAATTCTTCGGCGCTCAGCTTTCTTCACAGTCCAACTCTCACATCCATACATGACCACTGGAAAAACCATAGCCTTGACTAGATGGACCTAATTCCTTCCAAAGAAATCCCAGGGCCGATCTCCTTCAGAATGGACTGGTTGGATCTCCTTGCAGTCCAAGGGACTCTCAAGAGTCTTCTCCTACACCACAGTTCAAAAGCATCAATTCTTCAGCACTCAGCTTTCTTCACAGTCCAACTCTCACATCCATACATGACCACTGGAAAAACCATAGCCTTGACTAGACGGACCTTTGTTGGCAAAGTAATGTCTCTGCTTTTCAATATGCTGTCTAGGTTGGTCATAACTTTCCTTCCAAGGAGTAAGCGTCTTTTTATTTCATGGCTGCAGTCACCATCTGCAGTGATTTTGGAGCCCAGAAAAATAAAGTCTGACACTGTTTCCACTGTTTCCCCATCTATTTCCCATGAAGTGATGGGACTGGATGCCATGATCTTCGTTTTCTGAATGTTGAGCTTTCAGCCAACTTTTTCACTCTCCTCTTTCACTTTCATCAAGAGGCTTTTCAGTTTCTCTTCACTTTCTGCTATAAGGGTGGTGTCATCTGCATATCTGAGGTTATTGATATTTCTCCCGGCAATCTTGATTCCAGCTTGTGCTTCTTCCAGCCCAGTGTTTCTCATGATGTCCTCTGCAAATAAGTTAAATAAGCAGGGTGACAATATACAGCCTTGACATACTCCTTTTCTGACTTGGAACCAGTCTGTTGTTCCATGTCCAGTTCTAACTGTTGCTTCCTGACCTGCACACAGGTTTCTCAAGAGGCAAGTCAGGTGGTCTGGTATTCCCATCTCTCTCAGAATTTTCCACAGTTTATTGTGATCCACATAGCCAAAGGCTTTGGAATAGTCAAGAAAGCAGAAATAGATGTTTTCCTGGAACTCTCTTGCTTTTTCCATGATCCAGCGGATGTTGGCAATTTGATCTCTGGTTCCTCTGTCTTTTCTAAAACCAGCTTGAACATCTGGAAGTTCACGGTTGACATATTGCTGAAGTCTGGCTTGGAGAATTTTGAGCATTACTTTCCTAGCATGTGAGATGAGTGCAATTGTGTGGTAGTTTGAGCATTCTTTGGCATTGCCTTTCTTTGGGATTGGAATGAAAACTGACCTTTTCCAGTCCTGTGGCCACTGCTGAGTTTTCCAAATTTGCTGGCATATTGAGTGCAGCACTTTCACAGCATCATCTTTCAGGATTTGAAATAGCTCAACTGGAATTCCATCATTTCCACTAGCTTTGTTCATAGCGATGCTTTCAAGGCCCACTTGAGTTCACATTCCAGGATGTCCGGCTCTAGGTGAGTGATCACACCATTGTGATTATCTTGGTCATGAAGATCTTTTTTTGTACAGTTCTTCTATGTATTCTTGCCACCTCTTCTTAATATCTTCTGCTTCTGTTATGTGCATACCATTTCTGTCTTTTATTGAGCCCATCTTTACATGAACTGTTCCCTTGGTATTTCTAATTTTCTTGAAGAGACCTCTAGTCTTTCCCATTCTGTTGTTTTTCTCTATTTCTTTGCATTGATCACTGAGGAAGGCTTTCTTATTTCTCCTCGCTATTCTTTGGAACTCTGCATTATATGCAGCATACATCATAGAAAATGCTGGACTGGATGAAGCACAAGCTGGAATCAATAGTGTAGGGAAGAAATAGCAATAACTTCAAATATGAAGATGACACCACCCTTATGGCAGAAAGTGAAGAGGAACTAAAGAGTCTTGATGAAAGTAGAAGAGGAGAGTAAAAAAGCTGGCTTAAAACTCAACATGCAAAAAACTAAGGTCATGGCATCCAGTCCCATCACTTCCTAGCAAATAGATGGAGAAACAATGAAACAGTGAGTGACCTTATTTTCTTGGGCTCCAGAATAACTGCAGATGGTAACTGCAGTCATGAAATGAAAAGACACTTGCTCCTTGGAATGAAAACTATGACTAACCTAGACAGCATATTAAAAGTCAGAGACATTACTTTGCCAACAATGGTCTGTATAGTCAGAGCTATGATTTTTTCAGTAGTGATGTACAGATGTAAGAGTTGGACCATAAAGAAAGCTGAGTGCATAAGAACTGAAGCTTTTGAACTGTGGTGTTGGAAAAGACTCTTGAGAGTCCTTTGGACTGCAAAGAGACCCAACCAGTCCATCCTAAAGGAAATCAGTCCTGAATATTCATTAGAAGGACTGATACTGAAGATGAAGTTCTGATACTTTGGCCACCTGATACAAAGAACTGACTCATTAGAAAAGACCCTGATGCTGGGAAAGATTGAAGCAGGAGGAGAAGGGGATGACAGAAGATGAGATGATTGGATGGTATCACTGACTTGATGGGCATGAGTTTGAGCAAGCCTTTGAGAGTTGGTGATAGACAAGGAAGCCTGGCGTGCTGCAGTCCATGGGGTAGCAAAGAGTTGGACATGACTGAGTGACTGAACTGAACTGAACTGAACTGAATTTTAAAAAATATGCCAGGTGAGTCTGTCATTTAGTTAAGTCTCAAAATCACAGTCTGTGATTTGCAATTATTTGAATAATATTGGAGCACCAGCGACTGGACACCAGCTAGCTGCTCTGGGAATCTGGCCTTGCAAACCAGTGGTCAACACCAGCCCCAGCCCCTCCCGGCCCTGTAGCCATCTGCCACTGGACACAGTCCTATTCACAAGTCAACCAGCACCAGCTGCTGTTGACCCCAAAGGCAGCTACCCTAGGGCCCAGCACAACACAACAGCAGGTCAGCATCCTCTGTATGAGGCAGGATGTGACTGCAAACTGGGCCAGGGGCCAGCCCCACCCACCAGTGTGCCAGCAGCAGTCAGCACTCGCACAGCAAAAGGAAACATTCCACCTGTGTAATGGGCAACCCTAGAATGTATAGCCTTTTGTGTCCAGAGGGGAGTATGCTGTTGGGATTCAGGATGAATCTTACATAAGGCCACTTCTCCAAGACCTGGAAATGTAACTAACTTACCTGTGGCATGTTAAATCTCTTCAATCGTGTCCAACTCTTTGCAGTCCTATGGACCATCAACTGCCAGGCTCTTCTGTCCATGGCATTCTCCAGGCAAGAATACTGGAGTGGGTTGCTATGCCCTCCTCCAGGGGATCTTCCCAACCCAGGAATCAAACCGGCGTCACTTATGTCTCCTGCACTAAGCCATCTGGGAAGCCCTACCTACTATGTGGACATAAACACAGTAAATTAGGCAAAACTAGGAGTTGGAAGAATATGTTTCAAACAAAGAAAAAAAGATAGAACCCCAGAAGAAGAACTAAGGGAAGTATAAATAAACGACTGATAAAGAGCTCAAGGTAATGATTAAAAAGATGCTCAATGAACTTAGGAAAAGAACTGATGAACATATTAAGAAGTTTAAAAGAGAAAATATAGAGAAGACCCAAACAGAGCTAAAGAATGCAATAACTAAAATGATTTTTTTGAAGACAACACTAGACAAAATCAAGAATAAAGTAGATGACACAGAAGAATAGATCAGTAAACTGGAAGACAGAGTAGTGGAAATCTGAAACCTAAGCTGAATAGAAAAATAGAAAACATTTTGGAAAAAATGAGGACAGATTGAGAGACCTCTGTGATAACATCAAGCATATTGACATTTGAATTAAAGGGGACCAAAAGGAGAAGAAAAATAGAAAGAGGGAAGGTGATTTATTTGAAGAAATAAAAGCTGAAAAATCTCCCTAACCTGGGGGAAAAAAAAACAAGCATTCAGGTGCAGGAAGCACAGAAAATTCCATACAAGATGAATCGAAAGAGGTCTACAGCAAGATACATTATACTTAGCAAAAATTAAAAAGTGAAAGGAGAATCTCAAAGGCAGCAAGAGAAAAGCAACTAGTTAGATACAAGGGAACTCCCATAAGACTATGAGTTGACTTTTTATTATTTTTTATTTTTTTTGAGTTGACTTTTTAATAGAAATCTTGCAGGGTGAAAGGGAGAGGCACAAGATATTCAAAGTGATGAAAGGAAAAAAAAACCTAAAACCAAGAATACTCTACCCAGCAAGGCTATCATTCAGATTTGAAGGAGAGATAAAGAGTGTTACAGACAAGCAGAAGCTTTCAGTCCAGCACCACTAACCTGGCTTTAAAGAACTGTTAAAGGGACTTCTCTAAAAGGAAGAGACCATGACTAGAAATATGAAAATTACAAAAGGACCAATCTCAGTCATAATGGCAAGCATACAGTAAAGCTAGAGGACCAACTACGTGTAAAGCTAGTAGACAGGATAAAGATACAAATAGTGAAGTCATTTACATTTACAGTGAGTAGTTAAGAGATACGCGAAACGAAAGATGGAAGCAGAATGTCAAAAACATTAAGCGCTGAGTCGGGGAACAACAAGTCAGAGTTGTTAGAGGACACTGAAACTTAAGAGATCATCAACTTAAAAACCCCATAGAGTTACATATAAACCACATGGTAACCACCAGCCAAAAATCTGAAAAACAAATCCAAAACATAACATACACAGGCAGTCATTGAACCATGAGGGGAGAGACAAAAGAAGAAAGGAACAAAACTGTGCTACAAAGCAACCCGAAAACAATGAACAAAATGGCAATAAGTACATACCGAACAATAATCACATTTTTTAAAAAATTACATGACTGTAACATTTATTAAGTAGAATAATGCACTCATTCAGTTAGGATGTGTCCAGTACCAATAATCTCCTTAAATGTAAATAAACTAAATCCTTCAATCAAAAGACATAGATTGGCCGAGTGGATTTATAAAGAGGTGTGCATATATATCATTTAGATATATAGATATTTATGATGTCTACAAGAGACTCACTTCAGATCTAAAGGCACACACTGAAAGTGAGGGGATAGAAAAAGGTATTTCATGTAAATGGGGAAAAAAAAAGAAAGCTGGGGTAGCAAATAATACTTACATCATGCCAAATAAATTTTAAAACAAAGACTGTAACACAGACAAATAAGGGCATTACATAATGATACAGATAATCCATCAAAAAGATGTAACAGTTACAAATATATATGCATCCAACACGAGCACATCTAAATAATATCAAAAATATTAATATCAAAAAGCCAAACCCAACAGGAAAAGCTGACAGTAATACAATAATACTAGGGCACTTTAATACCCCATTTACACTAATGCACAGATCACCCAGACAAGAAAGCAATGAAAAACACTGGCCTCACATGACACATTATACCTGATGAACTTAGTAGCTACATACAGAACATTCCAACCCCAAACAGTAGAATACACATTCTTTTCAAGTACACATGGAACATTCTCCAGAAAAGAGCATATGCTAAGCCACAAAACAAGTTCAATCAGTTTAAAAACACTGAAATCATACCACGCATCTTATTCAACCACAACAGTATGAGATGAAATCAACTACAAGGAAAAAACCCTCAGAAAAATACACAAATATGTGGAGGCTAAACAAAATACTGCTAAACAACAAATGGGTCACTGAAGAAATCAAACAAGAAATCGGAAAATATATGGAGGCAAATGTTAATAGAAAGAGAACACTCCGAAATCTATAAAACAGCTCAGGAAACAGGAAAAATATCAAATAAACAATATAACCTTACGCCTAAAGGAACTAGAAAAAAAGAACAAACGAAACCCAAAGTTAACTGAAGGAAATATATAATAAAGATAAGAGCAGAAATCAAAGAAACAGAGGCTAAAAGAATACAATAGAAAAAAAAAAAAAAGAATGAAACTAAGAAGTGGCTCTTTGAGGATTTTTTTTTTAATGGGTAAACGTTTAGCCAGATTCATCAAGTAAAAAATAGAGGACCCAATTAAATAAAATCAGAAATCAAAGAGAAGAAGTTATAACCAATACCACAGAAATTCAAAGGATCACAAGAGATTATCATGAACAATTATATATCAGTAAAATGAACAACCTAAAAAAAATGGATTAATTCCTGGAAACATAATCCTAGATTGAATCAGGAAGAAATAGAAAATATAAGCAGATCAATTACTCAGAATGGAATCAAATCAGTAATTTAAAAAAAAAAAAAATCTCCCCAAAAGCAAAAACCAGGACTAGATGTCTTCACAGGTAAACTTTACCAACCAGTAAAAGAAGGGCTATACTGAACTGAACTGAACTGAATACCTGAGTATTTACCTGAAGAAAACAAAAACACTGATTCAGAAAGAAGTGCGCACACCGATGTTTATCACGGCCTTATTTACAATATCTAAGACATGGAAGCAACAGAAGTGTCCACTGATAGACAAAGAAGGAAAATTGTACATGTGTATGTGTGTATAGCCACCCACACAATGGAATAACACTCTAACATAGCAACGAATAAATTCTGCCAATTGCAACATCCCAAGTAGATCTAGAGGCTAAAGCGCTAAGTTAAATAAATCAGACAGAAAACGACGAACACGGTATGATTTCACTTACATGTGGAATTTTAAAAACAAAGCAAATGAACCAGCAGAACAAAACAGAAACAGATTCATAGATACAGGGAACAAATTGTTGGCTGCTGGGGCGAGGGGCGGTGGGGATGAGCAAAATAGAGGCCGAAGATTAAGAGTCACAAACTTCCAGCTAAAAATAAATAAGCTACATGTAAAATAATGAAATCAGAACATTCTCTAACACCATACACGAAAGTAAACTCAAAATAGATTAAAGGCCTAAATGGAAGACCAGATACTATGAAGCTCCTAGAGGAAAACACAGGCAGAACAGTCTGACATAAATCACAGCAATATCTTTTTGATCTGTCTCCGAGAGTAATGGAAATACAAAATATAAGCAAAAATAAACAAATGGGACCTAATTAAACTTGAAAACTTCTACACAGCAAAGGAAACCATAAACAAAATGAAAAGACAACCTACAAAATGGGAGAAAATACTTGCAAATGATGTAACCGACAGGGGATTAATCTCCAAAACATATAAACAGATCATACATTTCAATATTAAAAAAAATTTTTTTAATGGGTATAAGAGCTAAATAGACATTTCTCCAAATAGGACACACAGTTGGTCAAACGACAAAGACCCACATCTGTAATTATTAGAGAAAGGCCAATCAAAACTGCAACAAGATATCACTTCACACGGGTCAGAATGGCCTTAATCAAAAGTTTACAAATAATAATTGCTGGAAAGGGTTTGAAGAAAAAGGAACACACCTACACTGATGGTGGGAATGTAAATTGGTATAGCCATTATGGAGAACAGTCTGGGGGTTCCTTTAAAAACTAAAAATAGAGGTAACCTGTGACCCTGCAATCCCAACTCCTAAGCATGCATCTGGAGAAAATCATAATTTGAAAAGATACATGCACGCCAGTGTTTGCTGCAGTACGATTTACATAGCTAAGACATGGAAGCAACTTAAGTGTCTATTGACAGATAAATGAATATATTGGTACAATGGAATATTACTCATCCTAGAGATTATCATACTAAGTGAAGTAAGTCAGATACAGAAAGATGAATATCATAGGATATTATTTACATGTGGAATCTAAAAAAAAATGATACAAATGAACTTATACACAAAACAGAAATAGACTCACAGACATAGAAAACAAACTTAACCTTACCAAAGGGAAAAAGGGAATGGGGAGAGAGAAATTAGGAGTTTGGGATTAACATACACACACTACTGCATATAAAACTAAAAAATATGTGATCAACAAAGATCTGCTAAATAGCACAGGGAACGATACTCAGTATTTTGGGAAAAGGAATCTGAAAAAATTAATATATACGTATGCATAACTGAATCATTTTACTATATACCTGAAATTAACACAACATTGTAAATCAACTATACTTAAAGAAAGAAACTGAAAACAAACATGCAAATAAATAAGTCACAGAATAGAATGTACAGCACAAAAGTGTAATCAATATGTATGGTGACTGATACTAACTGGACTTACCATGATGATCACTCGGTAAAGCATAAAACATCAAATCACTATCTCATACACCCGAAACGAATATAATATTATAAGTCAATTATACTTCAATAGAAGGAAATTGGAGCAATTTACTTTTCACTTGACATTATATAGAACTCAGCTAAGAACCTCTCTGATCTGCAGCTCTTTTAGAATGCTAAACTTTTCATCTCTTTTAGGTAATTGGTTCCTTCAAATGTTCTACCTTTTCCAGAGTCATTATATATATATATTTTATTTTCAAAAAAGTGGCCATTTCATATGACCAAACTTTCTTCCTGAGTCAGACTTATGTGGGGGTTTAATCTGGTATTTTCATTTTTCCAATTAAAATTTTTTAATTGATATATAATTGATGTATAGCATTAGTTTCAGGTGTACAACATAAGATTTGATATTTGTATATTGCAAAATGATCACTCTGAGCTAGTTATCATCCATCACAATCAGTCACTTCAATTCAGTCGCTCAGTCCTGTCTGACTCTTTGCAAAGCCATGGACTTCAGCATGCCAGTCTTCCCTGTCCATCATCAACTCCCAGAATTTGCCCAAACTCACGTCCAGCGTGTTGGTGATGCCATCCAACCATCTCATCCTCTGTCATCCCCTTCTCCTCCTGCCTTCAGTCTTTCCCAGCATCAGGGTCTTTTCCAGTGAGTCAACTCTTCGCATGAGGTCTCCAAAGTATTGGAGCTTCATCGTTAGCATTAGTCCTTTCAATGAATATTCAGAACTGACTTCCTTTAGGATAGACTGGTTGGGTCTCCTTGTAGTTCAAGGGACTCTCAAGAGTCTTCTCTAACACTACAGTTCAAAAGCATCAGTTCTTTGTTGCTCAGCTTTCTTTAAAGTCCAACTCTCACATCCATCCATCACCATATATAGTCATAATTGTTTTTTCTTCTGAATGAAGATTTTTAAGGTCTGAATTTTTTAACAGCTTTCAAATATATAATACAGTATTATTAATTATAGTCACCATACTTCACAATACATTCCCCAGACTTGTCTATTTTATAACTGGAAATTTGTACCTTTTGATTCCTTTCACCCAATGTGGTATTTCAAAAATGAGCTTTTGAGCTTGTTTTCTTTTATGCTGTTCGTACCTTCTGTTCTATTACATCAGATTCTATAATTATTAATTTGCTGTTCAGAATGTTTTATTGTATTTTGTTCTTATTCTAACATCTTGGGGTTTATAACGAGTTCTCTTATTGTTTTATTAGTTATTCTTTACAGTAAAGGCATTGAAGTTTATTAATTTTTCTCTGACTACAGCTTTTATTGTATTTCATAGACTGTTATAAACTGTTGCTTTATTTATTGCTTTATAAAAGATTGAATTTTGTTGTCTAAGATTGTGCTTCTCAATTTTTAAGTTCTAAGAAATGAATTTCTAATATTATTGAATTATTATCAGAGACAATTTGGCTTGAATAAAATCCTTTATTTCGTTTGTTGAGACTTTATATTCAGATATCATGGGTACTAGAAAACAATACTTTCATTAATATAAGTCTGTTTCTGTACATATCTATTGAGTTTTTAGGTTGCAATTTCTCCTGTCATATATTTTTATTTCTATTTTTTTCTTTATATGGAAAAGAAAAGTATTGATTTCTTCAAAAACATATGTATTTTTATCAAGTTCTGATTATTTTTCTAATAGTTTTCATTTTTTGAACTTGGTATTACTTCGTGTTTAGCACGGGTTCAAGTGCGTTTTAACAGTAATTCATTCACTTAAGCTCCAGGCAACCCTCGGAGGATGCTAAGAAGGATGTGAAACAACTTTGCACAGCTTCAGAGGTAAGATAAAAGGAACAGATTCAGGGTCCAAACTGGGATGGCTTGGATACAGTCTTGTCCTCAAACAGTACCCTGCATCTGACATCTGTGGCACGGTTGACTTTCCACTCTTGCAAATGATCCCCTCATTAAACTAACGCAAGCTCTCCATCCTCTTAGGGGACCCTACTCTCGTAACTAAATCCAGTGGGTCTCAGGTGGTGCCAGGCTCAAGCCAGGACTCAGCACCCTTGTTGAGATGTTTTTGGATTATGCCTAAAAACATGATTAATTCACTGATCTATCGAAAATATAGTTCAACACTTACTATGTGCCAAGGATTCAGTGCTGGAAGTAGAGTAGTAGACAAAACTGATAATACCTGCCCTCATGGGGCTTATAATCTATGGGGTGAGATGGTCATAAAGCAAACACTGTAATGAATGATTTTTTCTTTTTAATAAAATAATAGTTATTTATTTATTTGGTTGTCCCTGGTCTTACTGCGGCATGTGAACTCTTAGCAGGTGGGATCTAGTTCCCTGACCAGGGATTGAACCTGGGCCCCCTGCATTGGGAGCCTGGAGTCTTAGCCACTGCACCACTAGGGAAGTTCCATAAATGATTTTTATACTAAAGGAAATCAGTGCTACAGTAAAGGTGATTAGGAGTGTTGACGCAGTTTCACTAGGATAGTCAAGAAAGGCATAAATGAGCTGACATTGGTGCATAAGCTTGAACAGGGTGAAGGAGGGAGGTGTGCAGAGATCCTGTGCAGGGTTGTAACTGGTGAAGAATTTTCTATACAGAATGAATAACCAGGGCAGTGTCATGAGAAAGGCCTGACTGGTGTGTTTCAGAGACAGGAAGAAAGCCACGGTAAAGGAGAAGCATGAGCGACAGGGAGGGGAGCTGCTGCTCAAGGTGAGAGATGATGGGCCTGAGAGCAGTTTCATTGTGTCTGTGAAGCCCAGGGGGAGGACAGGGAGCAAGAACCTTGTTTAAGAGAAAGCAGGGAAGTGCGTACTGGAGACAAGGAGTTAGGTAACTCTTATGAGGACTTCTGCTGCAAAGGGAAGAGAAACACGAGGAAGCAGGACCAAGAGACGACTTTGTTTTTGATCAGAGAAGTAGCAGTAAGTTTGAATCCTGAAAAGCATGCTACTGTAGAGAGTGGGGAGGCGAGAGAGGGACGTGGTGGAGTGATGTCCAAAAACCAAGAGAAAGAGTGAGGTCTCATGGGCAAATGAGAGTGGGCTTCATGCAGGGGCCTGGCTAGCATGTCCACCAAAATATAGTCGATGCAATGAACACTGAGGTATGTGTCTTTTTGAATTATGTACCCCAGTGTTCATTACAGCACTATTTACAATAGCCAGGATGTAGAAGCAACCTAGATGTCCACTGAGAGGTGAATGGATAGAGAAGATGCAGTCCATATATACAAAGGGATATTACTCAGCCATAAAAAGCAATGGAACTAGGTCATTTGTGGAGATGTGGAGGGACCTAGAGTCTGTCATACAGAGTGCAGTGAGTCAGAAAGAGAAAAACAAATACTGCATATTTATGCATATATGTGAAGTCTTAAAAAAAAAGGTACAGATGAACCTATTTGCGGAGCAGGAATAGGAATGAAGATGTAGAGGATAGCATGGGGACGTGGATGGGAGGGGAAGGTGGGATGAACTGGGCGATTAGATTGACATACATACACTGCCACGTGTGAAACAGGGGAGTGTTTCCCTACGGGGCCCTGCGGGAGCTCAGCTCAGGGCTCAGATGACCCAGATGGAGGTGATGAGGGGGGTAGAATGGAGACCCAAGAGGGAGTTGATTTACTTCATTGTGTAACAGCAACTAACACAACATTATAAGGCAGTTATACCCCAATAAAAAATACCTTAGTCGATGCACAGGCAGGGGAGTGTGGCAATGAGGCAGAGGGAGCTTGTGGGAACCCCTTTCTGCTTGCTTTCTCCTTCCTCAGTGACCTACAAAGCAGGTGCTCAGGCAGGCGAGGGAGAGAGAGGGTATCAGAGACTGAAGGGCATGGGAGAGTAACTGGACCAGCAATACGCGGAGGGACAGAGCAGCCTCAAGGGCCCACCGGAGGCGCGTGGTTGTAGAGGGAGAATCTGTCCCTTTATGACGGCCGTGGGACGTGACACTCAAGAGCTGGGCAGCTGTGTTTCTTAAACACGGAGGGCATCACTTTGCCATGAGAGAGAACTAACCAGGCTTTCAAAGAGGAGCAGAGACAGAAGATGTTTGGACAGACTTGTGTGTTCACATCTCTGGTTCCAGCTCTTCCCAAGGCATAGCTGTATCCGTAACCTTCTTTCAGTTAGGTTGTTCGATTCCATCCCATATCTCAGTGCACCAACTGTAGAAACAGAAGCCGAGTTTGAGTGGCTTCAACCACCTGAGGGTTCATTCTCAGCTCTGAAACAAGCAGCAAGGGTGGGCCATGTGCAATAGATCACAAAGGCCTCAGGGACCTAGGCTGCTTCTCTCCTTCTGGCTCATTACTTCTGAGTAATGACTTCTATCCTCACAGTCATAACATAGCTGCTGGTGTTCCAGCTATCCTTTCTACATTCCAGAAAGAATGGAAATAGCAAGGGACTAGAGGGCATTCACTAAACTGATTTAACACCCTCTCCCAAAGGATATCTTGGAAGCTCTACAAAGACATCTATTGCTCTTTCTTTGATCACCTAAACTACAAGGAAAGTTGGGGACCATTGTTTTCTGCTTGGGCATATCATCACCCTAAATAAATCAGAACTTTTTTATCAAACAAGAAGAGAGGAACAGGTGTCTGGCAGGCAGCTTGCAGACTCAAGCATATCCACTTTTCCCTTGAGTCTTTTCGAAACGGATTCCTGAGGTATACAAGCAAAGGGGACTTGAGCTACACTGAGGAATAACAACAGGTACAAGGTGAATTGAGATGAGGGTGCAAAACAGGCGCTGCAGACAAGATGGAAACAAGTTTGGGGTACAAGGCTGGAGCCACAACTTAAAGACACACGGACTAGACAGAAACACTGGCAACACACTGAACTTCTGAGAGGGGTAAAGTTGATAAAACCAAAGAGAATTTGCACAAGAAAATGTTTGAGATAAAATACACCAGTTCAGTTCAGTTCAGTCGCTCAGTCGTGTCTGACTCTTTGTGACCACGTGGACTGCAGCACACCAGGCCTCCCTGTCCATCACCAACTCCCAGAGCTTATTCAAACTCATGTCCATCGAGTCGGTGATGCCATCCAACTATCTCATCCTCAGTCGTCCCCTTCTCCTCCTGCCTTCAATCTTTCCCAGCATCAGGGTCTTTTCAAATGAGTTGTCCACAAACCCCCTTTTTTTTTGGTAAGATGGTATCCCTTTAACTTTTTACTTTATTAATGGACTTTTTGCTAACTCATTCTATCTTCTCATCACACCCAGGAAAATTGTTGAGTTTTCACTAATCATTGTTTGAAAAAAACCCAAAATGACAAAAGAACTTCCATGAATTAGGTAGCATTTTTCACTCATACATTACAAGAGCATATATACACATTTGATAAAAACAGATCTAACCTTTATTTATTCAGTTGACAGATGAGGGAGCTTTAAGGAAATCAGACTCCCTAAAAGCTGGATTTCATGAGACAGTTCTTGAAACACTCCAGTGGAACCCTGTCAGTGAGGTCCTCTTGACCAGCCTGTTTAAACTTGCCCTATCCTGGTCATCTAGCAGATAGCCCCTTACACTTTTCTTTACTCTTCACTCTCTGATAGTACTTGTTCACATATTTATTTGCTCATCTTGGTTGCATGTATAATCAAGAATCTAGAATTTAGAATGTAGTCTCCAGGAGGGCAGGGACCTTCCATGTTTCATTCATCACTGAACGCCCCCTCCATGAGCGCCATCCTGGGTATCATATGTTCTTGATAAATATTTGGTGATTATTACTGTTAACACTCTCCGTACAGGGCTTGGCACGTGATAAGTGCTCCGTAAACGTCTGACTTTCACCATCACAGTCATCCTATCATCATCCACTGTCATCACTGCTGTCCTCCCACAGTTCTAAGCCTATAGCCCCAGGGACCAGGTTGTGTACCACTAATACACGCAATAATGGAGAAGGAAAAGGAAACCCACTTCAGTATTGTTGTCTGGAGAATCCACGGACAGAGAAGCCTGGAGGGTTACAGTCTGAGGGGTCGCAAAGAATCAGGTGTAACTGAAGCAACTTAGCACGCATGCAATACACATAGTATACACTTATTTTGAAAAGAAAAAGTCCGCCAAGCTAGTTTGAGACTTGGACCCTTTTCAACTATCACATAAATGAGAGGCTCAGTTCAGTTCAGTTCAGTCGCTCAGTCGTGTCCGACTCTTTGCGACCCCATGAATCGCAGCACGCCAGGCCTCCCTGTCCATCACCAACTCTCGGAGTTCACTCAGACTCACATCCATCGAGTCAGTGATGCCATCCAGCCATCTCATCCTCTGTCGTCCCCTTCTCCTGCCCCGAGTTCCTCCCAGCATAGTATTGAACAAAGGCTGTGAGAAGACCAGGGATGGATAAAAAGGCTGGTACAGAACAAGGTCAGATAATCCCCTAAGCAGTGGTGGTGGCTGACTGTCACACATCCTTTCCTTAGCTGGTGTCTCTTCCTGTCTCAGATCACTTTCCAGTCCTGACCACACCCCCCACCCCAACCCCCCAAGCTACCCTGGCAAATCGGCGGGGTTTTCTTCTCACAGGACGGATGCCAGATCCAGTTAGGGCTCCCACTTATTCTAGTTGTCTCCTGCAAATCTTATCTGCAGGCAAGTACTATACACTGTCAGAGGAAAGTTATTTGCTACCTAGAGCTCCCTCTGCTGATACAGTGGGCAGACGGTTCTCCGGAAAAGCCGCAGGTTTCAGAGGCACAGCTGGGCGCCTGGCGGGGCATGTCATCTGCGTCAGCCTGTGGTCTGACCAGAGGCCGTTTCCTTCTCTGGGGTGGGGTTGAGGGTGATGGGTGTCCATGTCCTCATGTGTTTTGGGGGGCCCTGGGGCAGGGGATTTCAGCATCCTGGCTCTTCCAACCCCCATGCGCCCAGGATCCCTGGTGCTTGCACGTGCTTGTTGGAGAGTCAGGAATTCCTGGGGGTGGGACGATGGATGGATGTTTCATGCATAACTCTCTTACTGACAATCAGGAACAGGTGACCCATGTTTATGATTTCTGTCTGAAGCAGAAGTGAAACCTAAGGGGAGGTTTTAAATTTTTTAAGAGCAAAATCAGAGTCAATTTGTAGAGTTTAGGTAAACAAAATAAATGCTGCAATAAACCAAAAAGAAATAGGGACATGATTAAAATTTCAAAAAATAAAAATTATGTATTTGACTTTATTTATTATTCAGCTGAAGTTTATTTAAATTTAGAAGAAGGCATGTCAATCCCTAGTCTCAGGTACCTTCCATCAGAACTACTAGAGAGAAAGGGAGGGCATCTCCTTTATAGACCAGCCTGCTAACATTCCTTCAATTTTGCCAGTGGTCAGTACCAATATCTTATAGGGAATGTATTATGCCACCCCCCTGCCTCTGCCCTCTAGTAGCCTTTGTGTGTGTGTGTGCTTAGTCATGTCTGACTCTTTGCAACACTTGGACCATAGGGCTCCAGGCTCCTCTGTCCATAGGATTTCCCAGGCAACAATACTGGAGTGGGTTTCCATTTCCTTCTCCAGGGGATCTTCCTGACCTAGGGATCAAACCTGAGTCTCTTGTGTCAGCCAAATTCTTTACCACTGCGCCACCCAGTAGCCTTAAGACATGGGTATTAGTCTTCTTCACCTTTTACAAATGGAAATGCTGAGGCTTGGTAACGCTAAACAACTTGTTTAAACTCATACAACTAAAAAGTTGCTGTGATGGGGTCTGTGAACTTCAGGTACCAGGCTTCACTCAGCAGCTGTCTTGCTGCTGGAAGAACATCCCAGGCTCATTCCAGCAGCATGACTGTTATTGGTGTTCATTGTTCAACCAAAGTTGACTCTACCCTGCACTATGGAAAGTGCCAGAGACAGCAGAGATGAATGAGACCAGTTCCCTAACCTTGGGGTGCTTGGCAATCCTCCATCCAAATCAAGGACTAGGTTGAGTGCCACTTCTTCCAGGCTGCTTTCCCCGACTACTCTTTTTTCCCTCTGATAACTTTAGACACTGCCCTACTGTTACAAATGAATAATATCTTACCTTTAATGAGCACTTACTGTGTGCCAATCTCTATAGAAAAAAATCTTTATATGCGTTATCTCATTTAATCCTTATAAGAAATCTATGAGCAAAGCCCTATTATCATCCCACCCTATCCATTTCACAGAGCTTCCCAGGTAGTGTAGTGGCAATGCAGAAGACTCACATTTGATCCCTGGGTTGGGAAGATCCCCTGGAGCGGGACATGGCAACCCACTCCAGCATTCTTGCCTGGAAGATTCAATGGACAGAGGAACCTGGTAGACTACAGTCCATGTGATCGCAAAGAGTTGGACAGGACTGAGTGAACACAGGTGCACCCATTTTACAGATGAAAAAACTGAGGCATAAAGAAGCAAAACAACTGATGCTTTAAGTCCCAGTTGAAAAGCAGCAGAGCTGGCGATCTGTTTGACAGCCCCTTGAGGGTAAAGAGAACCCCCCAGCTGCCCCCCACCCCCGGTTTTCATCTCATCCCCTAGCCTCATGCTGGGCAAACCAGGATCTCAGAACTACTGATTCACTGATTTACTCTCCCCTCACTGAAAAGTGGTGAAAAACAAGATTCAGGGATGGGGTAGGGAAAGGTATCCCACAAATCAGCTAGAACTTCTTCAGAGCTCTGGTTCTCAGTTAATGCAAGTGTAGGAAGCACACTTAAAAAGAAAAATTCCTTAGGGAATCTTCCGCATTTCTATATCACACTTGCCAGCATGATGCCTAGCACATAACAGGGTCCAATACATCTGTGTTGAATGACTGAATGAGCTTTTAAAATTCTCAAGAAACTTGCTGCTGTTGTGAAAGTCTGCGGCTGCTAGACGCTTAGGCATTACCTGGGCCCCACAAAGATGCTTGAGGTACTGCTGTCTTGATCTGTCTCAGGGCAGGAAGATGGTCCCTAGGATCCCGCTTTCCCATTCCCTCTATCTCAGGTGATTTTTCATCCTAAAAACCTCACATAAGCTGCTTATGGCATCCATAACCTGCTGGCGCTTTTAAACCTCTTTTTGGGGCAGCATTTTATCAGTTGAGATAAACAAACAACTCTCTCTTTCTCCAGGGACCCAGGGGGCTGGAACCTTAACCTCACTCCAGCCTGTGGCTCTCGAGGGAGCTGAACAAGAGTGTGGGCCCCAAAGGACTGTGGTTAAACAGTCCTTTGGTTAAACTGTGCCACGTGGAGGAAGCAGATAACATCACTGCTGCCTAGAGGAGAAACGCAGCAGAACCACTGAAGCAAAGATGGGCTAGAGGGCTGGGATGTCAAGTGTCTCCAGGGCAGTCCTGGCTGGGTTGGGAAGCTCTCTTTATTTTTTATTTTTTGGAAGCTCTCTTTAGATACTAAGCAAGAGTTCTGGGGACGTGACATGATGATCTTGGGGACCATCTCATTGAATTCTTCATTTGGCTTTAAAGAAACTGAAGTCCTGGGAAAGGAGTGGCCTGTCCAAGTCAAGTAAGCATCACAGTGACTTCATAGAGTAGAAGCAACCTTCCCTGCACCTATTCCCACCTTCCCATAAGACCTTGATCCCTATAGATTCTATAGGGTGGTTGGAGGGAAGCTGGCTTTGCCCAGTGCCGGAGGAGGTGTATGGGACCTTGGCCAAGCTGATGAGCACATTCTATCTTTCTGGCCACAGTGCTTGGTTTAGGGGTGACCTGTGACCCGAAGCTGGCTCAATCAGAAAGAATATCTGGACCTTTGAGGAGAATGCTGGGAAATCCTGACTTTCCTTCTCTTGGGCTAGAAATGAACAAAAGATACAATTAGTCTGAGCAACTGATGCCAGGCTGTGACATGAGGAGGGAAACTCAGGATGAAGCTGGACTCATGAAAGGCAGAGAGGAGAGATGGAAAGAAAAGCAGTCCCAGGACATAGTTCTAAGTTGCTGAATCAAACCTCACCTGATGTCTTTTCTCTGGAACATTTGGCTATATGATGCAGTAAACTTTATTTTTAAAGACATAATAAATGTTGTATTACTTGCAACCAAAATAGTCCCAGATGATAAATAGATGGTCAAGACTTGTGTGATCATAGGAGCTTGCCTCGGTTCTATCTCACTCCTGGTTAAATGGGCTGAGCCCAAGGGGGGCGGCCTCTATGCTTGGCCACATGCCCAGCCAGGCTTGCGTAGTCTGAAAGCTGAGCCTCATCTGGAGTTTAGATCTCCCTAGTTGGCATTTCACACTGCCAGTTCAGGGAAATGGGTTGGCTTGTTACCTGGATCCAGAAGCACCTTCTCTGTGGCCACCCCCACTGCACACTCATGAACCCAGAGCATTTCGTGCACGTCTCCAAAGCAACATTGACCTCACTGTTAGTGACCAACATGCACATCTGGCTGCTCGAGACTCCAGGCTTGCTGAAGGGGAGGTGAAGCCTCACTCACCTTTGGATTCCTGCACTTTGCCTTGATGTTCGCAGACTGTTGTTGCAAGTGAAACAATCTCTTCCCTGCCTCCTTCTCATTATTCTTTCACTTTCTTCCCTTTAAAGTTAGGGTCAGGTCGAAGAACACAGTGGATAAGATGCAAAGCCTTCACCCTGAGTCCCCAATTCACAGGCTGGGGGTTTGATCTGCTATGGTTTTGGATAGTGCTGAGTCTTATCTGGGACACCCACTCCTACTATGCACTCACCATGTGCTCAGGGCTGCTGGGCAAGAGGACACCGGAGGGAAAGACTGGAAAGACTGAGTCAGAGACTGCTGACGATGAAACTTGAGTCCATTGGGATCTGTGAGCCTAAACCCTCATTGACAGAGGAGGACGCTCAGGCCCAGGGAGGAGCTCCTGGCTCAAGGTCACCAGGACAGTCCAGCCTTGATGGGAAAGAACTTGACTTTGCGAGACAAGACCCACTTGTTCTCTCTGGAGGTGAGCCTTGGGCAGTCAGGAAGGCGAGCTTCAGGGTGGATGAGAAGGACCTGGTGGAAGGCAGGGACCAGCCTTTGGGGCTTGCAGCCTGAGGGTCGAGGAACTCCATGGAGTCTCTCTCTCTCTCCCCAGGAAAGCACTTGCTTGCCAACTGGGTTTGGAAGTCTCCTGGCTTGTTGGTCCTTAAGGATCAGAGAAGTGACTCAACGAAGCACTTAGCACATCTTTGGCACTAGGGGACGGGGTGTGATTCAGGAGTCACGCACATTCCGGTGTAGCCTCCTCCCCTCCCCTTCAAGCTAGGATCCAGGGATCGGCCGCGTGAGCCCCTTCCCTGGCTCAGACACTCCTGACACGTTTCTCGCGTCTCCACCTGCCAAGCAGTCTCTGCCCAGAGAAGACGCCTGGACCGCAAACTCCGGGCGGGGAGCTCGCTCCACTCAGCTGTTTCGTGCTTGCTTCCCACATGGAAGGCTGGGTCTCAGGACCCCCGAGCCTCCCGACCTCCCCTAGCTTCTGAGCGGGCCCGCCCTCAGCCCAAGCTCCCTCTTCCTTTTATGCCTCCGGGCTCGTCTCCTCGGCCGCGGGCGGGGACTGTCCCCCTTCCCCCCACCCACTCCCGCCGGGGTCCGGGGGACCCCGGGCCCTCTCTGCTCGCCGCCGCCCCTTCCTCTCCCTCCTTCTTGGCCATCCCTCGCCCCGCCCCCAGGCCCGCCCCTCTCCGCCCCGGCCCACGTCGCCCCCGGCCCG